>CM062349.1:32146000-32616000 GCA_031216105.1 Dalbergia cultrata | reverse complement strand
TGTTCAAGGAAGGGTTTGGTGTGGGTTTGAAGGCTTGGAAGTGAAGGGAATCAATCTTGGAGCCAAGATCTTGAAAGCTTCAAAGTGTAGGGTTTTCTTTGGCCTTTTTCTTTCCAAATTATTCTGTAAATTTTTTTGGGTTTTATTCCGAAATTTATGGTTATATTTGATGATAATATGTTGATATTGATGTGTTAATTTTGGTGGAGTGTTTGGATGAGGTTAAATAATGATTTTTGTCAAAATAAGTTTTGGCTAGGCTGCTGAATTTTCGGATTTCAGCAGGACAGGATTTGTTCATGAATTTTCTGGTTCAATTCTAGTTATTTTTATGAGCTATAAAAATTATATGTTGAAGCTAACATCATAAGGAAACTCTGATAATTTTCGTGGTGCATAATAAAGAGTTTTACTGCCTGAGAAAAATCAAGAACCAAGAGTATATCTATGCTGGCTGAAATCTTGGTACTGGAGCTGTGAATTTGTATAAATTTTTATTCATAGCAAATGATGGAGTTATCCTTTGAAATTTTTACAGCGTTTTGTAGACATCTTTAAGTATAACTGTGATTTTTATTTTGAGTTGTTTCTATCATTTGCTAAAGTTAAAAATTGTGTGAATCCTATTCTGAGCTGTGAAGAAGTGGCCTCTGACCACTAAAATTGTAGAATTTATTTGACATGGTTCTAGCATTCTGTTTGCTATGAAATTTTTACAGGGACTGTTAGACACATTGAGGTGTCATAGAGAATTTTTATGGCCAGTGAATTGCCCATTGGATATGTGAATTAAATGTTGTCACCATAATGGTAAATCTGTCAAGAAGCTGGAATGGTGAAGATGTATTAAGTTAATGATAGAAATCTATTTAATCCAAGTTTATATCATATGAATGTATGTTAATTGTTTGAAAGGCTTGTTTATAAAGTATGAATGAGACTCCAATGATACTGAATGCCTATATCTGGGATATAAACCTGACTTTGAAATAGAAAGGTCCATGACATGGTTGTATGACAAAAGAGAATATGTGAAATTTAATGGTGCATGTTTTAACATACGGGGAAAATAGAAACAAGGCTTATGTGTGATAGAGAGGGAAGGCAAAAATAAGAACTTCCCAAGAAATTTTATGAGTCGATAGACTTATCGACTAGGAAATAGAACTGTGTGTGATTGAAATGGAAAAAATGAAGTCTGATGATCACGAATAGGAATGAGCTCATGTCCTAGCAGTCTATGGTCCTCTGAGGAGTTATCCACTACATATGTTACCTGATGTGAATGTAAGCCTTCCCTATGTTAATAAAAAGAACTACTACACTAAGTTAAATTCCATGTGATATAAGAGAAACACTTATGATTAATACCATTTTGCATATAATTTTCTTTGACTCATGTATGCTAATATTGGTATATGTGATCTAACATGATGTTTTTCTTTATTATTATAAATGCATTTCTTGTTTATATTAAATCTGTATGTAAGGGGTTACCCTACTGAGAATTTTATAATATTCTCACCCCTATTTGTGTATATCTTTGTATTGTGCTCGGACTCTGCAGATGCCTCTGGCTGAGGAGAGGCCATCATACTGATGGCCAATGGTTTCGCTTAGGAGGACATGAGACTTACGTGGGCTTTTGATTTGTATGTAGTGTAGTATAGTGCCAAGAACTTACCAGCGTGTAGACTAATTAGTGTTAGATGTCTTAGGTCCATTTCTGTGTGTTTAATATTTTGTTGGACCTTGATATTTGAGCAAGCTTGGTAGATCTTTTGATAGTAGTTCCTGTGTTGTATTATAAGCGAAGTGACTTAACTTCAAGTATGGTATGTATTAAAGAAAGTGGTATGTAAAGTAATAATATATGTACATTTTATAGTAGTTTTCCTTATAACTCTAGAGTTTGATTTATCTTATTTCATTTCATTTGACTAGTGGATATTATAGAAAGGAAGTGATACTCTTCTAATTACAATGTTAATGCTCGAGTAATACATGGTAGTTAGGAGGGTGTTACATAGCACGTGTGTCGCCCAGGGTATAAGGGGCATGATGACTTGACGTCATCCTCACCTTCCTCCGGCTTATCATCGGCAGTCTGCTCAGGGTTCCAAACTTCATGTTGGCAACTAAGCACGAGGGTTGCGCTCGTTGCGGGACTTAACCCAACACCTTACGGCACGATCTGACGACAGCCATGCACCACCTGTGTCCGCGTTCCCGAAGGCACCCCTCTCTTTCAAGAGGATTCGCGGCATGTCAAGCCCTGGTAAGGTTCTTCGCTTTGCATCGAATTAAACCACATGCTCCACCGCTTGTGCGGGCCCCCGTTAATTCCTTTGAGTTTCATTCTTGCGAACGTACTCCCCAGGCGGGATACTTAACGCGTTAGCTACAGCATTGCACGCGATACGCCGCGGCGCCTAGTATCCATCGTTTACGGCTAGGACTACTGGGGTATCTAATCCCATTCGCTCCCTAGCTTTCGTCTCTCGATGTCGATGTCGACCCGGACAAAGTGCTTTCGCCGTTGGTGTTCTTTCCGATCTCTCGCATTTCACCGCTCCACCGAAATTCCCTCTGCCCTACCATACTCCGACTTGGTAGTTTCCACCGCTTGTCCAGGGTTGAGCCACGGGATTTGACGGCGAACTTAAAAGGCACCTCTGGGCGCTTTACGCCCAATCATTCCGGATAACGCTTGCATCCTCTGTCTTACCGCGCTTTGGCACAGAGTTAGCCGATGCTTATTCCCGGATCTTGTCATTGCTTCTTCTCGGAAAGAAGTTCACGACCGTAGGCCTTCTACCTCCACGCGGCATTGCTCAGTCAGTTTAAGCCCATTGTGGAAAATTCCCCACTGCTGCCTCCCGTAGGAGTCCGGGTCGTGTCTCGATCCCGGTGTGGTCGATCATCCTCTCGGACCGACTCATCGATCATCGCCTTGGTAAGCTATTGCCTCACCAACTAGCTAATCGACGCGAGCCCCTCCTCGGGCGGATTCCTCCTTTTGCTCCTCAGCCTACGGGGTATTAGCAGCCGTTTCCAGCTGTTGTTCCCCTCCCAAGGGTAGGTTCTTACGCGTTACTCACCCGTCCGCCACTAGAAACACCACTTCCCGTCCGACTTGCATGTGTAAGGCATGCTGCCAGCGTTCATCCTGAGCCAGGATCGAACTCTCCATGAGATTCCTAGTTGCATTACTTATAGCTTCCTTGCTCATAGACAAAGCTGATTCGGAATTCTCTTTCATTCCACGGCATAACTTGTATCCATGCGCTTCATATTCGCCTGGAGTTCGCTCCCAGAAATATAACCCCCCCTCCCGTCAATCCCACGAGCCTCTTATCCATTCTCAATTCTCATTCGATCACGGCATCAAAATATAAAAACTCACATTGGGTTTAGGGATAATCAGGCTCGAACTGATGACTTCCACCACGTCAAGGTGACGTGGTCATTTGTCTTGCATTGCCTCTATTGAGCCTGTAGCCAGCGCCTTGATTTCCACCTGCATCTTTTGATCCTTAATATTTTCTTCAGTAGATTATCTCTAGGCTGCATAAATTGGACCACGAAGTAATGAATTGAAATTTTTTTACCTTGGTGTACTAAATTAAAGTTATATGATTTAGAAGAACATGAAAGACAATATTCATAAGACAAAGGAGGAATATGGGAAAAGTCACGAAATAAACCATAAAAAGAGTAATCAAGAGATGTATGAAAGTCAAATACTCAAAATTTATGGATAAATGAGATGCAAAAGTGGAATAGTATTCCCCTCCTCAGTTCTCCCATAATGCCCCTCCTCTTTAACATCCAACCCCTGAAAAAAAGTTCAAAGAAAGTCATACCAAACGTAGTTAGTTCACGGGTTGTAACTCACTTTTGATTTAGCTATTTTTCTGTAGTTTGTGCTATGATCAACCTGTAACAAGTCACACTAGGATCATTCAAGAAATTTAACCACATATGATAAATTGATTCAATCGATAACTCATTTACTATTAACTAACTTTTTTTTTTTAAATTCAAATATGTAGTTAACTATGATTACATTATTTGTTTCATTTACTATTAACTAACTTTTTTTTAATGCAAATATGTAGTTAACTATGATTACATTATTTGTTTCATCAATTTATCTTATGAATAAATTTCTTTCAAGCAACCCACATAAAAAAAATAAATAAATAACATGCCAACTGTTTAGTACATTGAGCAGAGCAGCCTACAATGAGTAGAGCCAAACCTGTCAATGCCTCGTGGCCTAAGCTCAAGATTGGAGTGAGTGAGTAAGGATTTTGTAAAGGTTTAATTAATCCGCCAATCCCTATAGTTTCACTGAATTTTCAATTGACTCCCTATATTTTAAAAGTTTTCAATTGAATCCCTATACTAAAAATAAATATTTAATTAGATCCCTGGCCCCATCAACCGATACAAAAATGTCAGAGTTAAAAAAATATTGTGGGAATATTCTTTTACTATAATTTTATTTTGAAAAAAATAAAAAATCTCACATATTTTGGGAATATGCCCAGAATAATCCTAGTCTTCCCCACCCTCTCCCCTCCATCGCGGCCGTCCCCTTTACACCGCCTAGCCACCCGTGGCGCAGCACCTGTCATTCTTGGCTCGAAGCACAGCAGCAAGGTAGTCCGGCAACAGAAGCACTAGATCCAACTCCGACACATACAAAACATGGCAGACCTTCCCAAACCTTCTCGGCGCAGTGTCTATCATTCTCAAGCAAACAGAACACGCGTGCGTGTGAGAAAATATAATGAAAGAAATACAAATGGAAAAAAAGAGGGAAGTTGGAAGAAACAGAGGAATGAAATGGCAAGGAAAGAAGGAAGTTGATAAAGAACTTCAAGCACGGAAAGGAAGAGGAATAAACCGCATTAGAAAAAGTACCAACAGTACTGTGCCTATGTAGAGCGTTAGCATTTTTTTTCTCTCCCTTGAATAATACCTTTTGTTGCAAACCCACTAATTGACCCACAAGCCACTTGACTTTATCAGTTAATGACAAAAGAGCATGCAAGTCTTTGAGGTTTTACACAGACAACAACCAAGAAATTTCTAGTGATAGCGAAGAGACTTTTACAACCATGTCCAGCCGCCCCTCTACCCAGCCACCCTCACCGCAGAATCAAGCGTGAACCCGCTGTGAAGCGCAACACCGTGAAGCACAGTAACAGCCATCATGAGGCCAGTCACTCCGTGAACCGCTGTTGCTCATGGTGGATTTCAACTTCTGTCTCCCTTTTTTGTGTCATGGTTTCCGCCTCACAGGGGAAGGGAAGGGAAAGGGTCGATTTCTTTTTTTGATATAAAATTGTAACAAAAGAATATTTCTAGAATATTCTGTTAATTTTCACATTTTTGTAACGGTTGATGGGGTCAGGGATTCAATTAAACATTTATTTTTAGTGTAACACCCTAATTCTTACCAACTTGCTAGAACACATTAGGTTAATCATTAGGTTATTACTTCTTAGTCTCACCATTTTATTAAAATACTTAGCGAAAATTACGGGTAAATTTTTTTTTTTAAACATAAACCGAAGTGAGAGTCGCGCTCTTATCTACACGAGAGACATAAATATCAGTCATAAGAAAAACAAAGCTAAAGCAAGTAACAATAGAACAATGGTCATCACAACAAAGGAAACATCTTATTAATAGCATAGTTAAGATACATAGTAGTCACGCCCTTATAGGAACGGGCTGAGCTTGCAATACATAGGGAAAATAGAAATACAACAGAAACAAGAAAGCATAGATAAACCACAACTACCTGAGTGCACCTAGAGTGGATAACCTCAAGACAAAAGAAGGTTTATCCCATCTATGTGAGAGTGTGTGCACTAGCCCTCCCCTAAGACGTCTGCTACTGGAACTCGGGAAAAGGTAGAGTGTAACCGATCCATGGACGCAGGGTGGTAGGAGTGGGCACACATGAAGACTGAGCGTGAGCTCCTCGATAGGGGGGCCTCTCGGCTCGCCTAGCTAGTCTTGGCTGTGTAACAGTCTTCTTGCTCTTGCCTCGCACGAACTGAGGTGTAGGAGCAGAGCTCTCGCTATACATATGCATCGGCGGGTCCTCGAAAGGGTCGTCCTCCAAACTAGGAGACCGAGGCACGTAGTCATGGAAGTCTCGAGGCATCGAACCACCAGTGTACATCCACAGAATCCTCTCGTCTGGCATCCGGGCGGCTCAAAAACCATCGCATCGTCGTAGGGTGACATCGGGGAGAAACGGTAGCTTTGTACAAGGTGTGCAAAGGGGTGTCCGATGAACATGAAGACTCATACGGTGCACTGCCCCTCAAAATGGTATGATCCATGATCTGGATCAAAGTGAACCTCCCAAGTCAGTGTGTCGACAAAAACCATGAACGTCGCCATTGCTCTCTGAAAATGTGACGGAAGAAAGAGAAGGAAGAGAAAGGAGTGAGAATTCTTACTAAAGAATCTCAGTAGGAGTCTCCTATCTTAGGGTTACATCATTCACATCCTTAGGAACCTTGGGTTTATTTGTAAAAGGTGTGCATGCATATAAGATTCATTATTTAGGGTTTATAAAACCAATTATCCAAGGTTCATTCCTTTTAGCATGCATCTTGATGTCATGAATGCAACATACCAAAACATGAGTGCATGGCAATACTTGAGCATATAAATCAATAAATCAAATCATATAGACACAATCCATGTGGCATAAGGGCAATAACTTCTCAAATGGAACTTTCATCAATATGTGTGACATCATTCATGGAATCTTTAGCAATGTAGAGGCCACCCCAAATAATAAAAACTAGGCTATGAGCTCATACCTCAGCTAGTCGTCACTAGCTCTTGCTTATTATCTGAATAAGCGAATAATAAAATAACATACCCGACTACTTAAGAGTAATGGGCTAGGGGGCTAGGGAATTCCTCTCTTAGGACATACCCTCTTTGAAACGCTCTATTGGTCTCGAGCGCACAACGAATTGTCTGCTTTGGTAAAGCTCATGTCAGTACCCTCACTGTTTTGCCTCTTCCTCACCGTAGCAGGAGAAGTACGTCTCAGTGTTTTTTCACATAAAATCTCCTAGGGGTGCTCGGCCGAACCGGTGTCACCCAGGGTTTTCAACTCATGTGATACTTTTAAAACATTTTTCAACCCTTCTAGGTTTGACGGAAATTCGGCAGCACAATGGCTGTCAAACCGAATTTCCTTTAAACCGAAACTTATGCCACAAGCTATTCACACAACAGATTCCTCATTTAAACCTCATGCTATGATAAACTTATATCTCAAACAATAATTTCCTCATGCATCATAAACATCTCAACATATTATTGCATCATATAAATATTATAGCATTAACAATTTCTTAATGTCTTATGCATTGACCCTTAAGGTCCTTAACTTACAATCTAAGTTATAAATCATCAAAACCTAAAATCTCGGGTATCTATAAGATCATATCTAAGTATTTCTCACTCCACACTATAGTCAAGAACATCTCTAAACCTCAAGAATGCAGAATCTAGAATTCTAACTTTACAGGTACCTAGGAGTCACAACAATGACCCTTTCTAAGTCCGGTTTGCTCCTAAGGCATTAAGATCAAGTCCTAAACCAATTATGAGTCATTCCTATGCATTTAAACTAATTTAAATCCATGATTATCATTTCTAAATCATACTGGACAGAATCCAGAAAAATCAATTACTAAGGGAGCTAGAACTCTCAAATTAATTCTTTTCTAGTTGCTATTTTCTCTAATATTTTACATATGATTTTTAACATTAAATATACTCAAACATACTCATATTATCATCATCAAACAGAACATACAGTTGTCATAAAATGGCAAGGCAGTACCGAAAATACATCTCCATACAAGGACATAAAACTTGGTTTCTAAAACATGTAAAATACTAGTTTCTCTTGGGACCTTTTTAAAACTTTCAACACTCATTTATAAATATTTTTATCATCTAAAATAATCAAAATATTGGTAAGGGCAGTGGCTAAATTAAATCAAACTTAAGAGGTCCTAAATTCATAAAACTTTGTTCTAGATATTTCTTGAACTCATATAAGCTTAGAAAAGTTATGAAACATGGATTTTAAAACTTGTAACCAAGGGAACCTCTTAAGGCCGAAATCACAAGCTAGGGAAAAACATATTTTCAAGCCTTTGTTTGAGACATAATGGGCAAGTCTTT
This sequence comes from Dalbergia cultrata, assembly GCA_031216105.1. Taxonomy (NCBI): domain Eukaryota; kingdom Viridiplantae; phylum Streptophyta; class Magnoliopsida; order Fabales; family Fabaceae; genus Dalbergia; species Dalbergia cultrata. Next base: position 32,607,756 of record CM062349.1, on the reverse strand, counting down.
GAGCTCTAGGTTCTCTTAAGTGATGACATAAAAATAAACATGCTCATGCACTTGTTTTAGCTTTCATTAGAAAATAAAGTGAGAGCATAAAATAAACATGAGATGCAACTTATTATTATCTTTGATATTTTAAGTGAGGACTTGAAATATAAACATAATAATGCAAAGCTTGAAATATAAATATGATAATGCAAGTTCATTCATTATCTTGATACTTAGTGATAGCAAGGAAAGTAAATATGATGTGCAAGGCATAAACATAAATATGAATGCAAGGTTCATTTTAATGGTATCTAGAGCTCTCACAAGACTTTAGAGATCAAACAACCCAACACTCATCTCATCACAAGGAGAGCTTTAGAGTTCTTGAACCAAGTTCTCAAAGGAACTATGAGGTTCTTGAATATCATCATCAAGCTCAAAAGAAACAAACTTGTAAAAGAAAATAAAACCTCAAAAAAGGGATACCAAAACCGAAACCTCAAGGAAAGGAAACAAAGAAGCCAAAAGCAAGAAAAAGTGAAGGTAGTCTTGGGTTAAAATCATTTTGAGCTAGAAAATAAAGATGAAACTTAAAGAAAGCAAAAACTCAAGCTCTAGAGGTTCCTTTGAGATGAACACATGGTCATCATCTAGGAGCTCTCATCATTGAGCTATCATGTACCCAACAAGGCCTCATGGCCGAAACTAGGAGGAAGAAAAACAAAGAAAGTTTCAAAAAGAAAATCCAAGAGAAAGCTAGAGAAAGACTCATTTTCAAGAAAAATAAGTTTAGAAAAACACTCCTATCTAGAGTGGAGATGAAAAGCTTGAACTTGAAATGAAAAACAAGATGAAGAACTCCTCCATGAATGGCAAGGTGGCTTCGGCCTTGTGAAGGAAAGGAAGAGAAAAATGTGTTTTGGGTGAGGTTGTGTTTGAGGTCAAGTGTTTGAGAGGTTTGATGGTGGTTCAAGGTTGTGAGGTGGTGTTTAGAGGTTATGAGATGATGATGGGATGAAAAGATGAAGAAGATGAAAATGAAGAGAAAAGGAAACTCTCTTGAAACTAGAGAAAAAGGAAGAACTCAAAGAAAGCTTAGAAAACTTGAAACTTAGCAAATGACCTAAAGTGTCACAAGTTCTTCTAATGCACCTATTTATAGAAAATGAAGCAATGAAGGCTCATCCAAGGAGAGCCTTGGCCGTAGCTACTGGGAGGGAAAGGAAGAGAAAAAATCTCTTACAATGTGTCATTCAAGCATGGTTTGAGGTATGGAAGTTATGATACAAAGCATGGCTTCAAGTATGGTGATTTGAAGTGAATTTCTTTCAAAATTGAAAATGAAATAATTCATCAAAGAGGGAGGGAAAGGCTGATAGTTTTGGCAGCCAAAAATAGGGGAAAATTCTTCTAGAAGTTGTACTTGGAAGCATGAGTGAAAGTATGGAGGTTGTGACTCAAAACATGGTTCATGTAAGATGAAAGTATGGCCTTTGAAGTGTGAAAAATTTGCACATGTGATGAATATTGGGGGAGGAATGATTCGGCCAGAATGCTACAGCAGAGAGGGAGAGAATTGTTTCATGTAATTGTGTGTTAATGATAGGTTTAAGTGTGGGTTAGCTTAGGTACAAGGTTAGGAATTATTAAGCATAAGTTTAGGTAACTAAGAATGGGGTTTAAGAGTTTTATGACAAGGTTAAGGGGTGCTCATACATATTTAAAGAGTTTAAAATTCATTTTATGAGTAAACAAGGTAAACAAATTTCCATGATTTATGGAATTAGAAAGAGAAAATACTATTCAAGATTCCATGACTAGAAATCTTGAATTTAAAATAAGATTTCAAGTTGTAATTAAGCATTCTTAGGTTCTAATCAACTTTAATAAATTATTTTGACATTAATTAATCTTCGATTAGAGCCTAATATTGCTTAGGTTTGCTTAATCACGCAATTAAGCTTGAAAACACAAAACTAGGGGCAAAATCATAATTTTACACTAATTTTGTCCGGGACCTCTGGGACCAAAACTAAAGTCATAGAATACATAAAAACGCCTTTTAAAACCATCTGGAGAAGTTTCGGGTTCATCCGGCACTTGCAAACAGGTAAAACACCATAGGGGTATTTTGGTCATTTTGACCTAAAAACTCGAAAAACGAGATTTTCGATCCCGGGAAGGTACACAAGCCAACTAATCCCCTTTCAACATTGAGTTTGCCCTTCGAGGACTACCGGATCGGCCTTCCTCAAATTCCGGGCAAAAAATGACCTCAGGGGCATTTTGGTCATTTTCACTCTGACAGAAAATCGAGGCATTACATTTAGTATAAGGACTCAATTGAAAACTTTTAAAATGTAAGGACCCAATTGAAAATTCAGTGAAACTATAGGGACTGGTGGATTAATTAAACCTTTTCTAAATTGAGAAACTTAATTTAGAAAGTATAGTAAGAAGTTTTACTTTAGGATCAATAAAGTTAAAAGTAGGGTCATTTTTACTTTATTATTCTAAGGGTGAAATTGTTCACTTTATCTTCTAAAATGAGATCATTGCTTTAAAGTGTAACGCCCCGATTTTTCTATTTGAGCACAAATGACTGAAATATCCCCGAGGTCATTTTTACCCGGAAATTTGAGGATGGCCGACCCGGTAGTCCTTGAAGGGTCAACTCAATGCTTGAAGGGATTATATATGCTATGAATGATAGCTGAGATGAAAATCTCGTTTTTCGAACTTTCAGCTCAAAATGATCAAAATATCCCTATAGTGTTTTACGCGGGTATTAGTGCCATTTGAGCCCAGAATCTTTCCCGAGAGTTTGGAATGTTAATTATATGTGCTTGAAGATATTTGTTTTGATTCGAGTGGCTCCTGACAGTGTTTGTGCGAAATTATGATTTTACCCCTAGAATAATTTTTTTGAGCCTAATGATATAATTAAGCAAACCTAAGCAATATTAGGCTCTAATCGAAGATTAATTAATTTTGATAATTAATTTAGAGTCAAAATAATTTATTAAAGTTAATTAGAGCCTAAAATTGCTTAGATTAAACTTAAATCTCTTTTTATAAATCAAGATTCCATGTCATGGAATATTGAATAGTATTTTCTCTCTCCAATTCCTTAAATTAAGGAATTGTGTTTGTGCATAATCATATCATAAAATGAGTTTTGATTTTGCTAATGAAGCAAGACCACTCTTAATCATGTCTCAATATTCTTAATTACCCATTATCTCACCTAAATACTTACTTACAAACTTCTAACCAAAAGCTTAATCAAAGAAACACCAAAACACATCACTAAACCACAATTAGATGAAACAAATCTCCTCCTCCATGGCTTAATAGAACCAGCCATTCTCCCTCCCTATATTCTTCACATGGTGAAATTGCCCTGCCTTGGACCGTACTTCACCATGCTTGCCCATACTCACCACCATGCCTCACCATGCCTTCATGAAACAATCTCTCACCTCATGGAATATGAGGAAAGGCCACGACACTCTCCCCCCTTCATTTATCCACCATTTGTTTTGTTTTCCTATAAATACCATGCTTGGATGAACTTGGTTACACTTTAGATCATTTTCTAAGTGTAAGTTTACAAGAGCATTCTTGCAATTCTCTCATTTCTTCTCAAGCTCAAAGAGTCCCCTTCATTTTCTTCATCCTCCTCTAAGACCACCGTTCTTGCAACCTCAAACCACACCACCACCATCATAAATCATCACCCAAACACCAAAGCTTCCTTCCTCAAACACAAGCTCACACAAAACACATTTTGTTTCTTTTTCCTTGTCCTTGGTCGAATCATCACCATCACTTGGAGAGGATTTTTCTTCTCATTGTATTTTCAAGAACAAGCTCTCTTTTCCCTCCAAAGAAATTATCACTTGGTAGGGGTTTTGTTTTCAAAAGCTTATCCTTTTATATTGATGTTTTGATATGAAAAGTGCTAGTTTCTCTTGGTTCAAACTTTTTCCTCTCATTTTGATTTTTTGGTTATAGAATTTGATTTGAAAGGAAAATCTTTAGCTTGATGATGAGGTTTCAAAATAATGGTCTTGTGGTTAACATTTGAGAAACCTCTAAAACTTGAAACTTGTTCTTGATCTTGAAACATTTTGGTTTTTCCTTTCTTTTTCTTTCCTTCATGGTTTCAACTTCCTTTCCTTTCTTGTTACAAGTTTGATAAAAATATGAGGAAGCTCCCTAAAGTCTTACTTAAGAACATATATCACTTGTTTTTTAAAAAGCCCAAAGTTTATCCTTGTTAACCTTAAAGTTGGCCGGTACGTTCTAGAATTCACTCTAGATAGGAGCTATTGGGCATAAAATAAAGAATATGGTGTGATTTTCTTTATAATATGTTTCAAGAAATGTTTTTATTTATTTTGGTTTCTTAGTCCATTTCCTTGAGCTTGATGATGATGTTCAAACCATGAGGTTTCTTTGAAGCCTTGGTACAAGGAACTCTAAAGCTCACTTTGTTTTGCTAGATAAATGTGGGTTGAGGTTATTATTGTTCCTTTAAAGTCTTGTATGAGCTCTAGTTAAGCTAAAATGAACTTGCACTCATGATTATTTTCATGTCATCACTAAAATCTCAAGAATAAAGAAATGAACTTGCATATTCATGTTTATATTTCAAGTCATCACTTAAACTTTAAAGATAATAATAAGCTTGCATCTCATATTTATTTTTAGGCTCTCACTTTATTTTATATAAAGAGTAAAACAAAGTGCATAGCATGTTTAAGTTTATGTCATCACCTAAAGATCATAGAGCTCAAGACTTAACCTTTTATCTCAAAGTAAAGTTTGGAAAATGGAAGCATTTTATGAATGCTATTTTCGGTCATGTGATGGTGATGGACTTAGTGTGAGTTTCATCTAGTCACAAGTGCTAATAACCTATGTCTTGGGATTTTCTTAAGCATAGGTGAACTTAAAGAATGTTATGAATATGCTTTTATGTTTTAAACCTCATCCATGAACAAATTAAAATAGCTACTTCCCTTAGCTATATTTTTATGATTTTAATGAAATAAATTAGTTTCTAAAAGATTTTTGAGGTTCTAAAATGATTCCAAGAGAAAACTAGTAACTTATATGCACTTGAAATGTGATTTTATGAGATTATGTGATTTATATGTTTTGGCCACTGCCTTGGATTTATGGCCATTGTATGATGCTGTTTAATTGAGTTTCAATGTGTAAAAATTATGTTTGAGTAAAGAAAAATTATTTGTCAAGTGTTAGGAACAACTAGTAAGTAAAAAGGATGTAAAATGTGAGTTTTAGAACCCTTAGAAACTAAAATTTTAGATTATGTTCCAGCATGTTTAGACTTAGTAAAAATAGTTTATAATTAGTATAAATGTGTAGGAATCCCTCATAATTGGTTTAGGAATTAACTATAGCACCTTAGGCAAAGCCGGAGCTCAGAAAGGGTCAAAGTTGTGACTCCTGGTCACCCGTAATTGTGAAATACAGAATCTGCCCATTCTGCACTATGCTGCTTGGTGTTGATCATAATCATGATAATTAGTAGCAATTATTGGTAATGATTCCTAGGTGTATAAAAGGTTAAAATAAAAAAAAAGGATATTAGATTAATCAGATTTTAAGCTTAAGACCCGAGAGGACTAAAGGTGTGAGACACCAGAGAATAATGACATAGTGATTTTATTAATTCAAGTTATGGTATGTTGATGCATGTGCTATTATGGATATGTTTATATGACTCTAATGATTTACTCTGATTACTGAATTAAATGAGAAAGTACATGCTCTATGAGTTTATGTTGCATAAAGAAATTTGAGGAAATTTGGTGTACAGCCATTATGCTGCCGAATTTCCATCAAATTTGAAGACTTAAGAAAGTTTTTGAAAACTTCATGAGATTTTAAATGTGACATAGTACTAAGACGCATTTCTCTCGCTCTAGTGGGGAGAAGGCAAATCCGTGAGGGCATTGACATTGAGCTTGCCAAATCGGACAATTCGCTGTGCACTAGATGCCAGTAGAGTGTTTCAAAGAAGGAAATAATCCTATGGACTCATCGAATTAAAGGATATGATAGGTGATCCTTATGCCCCCTTCGCCTATACTCGAGAAGTCGGGATTTATTATGTTTACGCTTATCATAGGATAAGTAAGAACTAGTGACGACTAGTAAAGGTATGAGCTCATAACTTAGAGATGTTTTAGGGTGGCCCCATGATGCAAAGTATGATGTTTTAATATCTGTCGCAACCGGGATCGCGACGGGGACGGCGAGAAAGAATTATTTATGAACAAAAATGGAGTCGCCACCAAGTTTATTTAATTTGGAAAATCTTGGAAAAACCAATTTTATTTTTTATGAAAATAGTGTTTGAAAACTAGATATGAGTTCGGGAGTCGGTTATGCATAGGGAAGGGTAGGAACTTAATCCCGCGCACCCCTAATACACCCGTCCTTAGACGGTACCTTAGTAAATTATGCAAATTAAATAATAACCCCTCAAAATATAAATTAATGAAAGAAGACAAAAAAATAAATTCAAAAATTTACTTACGTGAATATATTTACAATTTAAATAAATAAATCAAGAAGAAATTAGTTTAACGAAATCAACACATAAATTAAGAAAAATAATTTACACATATATTTACAATGTAAGAAAAAGTAAATAATTTACATAAATGTATTTACAATTCAACAAATAAATTAAAGAAAAATTAATTTTGGATTGACAGAGGTTATCTGCTCCTACGTATCCTCCGGTGTAATGAGGAACTCAAAGTCACGTAGTTCTATAAAAATGCTTGTGTGTTGGATGAGTTTTAAGTAAAAGAATTTTTTGGTGATAAATTCATCATAGGATTCAAGTTAGCACTTGGCTACTCAATAAATCCTTATGATTCAATATTAGTGAAGATAACATTTGTTACTCAATCACTTTTATTGATCATCACATGAATTCATCGCTTTCTAAAAATATTTTATTTATAAAAGGAGGATATCTTTGATCTTGAAGGATGTCAACCTTCAGGTCTGCTGCCCCCTTTTTCTCCTCCAGAAACCGCATTTGGGCCTTCATCATTTCCATCTGTTGGGCCGACTCTGGAGTTTGCGTGGGGGCTAGGTTGTTGGGAATATCCTTTGGGATACTATCTTTCCAGACTCTTGCCTTCCTCCAGTCCTTGTATTCTTGAGAAGAGGTTAAACGCTGTTGGCCGAGTTCCATTTTCCCCAAGATTTTGACATAATCCCATGCCATTTTGATCTTCCTTTCTTGCTCCAGGGTACTCTTATCTTTCTGGTATAGGAAACTGAATACTTTAAGTTGTTCTTCTTGTGGCTTTGTCTGAGTCCAGTGGAGTTGTCTAAGCACTAATGCAGGTGTATAGGAAATGCATCCCCTTGGACCCATTAACGGAACATTATGGAAGTCACCACAGCTGTAGATAACACTGTCTCCGCGATACCAAGGACAGACCCATTTGAAAGTGTTTGATTGGATATGTGAGAATTCCTTTTTCCATGCCTGAGCTTCTTGACACTTTATCTGTATGCGATGGAAGTCCCCTAACGGATTAGGAAGAAGGCCCATGCGGCTATTAGCATATACATGAGTCATGAACCACACGTATAGCATTGGCAAACAACAGCGGAGCCTTCCCCCATCTTTTGAATACAAACCCCTAAAGAAAGGAATGTATCTGCTAGCATGGCCGGTATAGGATTCATGCCACACGTTTCGAACTTGAAAAACACATCCATGGCAGCTTGGTCGACGACATCGGGCGTGAATGGAAACAAAACCAGCCCATAGATAGTCAGTGCCAGTGTTCGTTTGAAGAAATCCCAATCTTCTTGTTGAGCCAAAGTTTGCATATGAGTCTCCAGCAAACTTCTTCTGATTCCTCGAGTAGACCCCTTTACTTCCATTATCATCTGGTTTGAATCAACTCCGATTATCTTGGCAACATTTTCCTTATTAACATAATGCCCTTGGTATAGATATACACCTGATTTTTCTTGGATCGGTAGTCTCATTATGACCACATATTCTTCTATGGTTGGCGCAACATCAAGATCGGGCAATTCAAAGCAACAAAGAGAAGGGTTCCAGAATTGTGAGAGAGCACTCAATGCTGGCGCTTCCACCGGAATGGACAACAAATCCAATATGCACCCGTAGGTATTCTTGAAAGAGGATCGAACTTCACGAGGCATCAGCTGAACTATTTCTTTTACTTTCTCTAACTCATTGCTCGTCACTGTAACCTTGATATTTCTTTTCCAGTCATGCACATTGCTAGTGTTCATCGGTATTGCATCCATTTGCTTTGAACTGATGATGAATCAAAAACCTCACACACTGTGCACAAGAATGAAATAATTGAGTAGAATTAAAAAGATGGGAGAGATAAGAAAAAATTTTTGATGCTTCCTTGAGAATTTGATGATGCACAAACCTATGTAAGTGAACACAACTGAAGAAAAGAAACATTTCATGTAAAAAACAAGTTATGTTATGAGAAACGAATGGAATGAATGCATGTGATAATGAACAAAATGCCTAAACATCTGAGAATGAATATCAGCATTAAGTTATGAGATAAGGAACTAGCTAACCTAAATGCAATGTAACAATGTTTGGTGTAGAAACAACTAAAATAAAGCATAAAGGAGTGCGGTGTAAAAGGATGAAAGAAGCATGCTCCCATTGTCCTAGCCGGGTAAAACCTAATGGGTGAGATGTTCTAAGGCCAGAAACCCTAACGTGGTAGCTACTAGGTTTGACTATACGTGTACACATTCATGGTGGGTCTAGAATTCTAATGACCATGGTCCCCAGATTGCCCTTATCCACAGGACAAGGATTCGACCTTTGAACCAACCATAAGTAGGGATAAGCCCTCTCAATATGATTGACTCACAAGGCCAGTAACAATCTGAGTGGTGCCCTAACAACTACCAAGTGAGCATGAAGCCCCTCATGGCAATGTCAAGAAACCCCTTAATCCTAAGCTCGCACAAGCTCGGGTATAGAGTCCAAGAATACAGTGTGTGAATTAAGTGATCGTGAAGTGTGTGCTGGGAGCATACAAACCTTCCGATCCTATCACTACAGACACTCCTGCAAAACAAGATACAAACAACACATATATACAAAATAGTCATCTATCCTAAGATTTTAATAAATAAAGAAAATTTTACAAAACTCAAACCACAGGTATATACAGAATAACAATAGTCGTCTATCCTAGAGTTTTAACGAATAAACAAATATTATATATAAACATCAAGAAAATTAAACTATACAAAAGAGAAAGAAACACGGCACAAAATAAAGTGCGGAAAGAAAAACAAGAATAAATGGGGTTTATATTAAAATTTGCACAACTAACTATACTAGGCCTGACTCTCTTACTGAAGTCCCCAGTGGAGTCGCCATCTGTCGCAAACGGGATCGCGACGGGGACGGCGAGAAAGAATTATTTATGAACAAAAATGGAGTCGCCACCAAGTTTATTTAATTTGGAAAATCTTGGAAAAACCAATTTTATTTTTTATGAAAATAGTGTTTGAAAACTAGATATGAGTTCGGGAGTCGGTTATGCATAGGGAAGGGTAGGAACTTAATCCCGCGCACCCCTAATACACCCGTCCTTATACGGTACCTTAGTAAATTATGCAAATTAAATAATAACCCCTCAAAATATAAATTAATGAAAGAAGACAAAAAAATAAATTCAAAAATTTACTTACATGAATATATTTACAATTTAAATAAATAAATCAAGAAGAAATTAGTTTAACGAAATCAACACATAAATTAAGAAAAATAATTTACACATATATTTACAATGTAAGAAAAAGTAAATAATTTACATAAATGTATTTACAATTCAACAAATAAATTAAAGAAAAATTAATTTTGGCTTGACAGAGGTTATCTGCTCCTACATATCCTCCGGTGCAATGAGGAACTCAAAGTCACGTAGTTCTATAAAAATGCTTGTGTGTTGGATGAGTTTTAAGTAAAAGAATTTTTTGGTGATAAATTCATCATAGGATTCAAGTTAGCACTTGGCTACTCAATAAATCCTTATGATTCAATATTAGTGAAGATAACATTTGTTACTCAATCACTTTTATTGATCATCACATGAATTCATCGCTTTCTAAAAATATTTTATTTATAAAAGGAGGATATCTTTGATTTTTGATGATAATCTCAACATGATACATATTAAATACATATTTAACCTTTACAAAAATATCAAAATAAGCGAGAAGACTACTAAAAAAATCTAATTAGGCCCAAGGGAGAGTTTCGAATAAAATTAAAAAAAAAATAACGCTATTACCCAATTATAATAAAATGAAATTTAGACGCAGATGACAAAATGTGTCATGCCCCAAATAAAGACAAGCAAAAATTAAACCAAATTAAATAACCTGAAAATGCCACACGGTTTAATAGCTAATGGGAATGTTGGAATCTCCATTTTGGGCTTGGAACAAACATAGTCCAACAACGTTTTTTCTTTTGTTTTAAAAAAACGCAATTATACTACCATGCCAAACAAATTTAATGTTAACTAAAAAATGGAAACTAACAAGAGCAGAACAAAAGAGTCTGGAACGCTCCTTAAGTTTCAATTTCTTTATTCTTGTCAATTAACACAAAACACAGAGAGTGAAGGAACTAGAGAGAGAGGCGGAGAGAGAGAGAAGAAGAGCAGCAAAATGAGAGAGAGAAGGAGACCGCCGCCGCGGCTGAGAGCCGAGCTCACGGCGGTGGCGTGGAGGACAAGGGGAAGAGGAGCTGTGATCTAAAAGGGGGAGAGAAAGCTGGCCGCCGTGGCGGCTGAGAACCAAGCTCGCGACGGCGGAGCGAGGGAGAGAGAAAGGTCGCGATCTGAAAGGGGGAGAGAAAGCTGGCCGCCGTGGCGGCTGAGAACCAAGCTCGCAACGGCGGCGCGAGGGAGAGAGAAAGGTCACGATCTGAAAGGGGGAAGAGGAGCTGGCCGCCGCGCGACGATGGGATGTGAGGGCCGAGGTCACGGCTGAGGCGGAGATCGAGGGGGAAGACGTCGGCACATGCAAGTGGCGATGGTTGGGCTGTTCGACGCAGTGCTTGCGACGCGGAAGAGGGTATGAATCGCGACCGTGACAGTGTGTGGGGGTTCGCTTGGCTGAGGGGGTTGAAGGGCTATATCTCGTTTATTTTGGGTAAGGGACTGTGATTTATTTGCTCTCCTTCTTTTTGGATGGGATGTTGTGATGGTGGTGATAAAAGTTTGGTTTCTTTGATGTGATATGATGAACCAAGCAATTGTGATAATGATGAGGATGATGAATTGTGATTTGGCTTTATTGTGAAAAGCTGTTTTTTTCGTTTCCTTTCAGGTGGTGGCTGGAATTTTGGTTTCAATGATGATGGTAATTCACGGTTGAGAAAGGAAGAGTAAGGGGCCATGGCTGGTGGTTTGAAGGAGTGTGGCAATGGGGTAGAGAGGGAGCTGTCGACCATGGCTGAGGGAAAGAGGAGTCTGATGGGAAGGTGGAGGGGGTCGCGTTTGGCTAAGCTTGCGATGATGGGTTTGTGTGAGGACGAAGTGCGCACTGTGGTGGGTGAGGGGTGTACTTGCGGTGGAGGAAAGAGGCAAAGGACAAAGAGGCTGATTTGAAATGGAGATGGTTAATTTTTTTCATACCTGAATTGTAGCGGCCTTTTAAAAAAAATGATGATGCCACAAAATATATCCTATGAATCGATGCTTCAGCATAGTTTACCTGCCACTATCTTCTTGTGTTTATTCTTTTCCTTTTGTTCCCACTAAAATCAGATGATGCTCCAAGATGAATGATGGTTTTCTTTGTTTCTTTTGAAAGTGAATGTCGTTACAGTGATAGTGAAGGTGATGAAATATGATATTGTAACTAAGGTTGAATGTGTTGAAATATGATATTGTGACTAAGGTTGAATGTGCTGATGGTGATGATTGTGAGGGTTAATGAACGACCCCAGGTTGAGGACCAAAGTGTTGATGTCCTCGCTAAGGTTGAAGTCAGCTTCCTTATGTTCTCCGATTTTGCCTCCTTATTTTATTTTTATTTTTTACAGGTTGTGCCCCCCCCATCCCCCCTTGTCTGGCAACGGTGAAGGCTTTATATTGATAATAAGTGGTGACTGTTGGAGCCAAGAGTGGGATCCCCGTGAAGAATTGGATTTTTTTTATTTTAAAGAAGTTGGTTGCTTCGTTTTAGAGTGGGGATTCAGGGTATGGGTTGAAAAGGGAATCTGTCATGAGTGGGGAGTGCAGGGAAAGGGGTACGCACAATGTCTGCCATTTTTTTTTATTTGTTTTGTGTAATTGAGGGAAATGGGCTGATATAATGTAACGTAAAAAATGGACTCACCATTCCTTGTCTAAAACCAATTAAACACAAAACTCGAGACAAGTCTTATGTCAAGAAGATTCGGACTAGCTTTTTTCAAATTTTTGTTTATTTATTTATATATATTTTTTGGTTCAAAGAAATAAATAAAAAAAATGAAAGATGCAGGTTTTTTTTTGTTTTTTTTTTGTTTTTGTTTTATGTGTCGAACAAAAGTCGAGTGTTCACAATATCACATAGTTAAGAAAAGAGAAAGAGTTTGACATGAGAAGTTATATGCCACTTATATGTTGATGTTTCTTGATGTCATGTTCTATTGATTACTTGCATAATGTACTATCATGCATTCATGCTTTGCTATGTTGCATACACGACATTAAGATTCATTCTAAAATGAACAAACCTTGGATAATTATGTTTAAAACCTAATAATGAACTTTATGCATGATCACCATTTTATAATAAACCCAAGGTTCCAGAGGATGTTGACGATGTCACTTAGATAGGAGGTTGCCCTACTGAGATGCTTTAGTAAGATTCTCACTCCCTCTCTTTCTTTCTTTCCATTACGTCTTCAGAGGCCGATGGCGTCGTTCATGATTTTTGTTGATACGCCAGTTTGGGAGGTGCATTACGACTCGAACCACCATTCCTACCACTTCAAGGGTCGATGTGCCGTGCATATTTTTGCGTACCTAGGACGTCCTTTTGCATACTTGGTGTCCAGCTTCAGATTCACTCCCATTTCTCTCTACGGCAATGACCTGATCTTCGAGCGTAGCCAACCCCGTGATGAGTAGACTCGTTGTTCTTGCCCGTCCGCCTCAACCATACGCGATTACCCCGAGTATGTTCCCCGCACGAGGCGATTGGAGATCGATCCGTTCGAGGACTCCCCTACTCATATCTACTCGGAGGGTTCTGCGCTGACGGTACCTATGGATGTTGGTAGAGGCAGCGAGCACACAGTGACCCAGCACCACCTAGCTCAGTGTCCGGAGATGCGCCCACGCCGTGGAGTCCATTTTCGTCCCCTGTTCCATCTGCACACGCCCGAGGAGCTAACGCAGTTCATTAGGTACATACCCTATCGCCAGAGGACTAGTGCCGCCAGTAGATTCTGATGGAGTAGCCCGTTCAAGTGCTCGAGCTGTCATGAAAATCCCTTTCCATGTAGTATCTTTTGCTAGGGTATTTTTAGTTTAACACTTGTGGGGTTAATGTGATGCAGATGGAGCTGATCGTGATTTCAATGTTTCCTGTACTTTTCTGCTTTCCATGTATTTTACTGCTTTCCTGTACTTTCTTTCTTTTATTTTCTATGTATTGAAAGCTCAGCTCATTATATAAGGGTGTGACTTTGTTCCTATTGTATTTAACTATGTTATATAAGGAAATTGCGTTTCATGTTTAGAGAGTGATGTGCTTCTGTATATATTGCTTTTGACTCTATTTACTTCTGTATATATGGTTAGCGCGCATGATTCACGTTTTGTTTTATGTTTCAAAAAAAAAATTTTACTCTATTTTCCGCTAAGTATTTTGACTAAAAGATGAAATAAAAGAGTAATAACTAATAATTAAATGTAATACGTCACAGGCGTGTTGAGTCAAATATTAGGATGTTACATAAAGGATATAAATCAAGAGTGACAATCACAAAATAGCTAACCAGAAACCAAAGCCATTCAAGAATTTATGTACAACTCAAACATTTATGCAATACTGCTAGATTGTTATTCGGCTAGTAAGTTCATATCTAAGGACTATAATCGAGAGATTGTAATTTTGTGACCATGGCCGCTTCCACCATTTCAAGAATGGTTTGTAATAGAGAATTCTTGTGACAAATTGTTTGGAGCACCAAATGTGTACAATTCATGTGACCATGGCTGCTTCCACCATTTCAAGAACGGTATGTAATAGAGAATTCTTGTGACAAATTGTTTGGAGTACCAAATGTGTACAATTCATTTGAAGAAAATTTCTCATTTTCTTGTTTGGATTCCAAATAGCATTCTTATATTAGCATCTTGATGACGTTGATAGAACAAGTATCTTGAATGATTTTTGTGTATTATTAAATTAGGGAAATCCTTGGCAATCATCAAGAACCCTAGTTGAATTCCAATGAAAAACAGAGGAATGGAAGAGTCTTCTAACTCTATCGCAATGTACAAAATGAACAACAACCCTCTGATTCTAACTTCCTCCCCTTTTTATTCTCCTATTCTATCTTCTAACTGCTTTTCCTGCCCTAATAACTATCTATACAACTGTCAATTATTAGTTTTCTCTACTAACTACCTGTAACTACTTCTTCCTTCTCTCATACACCTTCCCATATCTTGTGTCCCTATCACTACCCCCCGAAAAATGAACTTTTCCTCAAGGTGAGCTTCAGGGAATTGTTCCCGTAACCTGTTCAGGTTCTCTTATGAGTTGTCATGTGTTGGTAGATGCTTCCACTTGACTAGCACCTTTTCATTGCCACTAGAGGAGTGTCTGACCTGTAGTATTTCATTTGCTTCTGTTTGGAAAACTCCTTCTTCTGATAGTCGTGGTGGTAGGTCAGCTGGTTGAATCTATGGTGGTAGGGCCTTGCTCAGGTAGCTTACGTGAAAAACTGGGTGAAGTTTACATCCCAATGGTAACTCTAGTTTGTAGACAACATGTCCTATTTTTTCCAACACCTAAAATAGGCCATAGAACATAGGATTGAGTTTCTTATTAGCCTTTCTAACTAATGATTTCATGCGATAGGGTTATAACTTTAGGAATACCCAGTAACCCACTTCAAATTTCACCTCCCTTCTGTGTTTATCTACATACTATTTTATCCTTTGCTATGATAAATCCAAATTGGATTTGAGGTCATTGAAGATTTCATGGAGGTCATAAGACCTTGTACCTTAGCAACCTTGGGAAGGAAATGTTTCCCCTCAAAATAGCACTAGTGGGTATCTGTCATAGAGAGCCTAAATGGGGAAACCTTAGTTGAAGCATTGAAGGTGTTGTTGAACCAGTATTCATCCCAAGCCAACCAATCCACCTATTATTTTGGTTTAGACCCTGCTAAGCAGTGTAGGTATGTCTCCAAACAGTGGTTGATCATTGCTATTTGGCCATCTATTTGAGGTGGTAAGAGGTGCTATATTTCAACTTGGTGCCTGCTACATGAAAGAGTTCATACTAGAATCTGCTGAGGAAAATGGGGTCCCTATCTAAAATGATGACAGATGGAAACCAATGAAAATGAATAATTTCTTTGATAAAGAGTTGGGCTATGTCTTTTACTGAATATGGGTGTGAAAGTAGTAGGAAATGAGTAGATTTCATTAGATGATCAACCACAACCATTATTGAAGCCTTCCCCTTTGCACGCTAATAATGAAGTCCATTGAAATTTCTGATCAAACTTGTGTTGGTATTGGCAAACGTTGCAGCAATCCAATTGGTGATAGGGCCTCATATTTACTGGTCTAACAAATTTGACAATTAGCAACATAAGCTTTTACCTATTGGTGCATACCCCTCCAAAACATAGCAGTAGCTAACCTTTCATAGGTTCTAAAGAATCCTGAATGGCGACCTGATGGAGAGTCATGAAACTCTGCCAATAAGACAGGAATTTGTGATGAGTTCTTGGGAATTACTACTCGTCCTTGGTAAAACAACTTGCCTTGATGTAGACTGTAGCCTGGAAATTCCTAGCAGGCCTAGGATAGGTTATGGACTATTTGCTGGAGGTGTTCATCTTCTTCTACCTCTACAACAATGGTCACCCATATGTTTGTTTGTACCATTGAGATGGCTTGGTATAGCATCTGCCGTGAGAGCGCGTCTACTGCCTCGTTTTCCAGGCCAGGCCAAAACTGTATCTCAAAGTCTAAGCCAAGGAGTTTTGAGGTTCATTTACTTGGTCCTTTCCCAATAATCTCTGATCTGTTAGAAATATTAGGCTCTAGTGGTTAGTCATGATGATGAAATGGCAACCTAACAGATAATGGCACCACTTCTGAAATGCAAATACAGTTGCCAATAGTTCCCTGTCATATGCTGACTTCTGTTAGGCCCTTTGGGAGAGTGCCTTGCTAAGGTATGAAATTGGTCGCCCTTCTTAGGACAAAATAGCCCCCAACCCATGACTAGATGCATCAGTGTCCAATATAAAAGGCTTTAAGAAATTTGGTACACCCAACACAGGCAGTTCTGCCATTGCTTATTAAGCTGTCTCAGACCATTGGAAAACATCTTTCTTTGTTAAATCTGTGAGTGGTTTTGGTAGAATCCCATAATTCTTCACAAATTTCCCGTAGTACCCTCTAAGTCCAAGGAAACTCCTTAAAGCTTTAAGGTCTTTAGGCATTGGCCATTGTCTCATGGCTCCAGTTTTCCTTGGGTATGCTGCCACACCAGAAGCTGACACAATATGTCCTAAATATTCCACTATAGGGAACCTGAAATCACACTTCTTCTTATTAAGGATTAATTTCTACTATTGGAATACCTGAAGTATAGCAACAAGATGTACAGCATGGGATTCTTCATCTTTGCTATACATAAGGATGTCATAAAAAAATACCAAAACAAATTTCCTGAGGAAGGGCCTTAAAATGTCATTCATGAATGCCTAAAATGTAGAGGGGATGTTTGTTTAGCCAAATGGCATAACAAGAAACTCATAATGGCCATTATGGGTTCGAAATGTTGTTTTCTCAATATCCTTCTCAACCATTCTAATTTGGTGGTACCTTGATTTCAGGTCCAGCTTTGAGAAAATGGCAGCATCAATCAGTTCATCTAGGAGTTCATCAATGATAGGAATTGGAAATTTTTCCAGCATAGTGATTCGGTTCAAAGCTTTATAGTCTACACAAAATCTCCAACTATTGTCCTTCTTCCTAACCAATAAAATAGAACTAGGAAATGGGCTCACACTAATCCTAATTATACCAGCATTTAGCATTTCCTGCACTAACTTCTCAATCTCATTTTTTTTATAATGGGGGTAATGATAAGATCTTAGGTTAGGGATTTGTGCACCTTCCTTAAGTGTGATGGCATGGTCATGATTCCTTGTTGGGGTAGGCCTTCCAAAGGTTCAAAAACCTTAGGATGCTCCTCTAAGACTTGCTACACTATTGTTGGTGTTGCTGTCACATGAGACAATTGAGCAACCACTGGCCATAACTGCACTACAAATCCCTACCCTTCTTGCTCTAATTCCCTCAAGGATATCCCTCCATAGCATAACTCTGGTGCTGCTTGTAACACCACCCAGCGATCTTCCACTTGAATGATAATCTGCATTTCCCAAAATTAGTTAAGGTTTCCCCTAACTTATCCAGCCAGGCCAAGCTCGATACTAACTAAGAATTATACATCCAAGGGGAAGATATAAAAATCCTTTATCACTTGCAGGTTGGGGAATTGAATTGCTACTTTTTAGCATTTCCGTTTACCTTGGGTTTGTTCTCTTGATGCTACTGTGACCACAAATGCAACTTCTTAAGGTTGGAAGTCAACTTCTCTTACAAATAAAGGGCAGATGAAATTATGAGATGCCTATGGGTCAATTAGGACTCTCACCTTGCATCCTGCCACTTGTTCCCATGCTCTAATTGACCTTGGTGATGGGCTTCTTGCCATGGTTTGTATGATAACTGCAACTAATGTAATGACTCCCTCAAGTCTTCCACAACATCGTGCTATTCATTCTCTCTCGGTCCCTCTTGTTCTTCCTCCAATATCATGAATCGGAATCCTTTGTTCTTGCATACATGATCCATTGTATATTTTTCATCACATGTGAAACATAGGCTTTTCATTCTTTTCTCGAGCAATTCTTCATCCATGACAAGTCTAAACCCCTTGTGTCCTAGACCTTGTCCCCTTTTTTCCACTTCCTTGCTTCCTTGTCCTCCCCACAACTCAGAACCCCTATGGTCCTTGTTAAACATTGTGTTATTACTGTTAAACTTGGAAAATGGCCTAACATCCCTTTTTTGCAGTAGTTTGTTTTTGCTTTCCACTAGTTTCACCAAATTCATGAGTTTATCCAAAGTATTATATCGTAAAAGTTTGAGTTTAGCCTTTACCTCTTGGCGTAGCCTATTGAGGAAAAGGCCCTGCAGGTAGCAACGCTCTGTGATCTTCAGGGGACTAGTATATAACTCAAAGCGCTCCCTATAATCATGCACAAGGTTCTCTTACTTTATCTCTAGCAATAGTTCGTATGGATTCCTGCTTAGTTCTGATTGAAATCGCTGCGCCACGACCTCATGAAATCCAAACCATGTGATCTAGGCTTGAAGACTCCCATCACCGGAACCACACTAGGGCTTTGCCTTCCATTACGACCTTGGCCACCTATAACCAGTGCAATTCAGGTACCTCGTAGATTTGGAAGTAGTGCTAAAAGCTATCTAACCATTTGTAAGCGCCTTCACCATGGAAAAGTGGAACATCCAATCATTGCCACTATTCACCTTCACGATTACAACCCTGGTTGTCGCCAAAGCCCATCGGGCCCTCTCCATAACCTTGATCTTGTATCACCTCTACTCTCTACTTGCGGCATCGGGAATCATCGTTCCTCCCATGACTGTTGCTTAGGTCGCACGCATCGTACTTTGGTGAGCCTTGGTGATCGTAATCTTTATCCTACTCTAGATCGCACAGCTTCTCCGTCAACTTTGCTAGAGCGGTGGTGATCGCCATCGTCAATTCCACATACTTTGCGAGGTCCTCCTCAAGTTTCTTTTGAATCACGCATAGTGTGTTCTCTATTGATTCCACTTTCTTCTCTATCTTCGCAGCTGCCATGGAAGTGTTGCCTAAGGATGACAAGAATTTTTATACCAGTGATAAAACCAGTCTCCTGAATGATATTTGTGTATTATTGAATTAGGGAAATCCTTGGCAATCACCAAGAACCCTAGTTGAATTACAATAAAAAATAGAGGAATGGAAAAGTCCTCTAACTTTATCGCAATGTACAAAATGAACAAAAACTCTATGATTCTACCTTCCTCCCCATTTATTCTCCTATTATTTCTTCCAACTGTTTTTCCTACCCTAATAACTGCCTATACAGCTGTCGGTTATTAGTTTTCTCTACTAACTGCCTCTAACAACTTCTTCTTTCTCATATACACCTTCCCATATCTTGTGTCTTTATCAGATTTATGCTCAATCCAAATTGAAAACTAACATGTGGAAAGCTTTAACAGATTTATAAATAGTTATATTTACCCCTGGATGATAAACAATTGATTATGAGTACTCTAAAATTTCAACGCCTATGGATTGGTATTTTGTAAAATTGTTGGATGACTTTGAAGCATGGGTACTCTAAAATAGTTGTCGTGCCCATACTTGGTATCTACCCGGTATCGGTATTTGTTGAGTACTTTGGGTACTTGTTAATCAACAATTACAATAAGTAAATGCTACTTATACAAATTAAATGTTATAAAATATTAAATTTGACAATTAAATAAATTAAAATATTATTTTATCTTTTCAAATCTTGTGTTTCTTTAGATATTTTTGTTTATATATCATAGAAAATAATTTATTTTATGAGATAATTATTTTATTGGTTATAACTTTATATTTTTATATAATATATATGCTCCTACCTGTACCTTAGTTTTTGAAAAATTTTCATACCTCATACCTATATCTATACTTGATACTATCCATACCTATTCAACATAGTTGAATGATGATATAGTTGTTTCTCTTTTTACTTGACTTACCAAACCGTTAATTAACTCTCGGTGGTCAGATCTAGTAATGTACTCCATAATCTAACCAGAGATATTGCGTCTCACTTTTGATTCATTATGACCCAAGACTATGCTCTTTAAGAAAATAGTTGCGGTACCACATTAAGTAAATGGGCCATTGGAGACATAATTGTGATAAGCTAGGTGCTTTTTTTGTTTCCTTAATAGGTAATACCCCCTTGATAAGCAGGAGATTTGGTGGCCACCGATCACATGCTATTAATTATTTGTCATGAATAAGCTAAGGAGTCATGAATGAGCATGCATTAGGCCGCTCAGGCGAGTGGATATGTTGGATAATTGTTGATTGTTAAACCAAAGCAAAGCCCGGATTGTGAATTTAAAAAAAAAAGGGCTGATAGTATTGTTTTCGAGTCAAATTATTAATGTAATGTTTGGGATGAAACAAAATTACCCTTTGTCCCTTGCAACACTCACAAGGACAAGGTAAGTGTTGTTTACCAGGAAGCCAATTACTAATATGCCGACAGTTACACTCAAGCAATGACAAAATAAAATTGTATGTTATCTGCACTCATCTTTATGTATCCTAATGTAATGACAAAATACTGTGTGCAATTTTATTACTCTTAAAGTGTTTAACTTAATTAATTCTTGTTGAATTTCCTTAATAAGTGTATTAAGTGTTTCAGCTTATTGTTGAAAAGATTGACTTATGTTAATGGTTTTGCTTTTGAGCAAATCAGCACATTGAGGAGGCACATTAGCATATTTATGTTAGAAGTAGAACACAGAAGCCAAGAGTTGAAAAATTGTTATTAAAAACAACAAACATTGAGCTACACAAAGGATTGCTTGCTAGAGTAACCAAGAAATGTGTGCTGCTGTCTTATTAGAAAAATTGAAAAGCAACAAGTTAAAGGACCCTTCTCATGTGCTCAAATGGATATTTCCTTCTCTTATAATATTATGGATTGCACAACAACAAAGAGGAAAAGGAGAAGCAGTCTCTCTCAACACAAAGGAAAGACTTCATCAGAGGAGCTATTCTTCATCCCCCTAAGTATCAAATAGTAAAAAATTATCACCCTCCTATAAAATGTAATCTTGGAGTAGCATTCAGATTAAGAGGAAAGAAAGGGAAACAAAAAGCCAATATTCCTATAAAATTCAAAATCCTAGCTGAAGCAATTTTTCTCTTCTCTCAGTTTGTAATAATTTTAATCTTATTGTTCTGAGAGTGCTTAATATTGTTGTATAAATGTCATATCTTCTTCTTAAGAGAAAAACAACAGACTTCATTCAAAACTGTTATTGTGAGGCTTTGTGTTGTGAGATAAAAGTTGGTTGGTTGAGCTTGGAGAGACTCATTAAAAACACTACTTAGGTTGAGGTTGGAGAGACTCATTGAAAAGACTACTTAGGTTAAGCTAGAGAAGTTTGGTAAAAATACATAGTGTCTATATTGATTATACAAGTTTATTGTGGATACACTCACCTGAATAGTGGAGACTGGATGTAGATTCTAAGCCTAAGAACCGACCAATATAAAAATACTTGCCTTCAGCTCTTCTATCCTTTCCTCTGCATATTATATATCTGGCATATCACTGAATATTTGTTTTAAGAACTTGAAATATAATGTTTTAACTAAACAACTTCATATCAATTAGTTTGTATTATAGTTTCTACTTTCAGCTAGATTTGGGTACAAAACCCAAGTTTTACTGAGATCTTAAAAGGCTTTGTCAAATGTGTTTTGTGGCATTCTCATCTTAACTCAGTAAGAAAACAACTTCTGATTCAAGTTTTATAAATCATTATTCATATCAGTTTTAATTTATTTCAATTAGTGAGCTTTATTATTGCAATCGTAATAAAATCTCCTTGGCAGAGAGGAGACATTTGGCTGAACGTTTTAATTTGTGTGGTAAGTACGTAGAAAAATTTTAAAGGAATACTTAATTCAATCCCCCTTCTTAAATGTTTAGATACCATCACACACAAGCTGATATGTACTAGAAAAAGCTAAAAATGATATATCCACTGCCTCATGCCTCTCTCTTGCAAAGTCTTTCACTGTCATTGTATATCTAAGTCCTAAGGATGAATACAAATATCATATTTCAGGACAAAAACTACCGAGTGTAATTCCCGGTATATTGGCCTGACTTGGTCTCTAAACATATAGGAAATTCTGTAGTAGACAATTAGACATAGAGCAGACTTAGCTGGATCACACTGCGTCAATGCAGACAATATTGTATGATAGTACTTAATGGGTCAATCCCTAAGAAAAAAATATTTGGTCATTTTCAGTTTGTTGGACAATCTATACAAGTAATAGACTTGCAGCCAGCTAGGGAACACGGGTTCCTTTTTAATGAAATGTATGGTGGAATAAGAATCATCATCACTCATCACGCTGCAGACACCAGGACCAGGTATAACTTAATCCAGTTTTCCATTCCATAATTGTCTAAGAAAATAAAAATAGATTATCTCATATCAAAATTCAACATGTTAAGATCATTTGTGATCTCCCAATTACTGATTTCAAAGATGGGATCCAGACAAGACATATGACATAAAAGATTTAAATGTGACAGATTATATATAACCTTGTCATATGAAATTTTGAAACGAAAGGATCATCTATTCCTGTTTCCAACATCTAAAAGCTGGCTTTTATCAATCTCAAACGCTTGAATTATGGTTCAAAGTTCAGAAACAGATGAGTCAGGTTTCCCCCATGCGTGACGCATCGTAGATAAGTCATGATTCGATTAGAATGTATTTATAGGGCCACTTTTTTACCACGTTTCAGCTGAGAGAGAGAGACAGCGCCTTTGCACTAGCCAGTCACTTGACGTAGGTGTATGGCAAAAAGGAAAACACCGTGTGTCATTATCGGACAATAAGTAAATAAGGGGCCACAGAACAGAAGGGGCGACAAGTATTCACGAGACCAAAAAGTTTCCTTTCCAAACGCTCAGCAATTCAAAACCAAGGCCAAGTGAAAAAATACATGAATGCTGTAACCGAGCAGAAAACTCAGTGGATAAAAAATTGGGTCAACAATTATAGGAACCACAGCAAATAATTCATTAATGGGCCATTGGAGACGTAATTGTGATCAGCTGAGGTGCTTTTGTTTTTGTTTCCTTAATAGTAATACCCCTTGATCAGCCAAAAACTGGGTCACCACCGACCGCAGGTTATTAATTAATTTGTCCTGAACAAGGAATCATGAATGAGCATGCACTAGGCCCAGGATGTGTTGGCTGATTGTCGATTGTTAAACAAACAAAGCGAAGCCCGGATTGTGATTTTAAAAAAAGGGGCTGGTAGTATTGATTCCGAGTCAAATTATTAACGTGATGTTTGGGGTGAGACAAAATTACCCTCAGTCGCTTGCTGCTGTGCCCACAGTGGCACACAAGCATTGACAAAATAAAATTGTATGCTATCTGTACTCATCTCTAAGATTTACCGTAGACATACAGTGAGAGAAACACACAAGCTGATATGCACTGAAAAAAGCTAAAAATGATATATCTACTACCTCATGCCTCTCTCTTGCAAAGTCTTTCTCTGTCATTGTATATCTAAGTCCCAAGGATGAATACAAATATCATATTTCAGGACAAAAACTACCGAGTGTAATTCTCGGCATATTGGCCTGACTCGGTTTCTAAACATATAAGAGATTCCGTAGCAGGCAATTAGACATAGCGCAGACTTAGCTGGATCACACTGCTTCAATGCAGACAATATTGTATGATAGAATTTAATGGTTCAACCCCTAAGAAAAAAATAATTAGTCATTTTCAGTTTGTTGGACAATCTATACAAGTAGAAAAACGAGTTCATTTCTAATGAAATATATGAGTGGCCGTGCCATGTTCCCATACATTGACACTTGGACTACACCAATTTTTTTCGTACTAGGTGGAATAAGAATCAATGAATCATCTTCACTTACGAGGCTGCAGACACCAGAACCACGTATAACTTAATCCAGTTGTCCATTCCATAATTGTCAAAAAAAAAAAAAATAGATACTCTTATATCAAAATTCAACATAACAAGGCCATTGGTGATGTTCCACTATTAATTCCAAAAGTGGGACCCAGACAAAATATGTGACAAAAAATTTAAAGGTGACAGATTATACATAACCTTATCATATGAAATTTTGAAACGAAAGGATCTATTCCTGTTTCCAACATCTAAAAACTGGCTTCTATCAATCTCAAACGCTTGAATTATGGTTCAAAATTCAGAAACAGATGAGTCAGGCTTCCCCCATGTGTGATGGATCGTAGATAAGTAGGGCAAGAAGAAAACACCGTGTGTCATTATCGGATAATAAGTAAATAAGGGGCCACAGAACAGAAGGGACGACTATTATTCACGAGACCAGAAAGTTTCCTTTGCAAACGCTCAGCAATTCAAAACCAAAGCCAAGTGAAAAAATAAATGAATGCTGTAACCGAGCAGAAAACTCAGTGAATACTTAGGAGTTATAACTGAGGTAAGCAGAGTAATTCGACAAGAACATGGAAAATTACACCTCTGATGCATTCAAGTTATTTCATCAGAGTTCAACCATTACAACTCTTCATCACTTTCCAACTGCACATTAACAGAATAATTCATTCGCTTTACAGTTTGACTTTAGAATAACAAAAACCATACAGATTGTTCCCTGTGATCATGAGCACAGCTTAGCTACATAATAAATCTCAAATTCCCAACACCTGAAGCGAGCAAACAGAATTTTATAATGTATAATCTCTAATAAATATAAGCATTTAGTCCCTACAATAACATGGCATAAAACTAAGCATCTTTAAAAACAAGAAAAGAAAAGAAAAGAGAGGGGAAAAAAATAAAAATACCGAACCGGCAATTTGCAGAGAGGATACCAATTCCTTGATTCTCTCCTTCGCCTCCATTATAGGCCTTCCTCCTCGTTTTATTTTTTACCCTTTTCATTTATTTCCATTCCATCTTTTTTCACCACCAGTGTCTTTTGTTTCCAAACTAAGAATGAATGGTTCTCAGATTCAATTCTTCTGCTGTTCGTTCCTCCTGTTGTTATCTCCATGATCCCTCTCCTGCAACAACCTCCCTCCTTCCTCCTCATCATCGCCCCCTTGCCCTCCTCCCTTCCTCTGCGCCTCCTCCTTCGCCTTCAACGCCTTCAGCTTCGCATGGTTATAATACGCAACCCCCAAGAACGCAAGCCAGTACCCAAACAAATTAACCGGCGTCACCGTATCCTTAATCACGGACCAAGAGAACGCAATCAGCAGCCAGTCCTTCACCACCCCAGCCACATTCATCGTCAGCGCCGACGTCTTCCCGACCAGCAAGAACACCGCGAGGTTCAAAGCAAAAGCACAAAGCGAGTTGGTCCCAAACACCACGTAATCAAACTGAAAACTCGACGCCTCCTTCAAGACAGGGTACTCGACGAAAACCCAGGGAACGGACAAAAACACGAGGCAACACGGTGCAACGTAGTAGAGGGAGGTTATAGGGTTAAGAGAGATCCCTTTGGAGGTGAGGAGGATTTGGATCATGACGAGTCTGGTGGCCTCGAAGGCGACGGCGCCGAGCTGGAGGATGACGCCCCAGGTGTCGAGGCGGGCCTCGCCGTAGGCGGCGACGGCGACGCCGAGGGAGACGGAGAGCATGTTGAGCATGGTGTCGTTTTTGTAGGGCTCCTTTTTGAGGAGGACGCCGATGGAGTAGACGGCGACGGGCATGAGGGCCTTGAGCATCTGGATGAAGGAGACGGAGAGGTAGATGTAGGCGGAGTTGGAGAGCCAGAGGGAGAGGGAGTAGAGGGCGCCGATGGGGACGACGGAGGAGAGGTAGAGGGAGGGGGACATGGTGGAAGGGAGGGCGACGACGCGGAGGAGGCGGACGAGGAGGAATGCGAGGAGGGCGCAGAAGGACATGTGGATCATGGTGAGGGAGATTGGGTAGGGCCAGTTGTAGAGCTTCTTGTCTAGGATGTACTTGTTGTAGACGATGACGGTGA
Organism: Dalbergia cultrata; assembly: GCA_031216105.1. NCBI lineage: Eukaryota > Viridiplantae > Streptophyta > Magnoliopsida > Fabales > Fabaceae > Dalbergia > Dalbergia cultrata. Next base: position 32,581,545 of record CM062349.1, on the reverse strand, counting down.
AGGAGAGGAAGATCCATACTGCTACGTAGGTGTAGGAAAGGATGATCTTCTTCAGCACCCCCTCGCTCACCGACCCTCCTTTTCCCATTCTATATATGTTGCTGCTGTCGGAGATTGACAATGGCGGAAGGAAGAGGAAGAAGAAGAAGAAGAAAGGGTCAGGGGGGAGAGAGAGAGAGGTGTGGGATTGAGTGGAGTGGAGTGAGAGGAGACAGAGGACACGAGGAAGAGGACGTTGCTTCTTTTCTATTTCTAATTCTAATTCCAAGGTTGATACTTGATACGGTAAAACACTATACTAAAACAGAACAACTGGGGAAGACAGCGACCTCTAGGTACAATCCGTTAAACTTGAGCTTTGCTTTGTTGCACAATTCTTTTTTTTTTTTTTACTTTTTCTAATTCTAAATTTAAAAAATTATTAAAATTTATTCACATATTTAAAAGTTAAAATTACATGTGACAAAAAAAAAATTGATCAAAGAATAGGGATAACTATCATTATTATAACCCGAAAGATTATATAGTTAACAAAATAGCCTAAAAAAAACTGTATGACTCTTTAAAGATTTATCTTATTTGATAAATTCACGAAAATGACAATTAATCTATATTTTTATTAATAAAACTGATAATTTTATAGGTTCTTTTGTAAAAGTATATTTTTTGGGGTTAAAATGGCTGCTCTATGGTGTTAGCTTGACATAAAAAAGAGTTATTTTATTAAGAATATGATTTTTTTGAGACTAAAATTGTGACTCTCATCTATGATGCTAACTTAGCATAAAATGTGATACATAATTATTTCTATTAATGAAAATGAATTTTAACTAATATTTTGGTGAATTTGTCAAACAAAATAAATTTTCAGAGGATATGATTGGGAGCAAATGTAATTTCAAGACTATTTGTTTTAGCAATAAGATCTTGTAAGGTTAAAATGATAGTTTTCCCTAGAGAATATAATAAATTTGTAACAGTTGTTAAAGAAACTTTAAAAAATAATATATATGTTATTAGTAATATCATTATCAGTTCATGAAAATGTTTGACTCTTTATTAAGGTAAAAAATCCTAATGTAAATTTTCTAAACCTCTCACTATTAGCCCATTCCTAGTTGCTTATTTAATTTGATAGTGAAAATTAATTCTAAATGGCAGCAAATATAACAATGTTCCTAACGCTACGGTTAGATTATTCAAAATGTTCCTATTCTAGTAAAATATGAACCTTTAACCACTATGAAAAATGTTCGGACATACAAATCACTTTAGACGAAAGAGGGGGACTTATGAATCTTTTATATTTACATACATACTTCGAATAATTATATTATATATTGATATATATAGGAAAATATGGCTCTCGTGCACAATGAAGAATCAATATTTTCCAAATCATTTTGGTAGGCATTTGATATGTCTGATATGCTTTCCACGTTTGGGTGAGTAAACCAACTGCAGCAGCCTCTATCGGTTGAGAAAATCAATCTTTATGGCGAATCTCAACATTTTGGGAGCAAAAAAAATATTATAATTAATACGATAAAATATTAGGATTTTTTATCTTAATAAAATAAAAAAATTATTTACCAAAATAGCTAAAACCGTTCTTGTTTGGTAAATAACTTTGGAAACGTTTATTTTGGTAAATATTTATTTTTTGTTTTATTAAGGAAAAAATCCTAAAATATTATAGGTTATTTTACATTTTTTTTTAATTTTTCAAGATATTCATTACCGATAACGATGACCAATCCTTTTGAAGTGTAGAGCTCCGCTAAAGGATAAACATTTTGTCACGAGACTCTTTTTATATAAATCACCCAAAATCGAATTATAGACTAAGTATTTAAAGAGCCTAATTGACTACCAACTACGCTACATTTAGTGGTTGTTATTTTTTTCTTTCTAGTACCACACCCTATATGATTTTTTTTTTTCTTTCTTATAATACACATTGTGGTGTGAAGTAAAAAATGACGATGAAATAAAACTCTTTTTGGATATATTTGGTTAGTAGATAAAAATTGGGTCAACAATTTTATTGATAAATTTTATATGTAAAATTAAACACTAAACTTATATATAAAAATTTTTCACCTTATTTTTACTCTTAATCAAACATATCTCAAGGTGAAAACTAAGGGCCGTTTGATTTGGATTTTCATTGTCAATGTTTTTGTTTCAAAATTTTGTGAAAAAATAGTAAAAAAAAATGGAAATTAAAAGTAGAATTTTGTTCTTTTTATAATTTTCTTCAAAACTTTTAAAAATAAAAAATACAAAAAGAAAACAGTAACCAAACACATCTTAAGAAAACAGATTTCAATTTTTATTTATTGTTTTCAATTAGTTTTATATTTTTTAAGATTTTGAGAAATAAACAATAAAATTTATAAAATTTATTTTTTAATTTTTATATTTAGTTTTCACTATTTTCTTCTTAAAATCAGAAGAAAATGAAATCACAAAATCCAGTGGGTACTGTGGTTAACCCCAAGGATCCCCTTCCCCATCTCTGCATGCGTGGGCACGAAATTTTTTTTTTTCCTTACAGAAAGTTAGTTCTATTAATAATTATAATGATCAGTTTTTATTTTTATTTTTCTGGTGACAAGGAGGGCCAGAGGCCCAAATTATAATGATTAGTTTACTGATTTACCCCATTCTCTTTTGCCCTTAATGCAGATACAATTTTATGGTAGAAACAAATGGGTTGTTTTCAATTTTTAGTTTTTATTTTTAGTTTTTTAGAATATATGAAAGAAAAATTGAAAAAAATTAAAACCTAGAATTTGTAATTTTTAAAATTTTTAGTTTTTTCTTCATAAATTTTAAAAAATTAAAAAACTAAAATAAAAATAAAAAAACTGAAAATTGAAAGTATCCCCAAAATTTTCGTGTATTTGAATGTCATTATTGATCTTTGAACAGTAGATAGTGCTGGTACTTTGTATTTGCATTTTTAGTCTTCTGTTTGTTTGTTTTCTTTTCGTTCAGACACCAAAAAAAGGATAAGAAGAACAGCGCATGTGCCAAATAATTTAATTTCAAAACATAGGTTGACTTTTAGATATCTAATACAAGCTAGTCAGTCAATAACGACAATCAAGTACTGTATTTAAAATAAGGGAAATAAAGGAATATTTTGCATATTAATCCATGACCCTGTTTCAGGCGAGATGAGCCAAAAAATATATTATTTTATGTATTTTCTTCAACAAAAATATTGAAATTTTAATTTGATCCTGCCATACATAAATATTTCCTGAATAATTGTATTGACTTTTGGTTTTCTTAAATGATATAGATCATATATTTAACAGATTATCTACGCTGTCGGTGACTACGATCAGAAGAAGAAGAGACGAGATTGTTATTCTACCTAAACTTGTTGGACTAAACCAATTGACCATAATTTCTAGTATAAAATAATCTACTGGAAGTCTAAAGGCGTCGGTAGCAAGTAGGAAATATGCAGACACTACTTTAGGCCCATTCGACAGACCAATTAGGATAAAAGTTGGTAATATAAAATTTAATAATTTAAAGGTTGATAGTATAAGATTTGATAAATTATAATATTATATAATATTTAATTATTTAGTATAATATTATATAAGATATTCTATTTTATATTTTGTAACATCAAATATTTTTTATAAATAATTCTAATATCTTATTAAATTAAATAAAATAATAATAACACAGGAATTTTTATTAATTATTTAAATATAATTTTCAAATATTATATTATGTAAATATTTATTAATTAAAATTTAATTTACATTAAATTTTATTATTTATTTCAATATTTTGTAGTTATTTATTATTTCAATAAATTATATAAACAAAAATACTGTTTAATATATTTTAATATTTTATATTTTTATCATGATTATTTAAATTTAAATTATTAATCCTTATTTTTATACATTACATACTATTCATTTATTTATTTATATATTTTAGTAGTTAATAATTTATAATTTTTATATTATATTTGATTTATTATTTATTTGAAATATTTATTTTTTATTTTATTTATTATTTTTCAATTATATTTATTTTTATTTCTATTATATATAACAAAACTTATATCATACATTATTTGTATTTATTTATTATAAAATATTTTTATCAAAAATTATTTTTTATTTTTATTTATCTAATAATTATTTTATTTTAATAAAATATTAAAAAATAAAAGTAACATTACACGTTATAAGCTAATTAGACAAGCTATTATGATTGCTTTAGTGGTGAGATGTTTGAGTAGTATGCATAAGGTCGTAGGATCAAAATGTCATTGCGATTAAAGTAATTTAAAAAATGCAGAGAAATAAAAAAATAAAAAAAATAATCAGGCCTAATTCATCATCCCCATATTATATTAAGTTATATAGTATTTTTACGTATAAAGAGTTTATAACGTATAAGCTATACAATATGTTATATGCACCAAACAACAGATAAAGGCATAACGTATAGTATTGACTTGTACTATCATATCCAAGGTAGCGTTTGTTTTCTGTCTCTGGATAGTGGAGACAGAGATATAAAAAATACTGTCTTTGTATTTTGTTTAGTTGTGGAGTACAAAACATGATAACTATCTTCATATTTTATTTGAAAATATGGGGACAAAACAACAAATACATAATTAAATATATACATACCCCCGTCGGACCGCTGCTGCTAGCCAGTATTTGTCTCCTTATTTTGAGATACAAATTTTTTTTTTTTTTTGTATTTTTGTCCCCAGTTCCTATCTGCACCATTAAACAGATTTGTCTCTAATATCTCTGTATTTCTATCTTAGAAACAGGAAACAAACACTATCTAATATATTATAATAAACACACCCTTAAAATATTTATCGTATGGGAAAGCTATTAAACAATTATACTCAACAAAGTAGCGAGTTTCATGTTTAATGAGGGAAAGGTGCGTATAAGGTAAATCCTAAACCACTTTAGAGATGATTTATCTATAGACTATAAAATAGTCATTAGAAAAAATAAATTGTAAAATTAGCCTACATAATATGCGCAAAGACTGACTCCATGCAACTAGACATGAAGTCGTCTACTAGTTACAAAGACCGCCAACGTGCTTGGCACTTCGAGTTCAATGGCGCAAGTGTTGGGGACCTTGACTCAAGTGTGCCACGTCGCTTATTACCATTTGCTGATATAACCTTCTAAATTTCAGTCATTAATTGCATCGTTTACTTCAATAGCTGTGTGAGTTGTTTTATTTATATTTATTATTAGTCATTTAATTTGTACCATATATAAGAAGATAATAAAAAAAAATAGTTTATTGATCACTTAAAAAATAAATGATAATTATTTACATATATGTTATAAAAGATTTAGTATATAAATTTATCTTAAAAATAAGTTAACAATTAAACAATTAAATAAGTGGATAAAATATAAATGTGTCATTCCATTTTATGTTTTATTTTGAATATCACATTTATAAGGTTAAAAAAATTTTAATAGATGAAGTATAACTAACAATAAAGAGCCTATTTTATAAAAATATCACATGTTTCTAAAGTTGAAATTGTTAAATAAAGAAAAATAATAAATAGATAATTTTACTATATCATAAGTCATTTATATGGATGACAATGAGTATCCATGAGAAAAGGGACATGTTCCATACCTTCCTTGCCGTTTAGAATTTTGTCTTTCATCCTTATCCTCATCCCCCTTACGACTCTCATTTTTTATTTTCTATGGGGATTTTAAATTTTTTCAGGGTTTATTAACAAATTTCAAAAATAAAAAACTTTAAAAAAATATTTTGCAATTCAAAATATAAATATTCATAATAACAAATACTATTAATGCATAATCCAAATTAAAATTAAAAATACATACATACTGCAAATACAATAAAAATAATTAAAAAAAATGAAGATGTGCTATCTTCGTTCCTATCCCATATAACAAATGAGGACCTAGCCCCCATTGATCGTCCATATGAAGATAAAATATGTCCTAATTTCCTTCCTTATTATGGGTAATTTACACGTATATCCACTTTCAATTTTTTTTATCATCCCTACCGTTTATATCTTTTTTAGTAAATTAAAATATTTAATTTATAAAAATATATTTTTTAATTAAAAAAAGTAAAATAAATTTAATTTATATGATTTTAATTACACATCATTTCCTTGTGCATCCTTTTAATAAATTAAAATATCAATTTTAAAATATATGTTATAATTAATGTGTAATAATTAGTAAAAATCATATATAATTCTAATTTATATAATTTCAATTATTAAAGTAGTATACCAATTGTAATATAATTTTCAATAAAAAATTAATATAATTATTTATTTTTTTAAAATTAATAAATATTTAGTATCTTTATCAAAGAAGTGTAAATTGTGGAATTGATTTATTTAAATATTTTAGTGTTAAAAAATTGAAAGTATTTTTTAAAAAAAAAATTAGTATGAAAAAATTATGGAATTCGTGAACTAGAATGTTCAAGTTATAAACAATTAAGTAAGATACAATGATACAAGTAGATAGTCATTTTTTTTATTATGATTTTAAAAAGTTTTATACTTGAAGTTAGAAAATTTTCTCTAATCCCGTCCTCATTTAGAATTTTATCTCCATTTTTATCCACATCCCTGTCATAGGTTCTCATTCCTCATTTCATGTAGAGATTTGAATCCCTATTGATATTTATAGGTTTATTAAACAAATTTCAAAAAGGAAATTTTTTTAATATACTTTGAACTTCAAAATGTAAATATCTGTAATAATAAATAATACTAATGCAACCATAATTATATAAGCTTTGTTATCATTAATACTATATATATATATATATATATATAATTTTTATGGTATACTATATTGAATTATAATTTTGTTTATGTTATTTTTTGTTTCTTATATTACTTTTGTTAATGGTAGAGAGATATGAAGGTATGATTGGAAAAAATAATTGATAATTAGAAGGTAAATTAAATTCAAAAAACTTACTTTAAGTATTAAGATTATAAAAATAATGGGTATAATTTTTCTATGAATAACACATGGAAGACTTTTATGTAATAAGTCTTAAATATTAGTATTATATCAACTATTATCATACTTGATTAAGAATACAATCTCCAATTAGTTTTATAATGAGCCTTAAATATTTGATTAAGAATAAATTTGGTAGAAATTGAATTTTGAATTATTATCATCTCCAAATCAATCAATTAGCAATTCGTTAACATTTTGACTTGTCTATTTTCTTTAAAAAAAATGCTAATTTTAAAGTTGATTTATTTTTAAAATATTTTCTTTATAATTTTTTATATTACCTTTATAATGTGCGGCTATTAATGACTCTTAATTTAATTGTAAATCATAATTATATTGACATAGGTTCTCTCTTAATGCAAATTGTAATATTTAATGATTGTAACATTTGATTTTATTTCATTTGAAAATAATTAATAAGCAAATTATAATTAAGTTTCAAAAAATCTTTACACATAAAGATTGAGGAAGATGGGGGCCTAAATTATTATATAAATGACATGTGACGCCTAAATCACTATATGAATTACACATGTAATAACTTTCATGAAATGAGTTTGAAATATTAGTATAATAGAAGTAGATTACTTTCATAATGTGAGGCTATTAATGGTTCTTAAATTCATTCTAGATTGTAATTATATTGATATGAGTTCTTTTTTAGTGCAAATTGTATTCTTTAATGATTGTAATATTTTTATTCTTTAACTATTGTAATATCTGATTTTATTTCATATGAAAAATAATTAACAAGTAAATTAAGTTTAACAAAATCTTTAGACATAATGAGTGAAAAAAGTAGAGCCTAAATCACTGCATGAATGACATGTGAAGCCTAAATTACTATATGAATAACATGTGTAATAGTGACCGTGAAATGAGTCTGAAATATTAGTATAGTAGATATGTGAAGCATCATATTGATCCATATCTCATTCACCATTGGATGAGATGTGAATTTCATTCAAGTAGAGTCCATATCTCATTTAATGATGAATAAGATGTGAGTCGACATGATGTCTCATACATAATGAGTACAAATAATATTTTCATACCCATGATAATGGTGCACAAAACAACCCTCAGGCTGCTAGAATTATGAGCATAAATAAGTTTCAACCCCACTTATTCAACATGATATTTCCTTTTATTTAATCCTCCTAGATATTATATTAGGTAACTTTTGATCACTTTTTAGAGTTTTACCACATAGATTACATTTAAATATTTTACTCTATTTTATATGTAGATTGATTTATATGAGGATTTGTAAAGGTTATAACATTACACAAAAATCAATTTGTTGTATATGCTAAATTTAATAAACTATGTTTTTATATTTACTAACATAATTTTACACTTTTTAAACACGTATGCTTAAAGTGAGGAGGCCTACTAAGACATTTTATCGTCTCCATTGATGACATCATGACTTGTGAGTTTATTTTTCTGTTGAAATATTGTACTCTGAAATGGGTGAGGGTGGCCCATCTTTTTTTGGGGTCAGGCTTCGACATAAGGCCATTTTTGTTGAAAATTTGCTCTTACAACATTTAAAAATAGTTATCTAATTAGGACATCCACGTTATTATCATTGAATGTGATTGGTTCGTGAAAAAATTGAGGATCATTATCACATTTAATAATAATAGAGTGTGTATTTTAATTGGACACCCTTTTTTTTTTTCTTTGATAAACAATGAGGCCTAAGCCCAAAGAAAATTACAAAGAAATAGCCCTATCTTGATGAAATCCCATTCGATCAACAAGCAAAACAAGGGACACAAAGGAAGGCATAGTCTCAAAATAGAGAAGTCCCTGACAATAAGGACCATATTTAGCAAGAAAATCAGCGCAAGAATTTGTTTCTCGCTAAATATGACACATAGAAAATTCTTCACATCTTGCACCCAGCTGTTGAATACTTTGGATTAGAGGTCTACAACCATGTAATGGAGACACATGTTCTTGACACAGCTGGAAAACACAACGAGAATCCACTCCCAATAAGATTTTGACATGGCCCAACTTGAGAGCAAGTTCCAAACCAAAGCAAATACCCCATAATTCAACATAAGTTATAGAGAAAGTACCAATATTAGCACTAAAACCACACAAAAAGTTACCCATAGAGTCTTTGATTAGCCCACCACAAGCAGCTTCATTGTGATTAAAAACTGAACCATCAGTATTTAATTTGACCCAACCCTAAGGAGAATGAACCCAACCAATACTCAAGGTAGAGGTTTCACCAAAATCTCTGCCTTGTAACAGAAAGGGCGGAGAGAGCTAAGCCATAATCAGAAGCAATTTAGAGACTTTTGTAGAAGATCTCTTGTTGAGAATAATTCGTCCCTTCAAAAATATGTTCATTTCTACATTACCAAAGAACATTGCATGTAGTAATAAAAGTAAGGAACCAGCTAGTCCCATTTTGAGAAGGAGAGTGATCCACAAGATTTTGTTCCAACCAACTAGAAAGTTGAGTGTTGAAAAAAGTTGAGTGGGTCACTCTAGTATTGATGCTTTCCCATGAGGTTCGCGCCACTTGACAATCATAGAGTACATGGAGTATCGTTTCCTCATGATAGCCACATATATTGCAACCAGCGTCATTTGTCAAATGTCTCCTGGCTCTATTGGCATTGGTTAGTAAGGCATTGCTAGCAACCAACCACATAAAAGCGTGCAACCTTTAGGGAAAAAATAGATGCCAAATGATGTAAAAAATTCTGCTCCTACTATGGGGAATATTTGAGCAACAAGCCACATGAGCAGATTTAAGGGTAAACTCACTTGAAATAATAGGAGCCCATCTAACCAGATTAGGGCCAGCACCTATCTCAGGGGCCTTGATGGGAAGTAAAAGCTCAATACCATCTTAGGGAGGACTTGAAAGAGCTTCTCAGTGTCCCAACTCTCAGAAGCAGTAGCATATTCCCCAACTGTCTATCTCCAAAATCTCCCAGGTTCTGCACCCCAGGAATTTAGTAGTCATGCTAAAAGGAAACAGATAGCCCATTTCCAATATGCCAAATTAAGTTGCGTTCTACCACAGGCCAGATTTTTATAATACCCTTCCAAGCATTTGAAGCAATGCTTTGTTTCTTAAATTTAGGGATGTAGTCATGTCCACCACCATACTTATTGCACATAATACAAACCCAAAGATCATTCTTGTTATTAATTAAGGTGGATTTTCTAGTGTTTTGAAGAGCCACTCCAAATGAAATCTCGACAAATACGGTCTATTTTTTCACAAATCATCAAAAGGATCTTGCAGGTTTGCATGGCATAAAGAGGAATGGATGCCAAAGTTGATTGGGCCAAAGTGATCCGACTAGCTAAAGACAATGTTCGGGCTTTCTAGAAGCTTAACTTATTTTCCATATGATTAAGGATGAACTGAAAGTAAGTTTTAGAACATCTTTCATGAAAGAGAGGGACTCCGAGATATTTTCCCAAATCCAGGGTTAATTTCATGTGCAGAGCATCACTCAATTCACGTTTTCTAGCAAGCACACATTATTAGAGAAGTAAACACAAGACTTACTACTATTAACTCTTTGACCAAAACTTTGACAAAAAAGATGAAGAATACCTTTAATCACTTGAAACTGATCTTGAGGTGCTTTAGTGAATAGAACTAGATCATCAGCAAAGCAAGGGTGTGATAGCTTGGGACCATTCCTACTCAAAGATATAGGTTCCCAAAGACCATTATTGACAGCTAAATTAATAAAGTGAGTTGGCCTTTCAATGCAAAGAATGAAAATATAAGGCAAGAGGGGTTTTCCTTGACGGATACCCCTAGTTCGTTTGAAAGAATCAGAGACTCCTCCATTCCAAAGCAATTACATCTACACTGACATAATACTCCACATGATAAGTTGTATCAATTCATTTGGAAAGCCAACATCTTTGAGTGTATCTTCAATAAAATTCCAATTTAGTCTATCATATGCTTTCTCCAAATCCACTTTAATAGCCATAAAACCAGTTTGACCCTTCTTAGATTTCATAATATGAACAACTTCTTAGGCAATGAGAATGTTGTTTGTGGTCTGCCTCCCTAGGATGAAACTAGATTGTTCAGGACCAATCAATTTGTTCATGAGGCCTTTGAATCTCATAGCAACAATTTTGGTTACCAGTTTGTAAACCACATTGCAAAGCCCTATCGGGTGAAATTGGGTCATGGTTTCAAGTTTATCCTGTTTGGTAATCAAAGACAAGAAGGTTTTATTCACCTGTTGGATAGCGCTGGGATCTCTAAAAATGCTCTTAATCCGGTTAATCACTGAAATCTTAAGATAATCCCAATGACTTTGGTAGAACATTGCAGGGAGACCATAGAACTAAGGGCTTTCTAACCCCCCATGGAGAAAAGAGCATAAGAGATCTCCTAACTAGAGACTGGATTAATCAAGGCGTTAGTTTCAATAGCTGTCAATTGGGGAAACATGCCAGAGGCAATGAATCTGTCATAAGCAACATCATTAATGTAAAGTTGAGAGTAAAAATCAATGCCTAGATTTTTTAAGGCATAAGGGTCATCTATCCATATCCCTTGATCATCTTTCAGCATACTGATTTTATTTCTTCGCCTATGAGCTGAAACCGCATTATGAAAATAAGTAGAATTTTTGTCACCATAATTGAACTATTTACATCAGGATTGCTGCTTCCAATAGGCTTCTTCTTGGATTAACATAGCCTCGTATTCTTTCTAAGGCTCAGTATAACGGGTCTCCAAGAACCAATTTTGTTGGAAGGAAAGGTTTCTTGAGATACCTTTTAGGCACAAAATCAAATGATTTTTCCATCTGCCAATATGCCTAAATAGTTCCCAATTCCAAACTTTTGTTGCTTCAGTAAAAGAATGGACATTGTAAAGCAAAGATCCTTCTTTCTGCCATGATGAGTATATAAGATTCCCAAAATCTTCATGATACAACCAATGAGCTAGAAAATGAAAAGGCCTAACAGTCACCTGATTATCCATATCAACACCGAAGTTCAAACAAATAGGTACAAGATCAGATTTTAGTTTGGGAAGATGCTTGGAGGTGATTTCCAAAAATCAAAGGTTCCAAGCACTATTGGCCATAAACCTATCTAATCATCTTCAAATAGCACCCTATTTCCAGATAAATGGTTGCCCAACAAAACCAATGTGTTGGAGACCATAATCAAACAAGCATTTCTAAAAGGAAATAGTATCCTTAGATAGATTTGAAGTGCCACCTATGTCATTTAGAGTTAGAACTGAATTAAATCACCACCTACACACCAAGCACCTTGCGCTTGATTAGCAATAATTCTTAGACCCTCCCAAAGCTCTCTTCGAGCTACTAATTGGGGATTGCCATAAACCATAGTAAAAAACCAAAGAGGGTTGGATTCAAACTATACCCTCATATGAACATACTGTTTGTCAGAATTCTCAATATTAACTTGCCAAATATCCTTTTTCCACATACGCCATATCCCTCCAGAGAAGCCCACACCATCCATTATGTAAAATCGATCAAAATTGAAACGCTTAATAATTTTCTCTGCCTTAGTGCCTCTAACATGGGTTTCTAAATGGCAAAGAAAAGAAGTAGAGTATCTACAACACAACTCTTCAATCATAAGAGAAAAACCTTTACTTGAAGCACCTCTACAATTCCAAGTACTGATATTCATAATAAATAGAACAGGAAAGAAGTAAATAAACCCCAAGGCTTATCAACAACCAGCGGCAAGATTAACATTTCCCATCACCTTTTCAATTCCTTCTTGATTAACAAGAATTTCATATATAACATTTTCCATATTTTGCAAACTTTGTGCTCTTGGATTTGGAGGATTTCTATATCCTTCCCCCGCCTGCAGTTGGCGATGCATAGCCTTAACAAAATTAATCTCCTCAGCAGTGGGCATGTGCATCGCATCTTGATTAGAAAAAGGAACATTCATACCCGCAATATGCTCATTCCATGTTTGGTGAAGTCGTTGGCAAAAGAAATGCCAATATTCATCATGTGAGTTGTTCCCTTTATGGCTAACAGGGGAGGATTTTGGAATATGGAGAAAAGACTCTTGATGTAAAGTTTTTAACAAAGTAGATTGAAGGATTTTACTCCTCATATTAGCCCCCTTTGAATTGGGCTTAAGGAAACCTCCCTGATAAGAATGGTCCTTAGCTTATTTCACAGCAAGTTGACGTCTTTTTTCCTTAGGCCTAGGGGCATGATTCTTCTTGGTTGGGCTTCTTCAGCCCATTATCATATGTGGGCTCTTTAATAGTCTTTTCATTCACTTCATCATCATCAACGTTTAAAACATGGCACTTAGTTTGAAAATGATCCTCATGGGACCCACTAGGAGTCTATCCTTTCTTAGTCCCAAATAGTCTCATTTGAGGCTTCTTGGCAATTATCCATGGTCTGAAAATCACGACACTTTCAGCTGGCTTAGAGATTCGAGCTTTTTCAACATGGTTAGCAGGCAGTGCCTTCCTCGTCGCAATGTCCTCCTCCATCTCTGAGATTTCAGGGTCACCCAGATTCGGGACGCTTTTTTGTTTTGGGCGTAACTTTGCTACTTCAACCACCACTATTGTATTTCCACATTCCGGTGTTAGAACCATCGCGGTAGCTCCATTTTCCAGCATTTTAACCCTCATACTCAATATAGAAGTCCTTTCCTAAAGCCATAAAGGATGGAATGAGGGGGCGTTAGAGATCAATTTCAACACAAATGCGAGCAAATTTACCTCTAGAATGAATATATGTGAGTTCATCTATCTTAATCATCGTGCCTAGTTTAGAACTAGTTCTCCATAAGAACTCACGGGTATATAATTCTGCTAGTAGATTTGGGATTCTGATCCAAGCAGCAAGCTTCTGGACAGCACTATCCAAGGGTTCGAACAGGGGCCTCCACCGCTGAACCAAAAGATAATGGCCAGCTACCAACCATGGACCTTCAAAAAGAGCATGCTTGTAGTCAGATTCGTCCATAAAATGAAAAAGAAAAAGTCATCATTTAGATCTAGGACCCGAACATCCTCTTAACGTGCCTAAGAACGATGGATCCAAGAATCCATGGCTCTAAGGCTTAGACGTTTCCCCAACAGCTTAAAAATTAAGGAGGATCTCTGTGGTCTACACCATACTTCATATTCCTTTAGAGACACATCTATAACAAGTTTTGAATTGAACATAGAGGCTCATTTTCAGAGTTGTTATGAGAGAGATCGTCAACACCGTAATCTTCAGCTACTAACTGCACAACTTCTCTTGGGGTCAACACTAAGCCCATGTGGTTAGAAATGAGAAAGTCCTTGTAGGATTTTTTACCCACTGGTGACAGTGATCCCTCCTCACTTTTCTCTTAATGACCCACCTCCATGACAATATCATGAGATTCTTCTTCATGCCTTACTTTGGTAGGCTCCTCAGCATCCATATCACATCCGTCATTTAGTGCATCTTTATTAGTGTACTCCAGCATTTTAGCTTTCCTTGTACTTCTAGCAACTTGATCATCTTCCTTAGCTAAAATAACATTTTGCCTTTTCTTTCAAGGTTTAAAACTTGTCCTACATTTGACATTGACACTGCTTACTTGGGCATATTGGTTCCGCATATTTCCTTCACAACTTGAATTCTTCAAATCTTATATAGTCATTCTATCCAAATGAAGATATAATAAAACTCAATTGATATCGAAATTAAAAATTTTAGAGTTAAGTTGATGTAAACAAATTTGTGAGGACCAAATTGATATTAAATTGAAAATTTCATGACTTTGATATTTTCTTAGTTAATACCTCTTAAGGTTTGCATTTTAACTACATTTTAAGGGTTTTTGTTATGATATCTTAATAGTATCGCTACTCTTTTGAATTTAAGGGATGTGATTTAATCATAAATATTGAAAATATTAATAAATTTAGTTAGTGAGATTTGTGATAAATTTTTAGTCACAAATTATCCAAAAGATACCAGTACTAATCAATTTTATAAGGTACTGGAGAAATGTCTTATTTTGAGTGGCTTAAAATTAGCCTAAAAGTATATCACGATTCCTCCTTTACAGGTGCCTTTTTTCCTTTTACAGCTTGTATTTGTAAATTTTTTTTATCATGTATATATTTATACATATATGTATAAATTAAATATTAACTGTAATCCAGTCTGATTTGATATAATAAGATATAATTATAAATTGATACTAATATTAATATTAATTTTTATAATCTGGTCTAATTTGATACAATAAAGCCAAGTTTGGTATAATATAATAAAATATATTTTTAAATTTTAAATTGAAACTAAATTTAAAATTCACACACTACTCAAATACACTACGCAAATCTATATTCTCATGTGCCAATTTCTCACAAATTATATATATTTTTAAATTATTTTTTTCTTCTAAAATGGAAAGTGTATTTCACAATTCAAAATCATATTTTAATCTTCACATTTCTTTACATTTATAATAATAAATGCCAATTATTAAATTCAATTTTATATTTAAAAAAGCATGCACATTCTTTTGTTAAAAAGTCTTTAAAATTCGAATTTAAAATTTCAAACATAAAATTTGAGGGAAAAAGAATCTCACGTTGAATTTTAAAAAAGAGAAATGTGTATCAATATCATGTGTATCGATGATGATATATATCATTGCTATAATATATATTAGTATTTAGTAATTATTAATAATATCATCATTATACTTATCATTACAAAAAAAAATCATAATTATTACTCTTATTATTTATATTATCATTCAAATATAATCATATATAAATCCTATATAGAATCATTTTTCATGCTTTCCTCCAATATTTACTGAACTAGAAGTTTATTCGAAATTTTTGTTTTGCTTTTTGAGAATCTTTCTCATCCATGTTTTGATGCTATATATATATTTTTTTGTTTAATAGTTTCTTCTCAAATCCCATGCCTTTTTTTTTTTCCAGATAGTTTGTATTTCAATTTTTTTTCATCCGCCTTATATTTGATATGCTAGTGGACAATGAGTAAAGGAGACTTTTTCTTAGTATCGACAGCAACTAAGGATTCATGGTAGAAGATCTATGGAAATCATTTATTGGAGGGGAGTAATGGTCGATTGCGATGAAACGATAAAGGTGCGGGATAATCTTTTGTTTGTTTTGTTTTCTCTTTGTATTCATTATCCTAAAACTGCTATTTCATCTTATACTTGTTATTTTTTTTAGTTTCTCTATTCCCCTCTCTTTTTTCTATCCATATTTATTTTTTTCACTTCCTTTATCGATTTTGATCACATTTTCTTTTATTGATTCATGCAGTTTACAGAGAATATGTGATTGATTACGTAGGAAGAAGCTAATGAAGGTGCTACCAGTCATGTCCCCCTTAATTTTATTTATAGTTCTTATCTATAATTGAGAGGAATAAAAAAAACAAAAAAGCAAAATGGGTGAGTGGATACTTGATACAAGACAAGTTGATTCACCATTTAAGAGATTATTGCATCTTTAATGCAAAAATTCATGTAGAATCATGGTAGCTGCAAAAGAGGAAAGTTAGTCAATGAGAGTTGGCTAGATTTTTAAAACAAATGTTTCATTGCGTAATTTCATTTCTCCTATTGTCATGATCTGATTTGGGAATATGACCGGTACGTAAGGAATTCCATCCCCCCGTAAGCCTACTATGTCACATGTCTCTCTAAATGCATAAAATAGTATAATTTCATTCTTAAATACAATTTTCCTCTAAATCATTATTGTTTTTTGTAATTAAAAATACAATATTTGAAATCATAAAAACTGAAGCATTCACACATGTAAGTCCAAAAACATTTTAGTCATGCTTTGAAAATCAGCTTAAGACTTGAGGACTAAGTCACAAATACATCTCTAGCTCATTATATAAACCTATTAACCATACTCCATATCCCAAATACATACTTGAACTCTAGAAACATAAAGTGAAATATCAATTTTGAATATAACTACAGTATGTCAAAATAAATACATGGCTCGGATCTTGCCTGCTAGACTATTGGAGCACTCTAATTCTAACATAAGCCTAATCTAAGCCTTACAATAATGTAAAGCTCACCAAAGAATAGGTGTAACTACTGGATTGGTGACAAAATGGTATTTATACCTGCAACTATGAGAGGAAAGGAGAGGTTGAGTGAAGGGACTCAGTGAGCGGATCCTTACCCACAACCCATATGGGACAACCAAGGGAAATACATAATGCTATATACAAGCATCAATCATAAATAATTTAATATTTACATATATAGCTAGCTAGAGAAACACTTGTCATTCCATAGGTTCATAGGTACGCATTTCTAATTTTTATAATTAATCATAAAATATTTTAGTTGATAGTGCGATAGAGTATCGAGAAACAGCATTTGCTGAACATGATAAATACATACATAATAACAAAAGCTATAAAATCATAAATTGTAAAGTTTTGCTCAATTCCTAGCAAACAAGAGCGCCTACCAGAAATCATAATGGTCCCTGGTAGATAAGCTGTTGGTGCCTAACTAGGTCCTATTTTCTGTATATGCTAGGGGCAACATTGTCCTCTAGCAGATAACTTGGTACAAAGGTTAAAGATCTCATCACAACCATTAACTAATTGTCTATTTCTTTATCTCTACCACCTAAAATAGTTTGACAAAATCCATAACTGAAGGAAGAGTGCTCAATCCCTCATGAACAAGAGTCCATAACTAAGATCTTAAAACTCTTAACTTTTTAGTACTCTCTTAATTTCTTAGTTCTCTAAGAATTCTGGATTTTATATAACTGTAACAAATTGACTTTAGCATAAATATGGCTGTGAAAATCGTGCCTAAGCAGGGATCACCCGCTTATAGGCATTTCGATTTCAAGCTTACAGAATATATACATGGCAGTTGCTATGAATCATACTAAATTTCGTACCTCTTAGTACTATAAAGTTGAAGTTCTAAATTCATATATTAATCTAACGTATTTTTATATTGTTCTTACCTAGAAGTAGCTGTAAGGATACAAGTAGCTCCGGCGTCCCTAGAAACCTGGGGGTGGGGTACCTGCAAAGACGCTCTGATGCTCAGGTTAGAGAGTGTGTGAGGAGTGGAAAGGTGTTTTGTGTGATAGAGATTGTGTTATACCTACTGGGCGATAGCCCCCTTATATATAAGGTGAGGTTGCCCCACAGTGAATTTGTTATGATCTTCCTAAAATATAGGAGATATTCCTGTGATTTAGTTAGTACTAAAAATAATAATCAGATATGATATAATATATATATATATATATATATATATATATATATATATATATATATATATATATATATATATATATATGATAAGATATAGAGAGATTATGTGTGGAATTTAGGAGATACTCTCAACTAAATCTGAGATATAATCCTTAGGAGATATTTGTGCCATGTGGCCAAGCTGTAGGGTCCTTTAAGGAGAATCTTCCTATTTGGGCTAAGGTTTGGGATCCATGTCTGAGGTCTTGTAACTTGGGCCGAGGTATAGGCCCATATTTTCTAGTCTAGTACATAGCCCCCAAGCTTGGTTGAAGTTTGAGCTATTTTTGTTAGCCCGAGGACTTCATGCCGAGCTCAAAAGAAGTTAAGTGAGTCTTTTTAGTTGCAATAGTGGTTGTTGTGGAAGAACATGCTGTTACACGTGTTATTTTCTTATTGGTGAGCAATCATTTCTCATAAATGTGGGATCATGGGTTTACTTAATCACCGTTAGATTAAAGTGATAAGCCCCCTGTTGTTGAATATGATAAATGCTTCAGATGTGTTGTTGAGTGGAGGGAAACGTTTTCGATTGTTGGATAAGTTTAGCTTTTAAGTTAATGGAAGAGAAGTTTTTCATATTTTCATTTCTGGAAAACTCTTCGTTTCTTTTCCCTTTTTTCTTTACCTTCTCTACTTTTTTGCTGGGTTGCCTTCGAGTGCTTCGAATCACACAGTCAAGCTTTGATCATTTCATTTCCAATCGGTTATTTTGATTTCTCTCCTTATTCTCTTTTATTTAATTGATTTGCATTTTTGTATTTTGGAACCCTAAGATAGGAGATTCTACTTTTCTGTTCAATGCTTGTTCTGAGTTCATCTTCTTCTCTTGAGTTTTTTTTTTATCGTTTTTGCTTTTTAGGTGATTATTGATAGCTAGGAGAAAAATTGTTTCCATCTCTGATAAGGGGAAGGATGTAGTAGATGAGGTTAAGGATGATCCCTATGGTTAGGTTAGCAGTGAGGTTAAGGAGGTAGTCTTCATTTTTAGTGATAGGGAGTCAATCCAAAGGTTTAGGAGGGCTTGTTTAGTATCGTCCTATGGAGAGAGGAGGGTAGAATGCCTCCCTTGCAGTGTCAAGGATAAGGTGTGCAAATGTCGAGAAGAAAGTGGTGATGCCGACTTTATTTAAATGTACATAGACTTTTTTGAGAAATTAGATGTTAGGGTTCCCTTTACTCTATTTGAGGAGGGTCGTTTAAACAAAGTTAATGTTGCCTCTTCTCAGCTTCATCCAAATACCTTGGCCTTTATCCAAGCATTCGAAAATTTATTCGATATGCTCGGTTATGAGCCTAGTGTAGATGTATTTTTTTAAAATATTTTCAAGTTAAAGGGGTTGATAGGGGAACCTGGATTTCTTTTAGTAGTGTTCTTCAGAAGAAATTGTTAAGCTTGTTGACCTCTAATTTCAAGAGGTTCAAGGATAGATTTATCAAGTTACGGTCGATTGAGTCCGAGTTCCCCTTTTTTTTAGATTCTAGTGGCATAGAGAGTTTTCCCCTGTATCGACAACATAATCCCCACCAGATTTTGAGGGTGGACTATGGTTCTCTTTCCCTTTCGGACCAGGTGGTGGTGGACTTCCTAGAGGAGTATGTGAATCTGAGCTCTCTACTCTCCTGTGGGATTTTGTTGGAGTGGGGTTTTGATAACGAAAGAGTCCTCAAACATATAGGTAGTGTTTCTGAATATTTATTCTTTGTCTTCGCCCTATTTGTTTCGTTGATATGTTAATTTGTGTTGGTTTTCTCCTTTGCAGGTGAGATGGCTCCTAAATTAGGCCTCAAAGAGTTAGCTGCCACGAAGCACCGAAAGAAGGTGGTGGTGGATGAGAGTCGAGCTTCGCCATTTTCTCCTAATGTTGGTTCTAGATCAAGGACTCCAATTAATTTGAACCATTTAAGGGAGCGAATAAAGGCGAGGTTTGGTGTTGGCCCTCAGGATAGTGAGAAGATGCCTTTTCTTTCTCTTGTTGCTTTTACAGGAGCTGCAGAGGTGAAGGACTTCCTCAGCTCTGTGAATGCTTCAAGCCTTTGTAGTCCTCAATTTCTAACTCCTGAGTTCATAGACCAGCAATTTGTTCATCCTGAGGACAGGACATTGATGGAAAGGGCAGGCATTCTTGGTCTTGGCCATTTGTCAGTTCCTGGAAAGTTCTATTCACGAGCTCGAGACATCGAGGATTGTCTTGGCCGATTACAAGGCCAAGAAGGAGGAAGCTGAGTCTAAGTTAGCCGAGGAGAGGAGGGGCTGGCTGGAGGCTAAAAAGGCTTTTGAGGACAAGATTGATAGCCTCGTGTCTCGGGTCAAGACGGATGCTGATGCGGCCAAGCTTAAAATTCAAGAGTTTGAAGCTGAGAAGAGAATTTTTGAGGTCGAGAATAACAGTCTCCAAGGCGAGGTCGACTCTGTGAAGGATGAGGTGGTCGAGCAATATATCACTGGCTTTGATCGAGCTCTTAACCAAGTTCAGTTCCTTCATGGGGATTTGGACTTGAGTAAACTTGGTCCTTTTAAGGAGGTTGTTGATGGTATGTTGGTCGACCATCTTGCTAATGACAAGGTTGATGGAGCTGAAGGGGTTGAAGTTGCTCGGGATGAGGTTCGAGTGGTAGAACCTTTTCAGGTTGTCCTCCCTGCTGATGGAGCTCCTGTTGACTTTTAAGATTTTTCTTTTTCTTGTAGTTATGCTCGGACATTGGTTTGTAATCATGTGAATATGTAATGAGATTTCATCTTTCTTTCTTCATTATTCCTTCCATAATGGATTTGTTCCTTATTGTCTATTGTGGATCATATGAACAACATATGCTCGGGTTTTGTTTAAGGTATATTTTAAAAACTTAAACAACTATGGTTTGGATATATTTTTGAACAATCATGTAATATATGATCATTTTTGAACAATTATGTAAACATATGATCGGATGTTAGAATATATGTTCAGATGTAAACATACGTTCAAATATAAAAGCATATGATGAGATTTGATCAATCATGGAAATAAGCATATGATCAGACGTCATAATATATGATCGGATGTAAGGACACATGATCGGATTTGAACAATCATGTAAATATATGATTGCGTGTTAAAAACTGAGAAGTAATATTCAGAGAATATGCTAATAGCTATTACCCGGTTTGAAATGTCTTTGGTCTTTTGTGTCGGGGTGTTTTTGATTTTTGAGTGGGCCATGATGGCTGTATGCAGGCATCTTTATAGCTCTACTAATGTTGAAGTTTACTGAGCATGGTGTCTTCAAAAGTAGATGTGTCTTCACTACTTGGCTAGTGCCAAGGTTGATGTGAGTGTGGCGGCTTTGGCCCTTCATTGTTAGCTGTTACCGAGGCTGACATGAGATAGCTGTAGGTAGGTGCACCTTCACTACTTGGCTGGTGCCAAGGTTGATGTGAATGTGGTAGCTTTGGCCATTCACTACTCGGCTGGTGCCGAGGTTGACGTGAGACAACTGTAGATAAGTGCGCCTTCATTACTTGGCTGGGGCCAAGGTTGATGTAAGTGTGGCGGCTTTGGCCCTTCACTACTTGGCTGGTGCCGAGGTTGATGTGAGACAACTGTAGATAGGTGCACCTTCACTAGTTAGCTGGTGCCAAGGTTGACGTGAGTGTGGTGGCTTTGGCCCTTAACTACTCGGCTGGTGCCGAGGTTAACATAAGACAGCCGTATATAAGTGCACCTTCACTACTTGGCCTGTGCCAAAGTTTTTGTGAGTGTGGCGGCTTTTTATCAAAGTAAGCTAGAGCCGTTTGTGTGGATCTATTAAAGAACAGTGAGATAAATAGTCTATTGATTAATAATGAATTTACATCTGGGATATGTGCCACCGAAATGTTCGGCTCACATATAATCATGCTTCATTAAAACCTTTGATGGCAAAACCAAGTGGGATAAAATCCATCAAAGGAAAAAGAGTGCACCCATTGAATGTGATTTGAGGCGTTTTAGCTCTAGCTATAGTATTTCCTTAAGGATGCGACATTCCATGTCCTTGGGAGTTCTTGTCCAGAGAGTTTAGCTATGTTGTAAGCTCCTCGACCAACGGCTTGTGTTACTCGAAATGTTCCCTTCCAGTTAGGGGCTAGCTTCCCTTCGCCTGGGGGTTTCCTGTACGGTTCTATTTTTTGCATGACTAAGTCTCCAACCTAAAAGGTCCTTAGATCGAGCTTCTTATTGTAGAGTCGTGCTACTATTTATTTAGTTGTTTTTTCTCTGATGTGGACCAGTTCTCTATCTTCATCAACGAGATCAAGGTCGGCTCTTCTGTTTTCTTCATTTATTTCTTCCGTGATTGCAGTCATCGGACATTGGGTTGAGCAACTTCTACTGGGAGCATGGCTTCGCCGTTGAAGACGAGTCTGTGTGGTGTTTCTTGTGTTGATGATTAGGCAGTAGCGTAATACCCCCAGAGGACTATAGATAAGTCTTCTACCCAGAGACCTTTGCCTTTGTCAAGCTTTTTCTTCAAAGCCGTGAGGATGACTTTATTAGTAGCCTCGGTTAAGACATTGGTTTGTGGGTGTTCTATAGAAGCGAAAATATGCTTGATTTGAAAATTCTCACAGAGTTTCTTCAATCTTCAGTCTGTGAACTGTGTACCATTGTCGGTGATAAATTCCTTAGGAAGTCCAAACCTGCATATCATTTTTTTCCAGATGAATTTTCTGACTTTCTCTGCAACAATTATTGCAAGAGGTTCTACTTCGATCCACTTTGTGAAGTAGTTAATGGCCACCACTAAGTATTTAAGTTGCCCTGGTGCTAGGGGGAATGGGCCAAGTAGATTGATTCCCCATCTATGGAAAGGCCAGGTAGCTTTCGAGAAATGTAGTGACTTTGGGTGTTTTTGGGAGACTTTTAAGAATCTCTAGCACTTGTCATATTTGCATACGAAATCTGTGCAATTAGTTTTCATTGTGATCCAAAAGTATCCTGCTCAGAGTTTTTTGACGGCTAGGGGTCGACTTCTGATATGGTTTCCGCAAACTCCTTCATGTATTTCAGCCATTACGTCATTGACTACTTAGGGTCGAGACATTTTAGGAAGGGGAGTAAATATCCTCGCTTGAAAAGTAAACCTCTACACAATGTGTAGTAGCTTGCCTGTCTTTTGAACTTTTTATAATCAATTATTGAGCATGGAAATATGCCCGATGTTAGATAATTGAGGAGTGGAGTTTGCCAATCTTGGCCTCCAATCTCTGTATTGCAACTTTCGGATTGAAGAGAGCTCAGGTTTTGAAGTTTTACTTGGATTACAGACTTGTTATTCTGTGGTTTGCTGGTGCTGGCAAGTTTAGAAAGAATATCAGTCCTGGTATTGTGCTCTCTTGGTATGTGAGTTAATTCGCATGAGTCAAAGTGTTGCATCAAGTTTTTAACTAGTGCTAGATACTTTTCCAAGAGGGGAAATTTGGCAACAAAAGTACCATTAACTTGCCTGACGACTAGCTGTGAATCAGCTTTCACCTTGAGTCATTGGACTTCGACTTCTTGGGTAAGTTTAAGGCCTGCTATTAGTACTTCATATTTTGCTTGATTGTTACTAGCCTGGAACTGGAACTGGAGAGATTGTTCAATTAAGATTCCTTATCCGTTTTCAAGAGTAGTTCTGGCTCTGCTTCCTTTTCCATTAGTAGCTCCATCAACATGTAGCATCTAGGAACCAAGTTCTTGTTGGGAAGCTTATGAGAGTTTAGCCACAAAGTCGGCAAGGGCCTATGCTTTGATTGGGCCTCTGGATTGGTATTCTAGGCTATGTTCTGAGAGTTCAATGGACCATGAAATCATTCTCCTAGCTAATTCAGGTTTAATTAGTATCTGCCTTATGGGTTGTTCTGTTCCGACAATAATGTGGTGGCTCTGAAAGTATGGGCTCAACTTTCTAGCCGATACCACCACTGTATATGCTAGCTTTTTAATCTTCTGATACCTCTGCTCGGGACCTTGGAGTGTTTTGCTGATGAAATAAATAGGTTACTGTATTTTATCTCTTTCTGTGACAAGAACCGAGCTCACCGCATGTTCGGTCACAGATAGGTAAAGAAAAAGGATTTCTCCAAGGTAAGGCTTAATAAGCATAGATTGTGTTGAGAGAAGTACCTTTAGTTCGATGAAGGCCTTTTCACAATCTTCAGACCAAACAAATGACACCTGTTTTCTCAGCATTTTGAAGAAATGACTACTTTCTTGGCCGATCTTGAGAAGAAGTAAGATAGGGCTATTAGGTGGCCAATAAGTTACTGTAATTCTTTGACCGAGCTTGGGCTTCTCCTTTCTACTATTGCTCGGCATTTGTCAGGATATGCTTCTATTCCTTGGTTGGTGAGCATGAATCCAAGGAACGTTCCTCCATGGACTCCAAATGTACATTTTTCAGGATTTAACCTCATGTTGTATCTGTGAAGCTGTCCGAATATTTCTTCGAGATCTTTAATGTGATATCCGGTTAGAGGTGTCTTTGCCACCATATTATCAATATAAAGCTCAACATTTCTTCTTATATGTTCTTCGAAGACTTTGTTTTGTAGTATCTAATATATGGCTCTAGCATTTTTCATGCTAAAAGGTAAAACCTTATAGCAAAAGTTGGCATGTTCGGTGAGGAATGCAGTTTTATCCTCGTTTTTTGGATGCATTCTGATTTGATTGTAACCAAAATATGCATCCATAAAGCTGAGATATTGGTAGCCAGAGGCGTTATCGACGAGCTTGTTGATGCTAGGGAGCAGGTAAGAGTCCTTGGGGCAGGCTTTGTTAAGATAAGTGAAGTCTACACAGATGTACCATTTACCTGAGCTTTTCTTTACCATTACTACATTTGCTAGCCATGTAGTGTACCTGATTTCTTTAATGAAGCCAACTTTGAGGAGTTTCTTGGTTTCTTCCAAGGTTGCTTTCTAGTACTCATTTCACAAGGTCCTTTTCTTTTGTGCTATTGGTCAAGCTTTTCGGTTGATCATTAGCTTGTGACTGATCATGTCTGGGTTGATTCTTGGCATATTAGCTGAGGTCCAGGCAAAGAGATCGACATTCCTTAAGAGTAAGGTAAAGAGGTCTATAGATAGGCTTGGAGGGAGGTCGGCTCCAGTGAAGGTTACTTGTTCAGCTTTGTCACCTATTTGGACAGGCTGTAACTCATCAGCTGGTTGTGGACGGTTTTGGATTTCTCCTCTAAGATCCAGCTTGGAGATCAAAGGGATTTGGTCTATGTGAAACATGTTGTGTACTTGTTCAGTCTTTTATTTGTCTGTGGACTTTATCTTCAGACATTTGCTATAGCACATTCTGGCTTCTTTTTGGTCGACATGGACTACCCTAAATTTAGATTCAGATACTGGGAATTTGATGGCCAAATAAGGTGTCAAGACTATGGCTCCTAGGGTGTTGAGTGAAGGTCGCCCTAGAATTACATGGTAAGGATTGTTGGTGTCAATCACCAGGTATTGGAGGTCAACCATTTTTTCAGTGGTTTTGTACAGAATGTGGTCCTAAGCCCTACATAGTCGAGTACTTTTACTCCACTCCTTGTAAATCTGACCAGTTATCCATTGTAGGGGAGGAAGGAGTTTTCGGATAGTTGCATCCGTTTGAAGATGGAACAGAAGAGTATTTCAGCTAAACTCCCCTGATCCACTAGGACTTTCCTGACCAAGAAATTGCTAGCAAGGATGGAAATTACAATAGTATCAAGTAAATTTTCATCAATTCCTTTGAAGTCAAAGTCTAAGAAGGATATTAACGGGTTTTTGGTCTTTTGCTTTAAGGGATATGATGTTCCCTGAAGTGACATGATCGCCAGGAGTTAACTTTTTCTTGCCGAGCTTGTCTCGCCTCCTCCTGCGAATCCACTGGCAATATGGTCGATGACACCATGGATTTTGGTTTCTTCATGAGAGGGAGATTGCCTTTTCCTCTCAAGCTTTTTGTGTCTTGGTATGGACTCACTGTCTGAAGATGTCAAAGGGCTGCGGCATTTGCTTCTTCTTTCTCGGCCTCGGCTACGGCCTCTTTTCTTTTGTTCTTTCTTTTCATTGACAAATTGTTTCAGGTAATTTTCTCGGATGAGACGTTCAATCCTGTTCTTCAAACTTTTTTACTCATCAGTTATGCATCCTTTGGAATTATGATACTCGAAGACTTTATTTTGGTCTATGCCTTTTGGACCTGGCCGAGCACAACCTTGGACTGGCTTTAATAGTCGAGTGCTGTATATTTCGGTCAGGATTGGACTTGCTCTTGCATTGAGTAGAGTGTGAGTAGTGAATCCTGGTTCTGAATATCCAAAGTTTTTCCTATGCTTATGCTTGCCCTCCTTATGCTTCTGACCTGAGTTGTCTTTGTCCTGCTTTTGATTGTTCTTTTCTTTTACTCGGAGCTCCTCGGGTTGATGTATCAGAGGGCCTTTTCGCGGAGTTCATGTATGGTCCTTGATCTGGTGATTGCTAAGCTTTCTTTGAATGGCCCAGATCGCAGGCCTATTCTAATTTGGTGTAGTTCAACTGCTGGGTTGAGGTCAGGAATTTGTGATGCCTTTTCCTGGAATCGGGTCAAGTAGGCACTCAAGGACTCGTCGGATCCTTGTATGACGTGTTCTAAGGAATCTGATGTCTTGATGTAGATTTTGGAGGACACAAATCTATTATTGAAGGCTTTGGCGAAGTCTTCGAACCTATGAATGGAGTTTGAGGGTAGGGTCGAGAACCACAAAAATGCCGACTTTTCTAGGAAGGATCGAAAAGTTTGGCAAAGGATTCTGTCAATGGCTCCATTGATGAGCATCATGGATCTAAACATTGTAATGAGCGATTGGGGATCTCCTGTTCCATCATAGGGGTGAAGTGATATTGGGAATCTAAAATTGGCAGGTAGATTAGCGGCTATGAGTTTTTCTTAGAATGGTCTCCAGTCTATGGTTTCAGGCTCATCACCAGATTTGGCTTGGTAGGTGGGATAATGGGAGTATAGGGGTCTGTTATTGCCAAAATCATGATTGACAAGTTCGATATTCCCTGGGTTGGTTGCTCCTTGTTTGGGGTTTTTTAAATTTTCAAACTTTAAGGATTGATTCCCATCTTGAAGCTTACGAAGCTGCTCGACCAGGCAGCGATTTTCTTCCTGTAACTAGTCGAGATTGGGAGGACGTTGGTTATTAAGGGGAGTGTTATGGCTAGAAGCGTCAGCCATGGATGATGGTTTTTTGAGGTTGTGAGGTAGGTTTGTTTACTGGCTCTACGGTGGGTGCCAATATTCTTACCTAGAAGTAGCACTAAGGATGCAAGTAGCTTCGGTATCCGTCGCAACAAGGGATGGGGTACCTGCAAAGACACTCCGACGCTCAAGTCAGAGAGTGCGTGAGGAGTGGAAAGGTGTTTTGTGTGATAGAGAGTGTGTCATACCTGGGGGGCGATAGCCCCTTTATATAAGGTGAGGTTACCCCATAGTGAATCTGTTATGATCTTCCTCAAATATAGGAGATATTCCTATGATTTAATCAGTACTAAAGATAATAATCAGATATAATATAGATATGATAAGATATAGAGAGATTATGTGTGGGATTTAGGAGATACTCTCAACTAAATTCGAGATATAATCCATAGGAGATATTTGTGCCACGTGGCTAAGCTATGGGGCCCTTTAAGGAGAATATTCCTGATTGGGCCAAGGTATAGACCCATATTTTCTAGTCCAGTACACATATACTTGTTAACTTTAATTTCATAGTTCAAAACACTGGGGTTCATAATCATAAAACTTGGAAATTATATAACATATTTATTCATAAAGCTGGGTCATACTCTTGTTTCACATTTCTCCAACATATATAAATATTATCTGAATAATCTAAAATGTAGTCTGAAATTCCAAATCCTAAGAATATGGTATTTCATAAATCTAGAGGACATTTCTAAATTACATAATTTCTAGTAAATCTCTTCTTGAGCGCATAAAAGCATTTTCATCACATGCAACATATCAATCATGGTCCCATAGTTTTCTAAAATATATTTTATGCTATATTCAAAGTCATAATATTTACTAGCTTTACCATAACTCATAAAATCATAATCTATACATAATCCCGTCTCCAACTTCATATATATAACAAACATAATGCATAAAACATAGTTATAATAATGAAACCAAGGTCATGAGTTTGAACTCACTCACCGTTTGGAGCTGAGAGTATGTGGGCACTATTAACTTGACCTTGAGACACTACTAGAAATGTGTTAAATAATGACCGAAATAAATCGATCACCAAAATGAAAATTTTGTAACTGAATTAGTGACCAAATTAAGTCACGGGAAAAGCATGAATGAATGAAAAATCGATGGCTAAATCGGTCATAAAAATCCAATAATGACCGATTTAGTGACCAATTGTATTTTTTCCATTTACTTGAAAAATCGGTCACAAAATCGATCACTAATACTAAAATTAGTGACTGATTGTATTTTTTCCATTTACTTGAAAAATCGGCCACTAATTTTTTTTTATTAGTGACTGATATTATTTTTGAGATGAAATCCTATGCCTAACAATTTCGGTCACGAATATTAAAATTTGTGACCAATTGTATTTTTTGCATTTACTTGAAAAATTGGTCACTAAATTTAATATTAATGACTGATTTAGTGACCAATTATATTTTTTCTATTTTCTTCCAAAATCGGTCACTAGATTGGTCATTAATTTTTATTAGTGACTGATTATATTTTTTCTATTTACTTAAAAAATTGGTCACTAACTATATATTAGTGACCGATATTATTTTTGACTTGTAATTTTATGCTAACAATTTTGGTGATAAAATCGGTCACTAATATTAAATTTTGTGATCAACTATATTTTTTTTCCATTTACTTGAATAATTGGTCACTGATAGTTTTTAGTGACCGATTTAGTGACCAATATTATTTTTGTGGTGATATGTTATGCCTAACAATTTCGGTCACTATTCAAATATACTTAGATAATCCGTTACAAAATCATTCACTAAATATTGGATAATACATGATATAAAAAATAATTAATGAAAAATATTTTAATATAATATTTATTGTTAAATTGAAATGCTAATAATTATGATAGAAAATATTACATACCTATCAAATTATATAAAAAAGAGAGAATATTTTCATATTTTTATTATTTATTAAAATGATTAGAACTTATAAACTATTCAAATAAATAATAAAATATTTTTTTCTTTAAAATATTTGTAGTGATTATCGTCTAATTCATATGTTTTTAAATAATTTTATATAATTTTTTATTCTATATTAATTAGTAATATATATATATATATATATATATATATATATAATATGAGTTTAATTTTTATATACTAATAGTATAAAATTATTTTACATTATTTGCTAATCAAATCATTTTATTTGTATGATTTTTTAATTTACATAATTGGATGACAGTGTACAAAAGATTTTACATTGTTAATGCATTGAAATTAACCTCAATAGTTATTACCCTTATGCTTAAAACACTACCTTTATTTAAGTCACATATATTTTATTGTCTTTTCATCTTTATAAAATTTAAAATTTTTGTAAACTCTTCTTTTGGTTTATTAATTCATAAATTCTATTGATTTAGAACTAAGAAGCACAGACACACCAATTTGGCAGTCTGTCTGTGTGTCAGACACCTGTGTAATTAAAAAATAATTTTTTAAGTTCGGATATGCACCATATATGGTTATAATCCACTATGGATACTGTTTGAACATGTCACGAACATAGGTAAATATTTTTTTAAAATTTTCTTGATTAATTAAATTTGAATAATTAATCCTTTCTAATTAGTTTTAGCTTCTTAATGATTTAAATACATTATTATGTTAATTGTTATGTTTAATTATTTAAATGTTAATATTAGTACTTTTTCAAAATTTAGAACTCTCTTCAATCCAAATTTCAAGAAATATCATTAAAATAAAATTTATTTGAATGGGTGCAGTATGAAAATATTATTTGATTAAAGTCTTGAATTTATTTAATTACTAATTTAGTATTTTTACATACAAAATTACCAAACTACCCTCACTCACTGACACTCTTAATCACTCACTCGCCTACCCAAAATCTCCCATTCCCTCACTCACTCACTCACGTGTCTGCACACACTCGCACACAAACACACTTCTTTTTCTTTTCAAAAACAAAAAAGAAAAGAGAAAGTAGAGAAACCCTTTCATTGTTCTTCCACCAAAGCACCCCTTCATCATTCTTCCGAAGGAGTAGAAGCAGATCCATGAGCTCCCTCCCCTGTAGCACCGCTTCATCGTTCTTCCAAAAAAGCAAATCCAAGAAGGAACAGAAGCAGATTGGGAGGAGCAGACACGCAGGAGCAAATGAGAAGGGAGCAAAAGCAAATCCAAAGGAGTAGACATGTAAAAGCAAAAGCATATCCGCATAGACGCAAATCAGCAGTGGCAAGGTGTAACATCCTTTTTTTAAAATAATAATAATAATAATAATAATAATAATAATAATAATAATAATAATAATAATGATAAAATAAAATATTTTGTGTGTAATAATTTTAAGTCATGCATCAAATTCAAATATTTTAT
Source organism: Dalbergia cultrata (assembly GCA_031216105.1). NCBI lineage: Eukaryota > Viridiplantae > Streptophyta > Magnoliopsida > Fabales > Fabaceae > Dalbergia > Dalbergia cultrata. The sequence goes on along the minus strand of CM062349.1, from coordinate 32,550,520 downwards.
TGGCCTTATTTAATAATTTTACATTAGCATCTATTTTAAATATTAGATTAAAATTTTACAATACAGATATTAACTGTTCAAAGTGAGACCATAAATTGTTAGCAATAAACTCAAATATATTGTACTAAGTTAAGAATAAAATTTATTAAGAGTAATAAGTAATATGTTAAATATTGATAATTAAGGTGTATAATTTTTACACACAAAAAATAATATTATATATATATATATAAAGATGGGGGGCGGTGCACATAGCACCGCCACTCACCCACAATAACAATCCATCGTAATTGAGTTTCTGTGTGCTATAGTATGTATATATATATATATGTGTGTGTGTGTGTGTGTGTGAGTTTGTGTGTGTGCTGTGGGTGTCAAAAAGAAAAAGCGAGCAAGTGAGTGAATGTGAAAAAGAAGTGAAGAAGTGAAAAAAAAAAAAGAAAGAGAGAGAACCACGTGAAGAGAAAGAGAGAAAAGAAAGAGAGAGGAGAGAGAGAGAAATATATATAGTAAGATTAGTGTACTATAAAAGCTCTATTAGTCCACATAATTTTTATCTATCAGTCAAATTTGAGGTAGGAATGAATTTATTTATGCAAAATAAAACCATGGTTACAATTATTATTACTATTACTCATTTTATATACTGTCATTATAGATATTCATTGCTATTTATTATTGTCATTCTTTTATAATTATGGACTTAAATATTGGTTAAAATAATATTAATAAAATTTCCTTCTCTCTCTACCGGTCCCGTCGGTTCACCGCGCTCTGATTTCTTTCAATATTTAATTATAAATGTTCCCTTCTCTCTTTACCGGTCCCATCGGTTCACGGCGCTCCTGTTTCTTTCAATATTTAATTATAAATGTTCCCTTCTCTCTTTACCGGTCCTGTCGGTTTATCGCGTTTCGGTTTCTTTTTATCACTAAATTATAAATATTCTCTTCTCTCCCTATCGGTCCAGTGCGGACTACCGCCGCTCTGATTTCTTTATTTATTTTGATGTTTCTTTACATTTATGCAATTTGTTATTTAATTCAAGTTAATTAAATATTCCCTTTTCTTTATCTTACTATCTATTGTACATTACTTTATCATTTTTTTAGAATTTATTATATTATTTATATAATATTATATTAATTTGAGTTGTCAATATTTATATTAATAATTAAATTAGCGACTCTATAGGTTACTAAATTTCATTAAGGCATTAATTTATTTGGTTCAATTTATTTATACATAAATTTATAAATGTTATGCATTGATGTTTCACTATTTAAATTAATTTATGAGCTCGTATTATAGATTAATTGTGTGATTTCCTTATTATGAAATTATGAACAATAACTATTAAATTAATTTAAAAAGAATATGATTAATTAAAATTTACCGCTAACCACAAATAAGGCAGAGGGATACACATAAGATCCTTTTATGTTACCTGCCTTGGTTAGAATGGCTAAGAGTTTTGCTTTGTCGTCACGATGAAAAAGTAATACGAAAGAATGAGAATTCCCTAAGATAAGACCTTCAAGTATGTGTGAGACAAGCAAACAGATGAAAGAGAAAATTAAAGTAAAGAAATCATAAACTTGATAAGATATGTATGACATGTTCTACATGGCATATCTTAATTGATTATGTTCATATAATGTTATTGTAATCATGTGTACTTTCCGTGCAGACATGGCTGAAACCAACCATAGTTCAAATGCTTTAAAACTATTCATTTTCTACTGAGAATTTTCTTAAATTCTCATTTTTCTTTATTTTATTTCTGGTGGTTTCAGATTAGCCAAGTATCATCGAATGAAAGGCAGCTGCTATAAGTTTATGGACTTGTATTTAATTAATATGTGATTTTATGTTTCAATTTTTAGAAATATTCAGTTTGTACCTAATGACACTAAGTTGTCATGCTAGAATCTTATGTTTGTAATCTTTTACTTAATGTAAACCATTGTGCTTCATGTATAAAATTATATAATTAGTTTCTGTACAAATGAGCATTACACAAGGCGGTAGCGGTGGCTGGTGAGGTAGGGGTTCTTTTAATCATCTCTCGTTTCCCTTTTTGTTTGAGTCCAATGAAAGAATGAAGATTTGGAGATTGGAGTTGCTGTAACAGTAGTTTGTTAAGTTGAATAGAAGTTGAAATATGATTTTTATTTTATTCATACAGCTGATTTGTTTAGGAGTTATTTATGCCTTGAAGAGTTGTCTAGTTAGAGAATTGTCTAGTTAGGCCATTAGCCTTGTAGCTTTTAAAGAGTGTTAAGAGTGTAAAGAACTGTATGAGGTCAAAATTGTTCTTTAGAAAAAAAGAGTTCCTAGATACATTTTTCAATAGTCCAATAGCTTTCAAAATTTTTCCAATTTTCAATCTCTTGATTAGCTAAACAGTAGTGGTGAATAGCACAACTATTTTTTTATTTATTATTAGGATCCATGTACATTAATGGCATGATGATGGATAAGCAAACATACTACACATTGTATTTATTCTGAATGCTTATTTGATGTTGACATGAAGAAAATGCAAGCAAAATTTTCACCTTCACCAAGAACTAATGGCAAGGTGACCCCTCTTAATGGTTTGAACTTTGGTCTAGCATTGGAGTTTCATGGGGTAAAATGAAATTTTCTTAAAAACTGTGCCTTTGGAGTTGCTACAACCATAGTTGTAAAAACCAGCTCGGACCGGCTAGTTCAATCAGAAAACCAGTGAATCGGTCGTGAAACTGGTCCAAGCCACTGTTTGGATCGGTCTCGCATCAAAATCGATTTGTTTTATATACTTTTTGGCTTTTTTTGGGCTAAATGATGTGTTTTTCTAAATTTTTAAAAAATATATTCTAATTTGACTTTTAGAAAAATGCAATAAATTTATTTATATTGTCATGATTTGTGAGTTTGTGATATAAAACTTTGTGAGTTTACTTGTACAATTATATTTTGAACTTGTTAATTGTGATTCGTGATTGTGAAATGAAAACAATATTTAGGAATTTATATTATTTAATTGTGTTTTTATATTTGGACTCTTAAAGAGTGTCAAATTTTTAATTAGTTATTATTTTATTATATTATATATATATATATATATAAATTCGGTTCAGTCGGTTCGACCAGTGATCCATCAGTTGAACCAGTGATCCAATGACCCGATGCCTCGACTAAGTCGATTACTGGTCCGAGTTTTAAAACTATGGCTACAACTCTTATAACATTAAACAAATATTATTTCCAATTTTATTTATTCTTCTTGATTTTATCATAATTAATAGTTACATAATTTCTTTTAACAATTTTAGATGACATCAAGTAGGATTCAAACATGATTGGCTAGTTTTGAATATCATTTGATTAACATATAGGTGAACAAGAGGGCTTCATTACCTTGAAGAGTTGGAAATAATGTTTAGTATTTGGCTCCTTTGATGAGAATGATTTGTTAGAATACTTGAATTCTAATCAAGTTTGTGTCATATGTTTTAAAGTCCATTACCAATTGTAGAACCAATATTTATAAAGTCCAAGGAAATTGCAATCCATTTGCTTTTTTCTTGTTTTAAGTTCAACAGCTACAAGGCTAATTCCCTAACTAGACAATTCTTTAACCTCTCTACAATGCTCTAACCTTGAAGAGTTGCTGTTTGTGAAAGTCTAGTATGGTTTGCTTTTCATACTAGCTGCTAGAAAAGTTTCTGCACTAGTTTAGGAGTGTGTAAATGATGGTTTGTGGGTTGTTAAGAAAAGGGTTTGTATATGGATTCTAATGTTAAGGGTGTTTTTTTAGAAGGGTGTAAATGTTGGGTTTCAAGACTTGAAAGGTTATTTCAGGGTGTTTGGAAGAAAAATTATGGTTTGGTATTTTACAAGGGAGAAAAGTGTAAGTGTGGTGTGAATTTAATATTTTACAATTAGCATTGTAAACTAGTTCCAATTGGCATAAATTAACTGGAAATTATTTTTACATTGACACCCTATCCATTTTGTACACTTTTTAAAAATTTAAACTAGACATGATCTTATAATGAACAACATGATAGTTTCTTATTATTTGATTGTGAAAAAATAATTACACTCTCAGTACATAAAAATTAGTCTATATATTAATATCATAATTGATGTTAAACAGTTAAAGGGAAGCACAACTCTTACAATTTTTTTTTCTTTTTTAGTTGGACAACTCTTGTGTTTTGTTCCGGTTGCTATGCATGGAAACATGATGTTTTACTTTTTCGGTCATCCATAGAAACATGATTTGGGATGTATCAAGCCAAGCGCTGGGGCTGTCACGGAATTTGGACCAAATAAAAATTGGAATTTAGGGTGGGCCTTATGAAGTGCAAATTCTGGGCCCTTGAAACTTCAATTTCCTTCAGACAAAAAAAAAAAAAAAAAATCAATCGCCATCTAATCGTCTTCTGTTCTCATTCGGGATCCGGCTAGGTTTATGGAGTACAAATTTAGTCACTCTACCTTCTTTCTTTTTCTATAATATGACGCCTTTTTTGCTCTTCGTCTTCTTTTCGTTCCCCTCAAAATTTGTTACAATTGGGTATTCATTCCGATTCTCAAGGTTCAAAAGCTGTGTTCTTAGTTCTTACGATTGCATTGCATTCAATTTCCCTCTTTTTTTCATTTCTCCTTTTGCCTAAAGAACTGACCTCATTCATGTAATTTTCATTTTCCTTTGAAGAAAAATTCAAAATTGAAACCAATATATATGTATATATATAATGGATGAATGTGATTATTCGAGCGTGCTTTAGTGACTAATTTTGATTTAATTTTCATTTATGGTGGATATTGTCACCTAACTAATTGAATTCACAATGGGGTTTTTATTGTTATGCAAGTGGCCTCAATGAACTCAAGAGGGGGGGTGAATTGAGTTCACAAACTTTTTCTTTTAAAAACCACTCTAGAGCCTTTTACAAAATGTACGAGGAAATGAATGAAAACCTTGTTAAAAAGATGAGTATGCAAGCAAAGAGAACTAACAATAAGAAATAAACTTGCAACAATCTTAAAGAGATAAGGGAAGAGAGATTGTAAACTTGGTTTATACTAGTTCGGTCACCTCTGTGGCCTACATCCAGTTCTCTCAAACAACCTGCTTGAGAATTCCACTAACTTCAATTTCTTTACAATCAAAGAGCACTCCTATACCTTGGGATCCCTCACTCTTGTGTTTGAGTCTCTAAGAACCAAGAGATACCATACTCTTGTTCCTCCAAGGGATGCCCCACCCTTATTCACAAACTTGAGTAAAAGAAAATAGTACAACAATTCACTCTCTGAATAGAGTAGATGTCACAAATTGAAGTCCTATAAGGTTTCTCAAGAATAAGACAATTTTGGCCAAGTATTGATCAAGAGAATTGATTAATAAGAGTGATTGTTCAAATGATCTTTGTAATATGTTTTTCTGTTCTTTAAAAAGTGTTAAACAATGGTATTTATAGAAAATAAATCGTGTGAGCCATTGAGAATTAACCCCAAGAGATGTTTCTCTTCAAAACACATCTACTGGTGCATTTTGGGGTCTGGTAATCGATTACAATGACCAGTAATCGATTACACAGTTTAAATTTTTTAAAACAGGCAATGGTTACTTGCTATAATTTTGAATTCTGGCTTGCTAGCACTTCTGGTAATCGATTACTTTATTATGTAATCGATTACATAAGTTCCATAATATGCAAAACATAAATTTTAACACACTTTGAGATATTCTTTCATTTTAAAACTATTTTAAAATATCAAATCACACTGGTTTTTAAATCATACTCACATTTTCATAAATAAAAAACAAATTTCTTCACTAAGAACATGTGAATTGTTCTAAATCAAGTTTTCATTAAAAAAAAATTATTTCTTAGATTAAAACATGATTAACTTGAAAATGGCCAAATGAATCTCAGTAAAAGAAACCTTTTAACAGAGTAATCTAAGTCGTAATAATTTGTGCGTGTTCATCTTCATGAAGTCCAACTCGTTTTGTTTCTATTCTTTTGCATTTGCTTGAGTCATTTTCATCATCAAAACCTACAAAATAGCATTCATATTTATTTTCGTGCAGCTTTTGTTTCTGTTGGCATTAGTGATCGGTTTGCCAAGGTTTGGGCATCCCAAGAATGGTTCCGAGTTGAGTTCAAACCTGTATGTAGCAAATTGTGGGCTTGCTATAGGTCTTAGAGTCAACAGTAGTTGATAGAAGACATTATTTTCATGGCTCAAGCTCACATTCAAGTGAGTGGCTTTGTAGAGCATAGCATGAAGAATTATTGAACAAGATGTAAGATAAAAATGGTGTTTTTGTAGCAAGGTTAGAGAACACTGAGAAAGAGCTGCAATGCACTCATCAGGAAGTTCAACGCAATAACTAAATGCTACAAGAAATGGTGAGACGATTGAATTTTTAATTTTCTGATATCCAACCACCCGTTGCAAACTTAATTGTGGGGGAGCAGGTGGTGATGATGATGAGGAGGAGGAGAATAAGGGCTAGTTATAATTACTTTATATGTTATTTTGTATGTTATTTAGTATTGATGTTTGACACTAGTAAGTTGATATTTAGTAGCAACTAAGAAGGAGAAATGTGAGATTAGGAGGACAAGTTATAATTTCTTGTTTGTATTTTGGATTGACAGTTATTATTTTGTATGTTATTTAGTATTGATAGTTGGCACTAGTTATTTGTTATTTTGTAGGTTTCATATGTAATTTTATTTTGTTTGTTGGTGATATGGATATGTAAATTAGGTATGTAAAAATGGGAATCCATGAAAAAATAAATATGGGTGGTACCTATAACAATATTTAGTGACTGATTTTTTGGTCACTAATTCAAATAATCAGTGGCTACTATGACACTGCTTAGGGAGAAAATTTGTCACAAAATCGGTCACAAAAATTAGTGACTAAAAAATTGGTCTCTAATGAGTGAACAATTGAGGAGAAAATCGGTCACAAAAATTAGTGACTGAAAAATTGATCACTATTGATTTAACTTCTTCCAATTGGTTGTGAAAGAATTTCAGTCACAAAATTTAATGACTGAAAAATCGGTCACTATGAAGCTAACTTCTTCCAATTGGTTGAGGGAGAATTTTGCTCACAACATCTGTCACAAAAATTAGTGATCGAAAAATCGCTCACTAATAATTTAGCAACCTTGAATCTAGCTCCAACATAAGTCGGTCACAAAATCAGTCACTAAAAGATTTTGCAACCGATTTCTTGCATTTAGCGATCGAAATTTCAGTCCCTAATTAGCAATTTTTTTGTAGTGAAAGCTTGGAATGACACCAATAACTGTCATAGAGCAACAAAGATATATGAATACTCTCAAACAAATCTAGAATAACTCTAAACCAACTCTAACAATATTGAAGGAGCACGCCACTTGACAACAATGAGATACTATAACATCCAAACTCTAGAACATTGAAAGAAGAAGAGCTCTAGAACATTGAAAGAAGAAGAGAAAGGAAGCATAAACCATAGATAAACTTTTACCTTGAAGCTTGGGGGAGGTGAGATTGATGAAGGATGAGAATGAAGGGGTAGAAGAGGAGTTGGGAGCAAGGCTTCTTGATTTAGGGGTGAAAATCCAAGTGGAGGGGTATATGTAGGGGTGGGGGTTTACTTACTCAAAATTGTGTCGTTTTCTACTGTGCTAATGTCGGGGTTGCTTGTTGTAGCAAACTTGTCTAATCACCCTGCTTGCTGCAGCTAGAGAATCTCATTGCAGCAAACATGTTTGCACTGAAAAATGTAGAATCAAGCAAAAGGATGATTTTTTGCAATCCGAAGGTTTTTGGGGTACCCAAAGACTATACTAAGCTTAACTAAGGACATATAGACTTGGGGAATCACACCTATTTAATGGCATTGTTGAAAATAATTTTACTCAAAATATAAAGAAATATTTGTATTTGATGCTTAATTGGATGAGAGTGTCTCAAAGAAGCCGACAGAGATAAAACAATACAATGCACCAATAATAAAACTTAGTTATTTTTAAAACAATGTTAAACTTTCATACGTGATCTTTCATTTTAAATAGATTATTTTTAGATGCTTCTTTATCTATGTATGGTTGTCACGAAATGTCTTTAATTTCTTCATTGATGGTGAATATAAATGAGATTGATTGGCATGATTTTTGTCATTTCAAAGGATGTAATCTCATAGAGTGCTAACTTCTTTGGTATAATTAAGAGTTTAAAAATTTATATTCCCTAGAATTGATATATATTCATTTCTTTTTCATGGGAATATATATTTCTATTTAATAGAAAAATAGAAATATAAGAGTTCCAATTATAACTTTACATAACTTTTTATTCATTGTTTCAAAGAGGATCATTGTTATGAGTGACATACAACTTTGTGTATGGCTTAAAATTGGAGGAAAGGAATAAAGGAAAGTCATCCATGATTGCAATTTCTCAACATTGCAAGTGTTCAAGGTTCCTATATTTATATAGCATGTAGGAACCTTAACCACTAATTAAATTATATGCTATGTGTTATTTTATGATAATTTTTATTTTTAAATTTAATTTTGCCAATAATAAATTATAAAATTTAGACTTCAAAATATTTTTTAAATCAATAAATATTCATTTGACATCCACAATAGTAAATGGCGATGATGATATAAGTGTATAAAATTAATTTATTAATTCATAATAAACGAGTTTCAATTAGATTTAAAATGATTTCAATGTTTTTGTTTGTTTTCATCTATATAAAATTAAAAATTAAAAACATATTCTAAATACTTTTAAAAAATACAATATCTCTTTATTTTTATATATTTTTTCTTCAGCTATTGTTGGAGAATGAAAAGAATAAATTGCTTTTAAAAAAATGCTAAATAGGCTAGGCAATTAAGAAGGTTTTAAAATAGATAAAATCCCATCATAACACTCGTATAGTCATAGAAGTAGCATAATATTATCTGTTTCAAAATGTTGTTCATTTTGTTTGGCTATATATATTTTATATTTTAGTATGTATTTTGAACTCATGTAATAAAACATATAAAAGAAATGTTGACTATTTTAATCCTTATGTAGTTTATTTAAAAATATTTATTTAATTTTTTACTTGATTTAACTTAACTATCATTTGGAATTAAAAAATTTTAACGTCTATGGTTAACATTAAATAAATTAATAACTATTAAATAATTAAACTATAAATTGGAATAAAAATGTAAATATTTATTTATTTTTAATTTATTTTATTTTCAAAATTATTCTAACGAGAAAATAATGTATTTGAAAGTATATAAAATTTCTTTTAAAATGGATCGCAGCTTAATAATGAGAAGTTTATAAAGTCAAATTATATACATTTTTTTCTTCGTTTATAAAGTCAAATTATATATATAAGCACAACTTCATATTTTTTTAATTATCTTTATTGAATGTATATTATGTATTTTTATTTTTATTTTGGATTATGTTATATTAGTAATATTTGTTATTATAGATATTTTTGTTTCAAATTTCAAAATATTTTTAAATTTTTTTTAATAATCCCATAAATACTGATAGACATTCAAATCTCTGCAAGAAATATGGATCTGTGATTGGGGTAAGGATAGAGATGAGAGACAAAATTCTAAATGTGGATAGGGGATGAGGGGCATATCCTCTCTCTTATGGATACTTATTGTTATCTCAATAAATAGGTCATGATATAGTAGAATTATCCACTTATTATCTCTCATTACTCAACAATTTTGACTTTTAAAATGTGTAAAATTTTTACAAAATAGACTTTTTATTATTAATTAAAGGTCATCCATAAGATTTTTTTTAACTTTATAAACATGATATTCGAAATAAGATATAAAATATAATGACACATTCATATTTTATTTATTTATTTAATTATTTAAATATTAACTTATTTCAAAATAAATTTATATATTTAATTTTCTATAAGATTTATTTAAATAAATTATTATTTATTTTCAGTAATGGTCAACAAACTATTTTTTATTGTTATCTCATACATCGCAAGAGCCAAGCGACTAGTTTATAATAACAATTTGATGTTATAAAATTAAAAAAATAATTAACTAATTGTTTTTTATTATTTTATGAGAGACAGAAGTTAATTTTCTAAGGATTATTTTTTTTTTTTAACTTTTTTATTTTTCAAACTCATCACTAGAAGACTCACGCCCATTTAAATATAAATGGACTTACATAGTATACTATGGCTTTTTCGTCACTATAATGAAATCTATTTTTACATTAAAAAAGGTAAATGTATTTGTTAAAATATCATCTTTATCAAATTATTTACTAAAATTTATCCATCATGACAGTTTCCATAGATTCCACCGAGACAGTGCCAACATATGGAATATGTTCCACGTGGCAGCACCATTGAAGTTGCTCTTGTTGGCATATTATCACACTTATTATTAAGTTAAAAGTTATAACAGTTAATAAAAATGTAATTTTATTTCATTAAAATTTTTCTGATAATTCTAAGGGTGATATTAATAAAATAAAATCATCAATCTTCCCCAATGAGGAAATATGAATACATGGCCTTATTTTGGTACTATTTATTAGATCAAACACTTATTACTAGATTAAAAATTAAAAGCTATAATTACTAATAAGAGTGCAATTTTATTTTCTTTTAAGTTTCTTATAATTGTCTTCAAGAGATTACAAGACATCATAAGCTTAGATGTTAAACCTGCCTAATCCTAATTAGGTGAGTCAAATGAAACTCAACAGTCGCCAAGTTCTTGGGTACATCTAGCCGACGTCCGGGAGTCAGCATTATTAACTGCCCAAGCAATTTTCTAATATTAATTCTTCAATTTACAGTTAACCTCAACTTACTTCATCGTTAGATCAAGACTTTATGCTCTAATATATTCAATTGTAGAAATGTGATTAAAAAATCGAAGATAAAAAACACCATATATACAATTTCAAAAGAAATGCATGCATATTACATAATCTTCATTCTCTTTTTCCTTTTTAAATCAAAGAAAAAGAGAAGTATGGTTTATCCAAGGTGTACTATTTCTTCTCTATCTTTGATGGTCGTATCAAAGGGGATGGTGAAGATACCTATGCGAGTATATGATGATTAGGTGGCTGATGTTTTGATGATTATCTAGTAAGAAGACTATTAGGTAGTGCCTGGTTTCTGTGTTGAGAAAGAAAATATGAAGACAATAAAGACACAAAATTATTTATTTCTGGAGATATGAAAAGGAATAGAAAAATTTTCTGTCCCAAGAGATAAAATACAGAAAATATTTGTATATCCAAAATGAAGGGATAGTGAGAACAGAACACAATATGGAGATAAAAGTTTAATATTTTCTTAATAATATCCCTATACATATTTAATATTTTCCCATTTGTCCTCATTGCCATGGGTGGTGCAGCGAAGGTGGTTCGATAGTAGTCCGGCAATGGTGCATACTATATTTTATCATGTATTTGTTCTTTTATTCCTGTGTTTCCAAATAAGATACAGAGACACAGTTGTCATATCTTGTACTTCACAATCAAATACGATATAGATATAGTATTTTTTATGTCTTCGTCTTTATTATCTCTAGTATCTTTGTCTCCACTATCCTGGGATAAAAACCAAATTATACCTTACATGCGTCTGATCTTCTATGTTTTGGGTGTTGATGTTCTTTTTCTGTCCACTCCATTTTTAGAGCATCAGGCTTGTCTTAAATAATCGGAAAAAAGAAGAGAAAGAGAAGCATGAAGCACAGAAGCAAGGTGGAATTCTTGATACGAAGAAGAGTTATGACGGAGGAGTAAATATGAAGAAATTTGCAAGATAATAACAATGTAATTAATGATAATTAATTTGAAATATCTTATTTTGTTGATAATATAATTAAAAAAATTTATATAAATAACACATGCCAATTTTTCAAGAATGATTAGTAGACTTTCTTGAGGGCTGTTGGCAAGTCATATCATGATGAGTTAGGTCAATTTCGTTAGGGCTCCAATTATGTATTGCCTAACTTGGACGCAGGCGCAGCCCTGAGCCATCATTCACTACATTAATCAAACAAGCTTTCTAACAAAAACAAACAACGAAAGATGCAAAATTGCAAATCCCCCTGATCAAGACAACTTTTGGCCATTCCAGTTAGAGAAGGGGGGGATTAACAGGCAAAATTAAATGAACAAGCCACAGGGCACAAAGTGACACAGATAATTCGTGGGTCCAAACCATCTTATTCGATGCCTTCATATACCACATAGAAAAAATGCGATTCCCTGCTCTACTACACTGCCGACAATTACAATGAATTTGAGGAACAGAAGAAAGAGCTTAGTGACAAATGTGACAATGTCATTGTAGATTTTACTCCAGTTCCGTGTGTACTATGAAATAGGTTCTTAATTTCTTGAAATATAGGCAGGGTAGGGTTGGCGCTTGTCATGGTAACGTGCTTATTAGCAGGGACGGATAAGGGAGGGAGCAGGCTGGGGCCTTGCCCCCCCCAATCATATATATATATATATTGAAAAAAAAAATCTCTTACACTTTTATTTGTATTCTTTTAGATATATTTATATCAAGTTTTATTAATTCTTTCTAAATATATTCTTTAATTTATGAAGTAAAATATAAAAAAAATTACTGCAATATCATCAAGAGAAATATTCATAAGTTGTTTATTTATTTATAACTAAATTTATAGTCATCTTTTGATATAGATGTACATTGTAAATTAGTAATACTTAATTGAAACTCTTGAATATCCAAATAAAATATTTATAATTTATAATATGATTTTCAAAGTATATTTTATTACTGATGAGTTTTATATATTATACAAAGTATGATATGATTATATGTATAGAGTTTTTTTTTTATATTAACATATATTACAAATTATTTTATATAATATGATTATGATTATTTTCGACCCCACCTTTGAACAGTTCTGGATCCATCCGTCCCTCCTTATTAGATGAATATCTTTATTTAGTCAGAGATTCTCTGGTGGTTGGGGGCAATTGTCTTTGTCAGTGGACAATAAGCAACAGCGATGCATGCAATAATACAAAAGACCTTAAGCAAATAGGTCCTTTAAAATCAGTAATGCTTCTAGCCTATACAAGGGAGCATTAACTGTTCGAATGAAACTGGGGACTAAAAGGAGAAAACTAGGATGTTATATCTGATTGGTCAAAGAGTGATCTTTTTCAAAAAAGTTACTGCAAGAAGATGCGCTTTTAGGCAGCCCGGAATAATAAATTTAAAGCGAGAAGAGGACGAAAAACACAAAATTCACTGGAGAAGGATTCATAATGCATCATCATCATCATCTCCATTATTAAATACTTCAATTATTATTTGTTTTATAAATACACAGGACATTATGCTGGTCCCCCAAAAATTTTTAAATTAAATTTTGCTACTCAGTATTTGAAACAAAAATAAGTGCTGTCTCTCAGTACTTCTTTGATATAAACTTGGTTCGTAACACATTTTATTTTGCAGTATACAAATTTAAATTAGTATCTCGAATTAACTTGTTACTAAGGTAAATTTCTTTTAATACTAGTTGTATATTTTTAATAAGATTCTAATATGAACCTTCTTTAAAAAATAAATAATAAATAAAGAACTATTTAAATCAACTAAACAGTATTTGTTTTTATAATAAAGATTATTTTTCCTTTTTTGTCATGTATTTTGGGTTTAGTGTTTTTGGTAATTAGTGAATTGGGTCTGATCATTAACGTTTTATTATTTTGTTTAAACAATGTCCAAAGCATGTTAGTTGTAAGGGTAAAATGCATTTAATATAAACAAGCGTTTGTAGTCCAACGGTTAGGATAATTGCCTTCCAAGCAATAGACCCGGGTTCGACTCCCGGCAAACGCACATGGCTGAGGCATTTTATTGCAACAGGATTTTGCTTACAACCACGTCATTAAATTTTATGCCGTGTTAGCACAAAATAAATTGTCAATACTGCAGGATTTGTCAATTTGGAAATACATTGCCTATCAGTGCAATATACATTATCAAGAACACTTAATTTTATCAATTTAAAGACTATCGAAAAAGTAAAACTATTAGTTTGCTACAGTTAGAACGAAGGGGAGCAAAATTAACTTGAAAGAAGCTTGGAGGACTTGATTTCATACATCATATACATGCCAAAACCCCCTCATCTATACACAGAGTCACTGCATTTGCAAATTATACATAGTTCATACTTGCTCCCACTCAAATATTTTCCTTTGTCATAATTCTTTACATCTGCAAAGAACCTTGATTTTGGAAACAACAATGAGTTAATGACAACAACAATATTCTGCATTTGGTAATAAGTAATAACTAATAGCCACCGGCAAGAGATTGTGTGGATCACTTGTCATGCACAGTGGAAATTGCCTCCGAGGATGTTGTGGATGATTGGAGCAGCTGTTCACTTCTGGAGCCAAGTTCAGTAGTTGATGCATATGAAGAAACTGTAACATAAACTCCAGTGGGTCTTATTCCTGGTACCTCCATCAAGGGCTCATTTGGGTTCAGAAAAATATGCAACACTTTTCTCATCCTTGGCCTTAGCATGCAATCCGGATGCAAACATGCAAGACCAACCATCAATGCCCTTTTGGCCTCTTCCTCATCAAGTTGGCCCTTCAGTAGCTTGTCAACACACTCAAGCAATGTATCTTGGGCATGCAAGTTCCATACATAGTCCACCAAACTGTTCTCTTCCATGATGAACTTTGATCTTCTCCCACATATGACTTCAAGTACTACCATGCCAAAGCTATACACATCTGACTCAGGTGTAGCCTTGCCTGTGAAGCCTACTTCAGGGGCCAAGTATCCTGGAGTTCCTGCTAGATTTGTGGTCACTGACTCTTCATTTTTGAGTAGTCTTGCTAGCCCGAAATCGCCTAAGTGAGCATTGTGATCAGAGTCCAACATAACATTGTTAGGCTTAACATCTCTATGAACAACTGGGTTTCCACATTCTTCATGAAGGTAAAGTAATGCTGATGCCAATCCTGTTAATATCTTGTGCCTGGTTTGCCAGTCTAGAATGTCCTTGCCTATGAAGCGGTCAAGGCTTCCGTTTTGCATATAGTCATAAACCAGGAGAAGATTCTCACCCTCATGGCACCACCCTTGGAGCTGCACTAAGTTTTTGTGCCTGAGACGCCCTATGGTACATATTTCAGCCAAGAACTCTCTTTCACCTGGTGCACAAAAAACCAAAGGAACAAGGGTAATCGCATAAGGTCAATAACAGAGGATCACCAAACATTGGGGAAAGTTATGTGAAGATTATATAATACTACAAGTTGGCTTAAAATGGAAACAAGTGATCCATCGTACAACTGAGCAAATTTTGCATACGACAATGCTACACAGTCAGAATGATGTGTCGAGATTTTAGGATAGAAAGCAAAATATAATGTGTCTACCCACTAACATGACACCTAATTCTAGCAATAGAATTGTGGCAGAATAATCATTCTTGCTATGAAACAATTTTCTTTTGCATGTGTTTTTCGGCTTCACTACAAATTAATTGGCTTCATTTTCTACAGAAATTTATTTATCCATATAGTTTTCAGTCATATGAACAGTAATAAGGACATACCTTGTTTGGAGGTTGCTGAAATTTTCTTTACGGCAAATGTTTTAGCATAGTCCGATATGACACCTTTATATACACAACCAAATCCACCTCTGCCCAAAAGGTTTTCTTTGCTGAAGTTACAAGTGGCCTTTGACAGTTGCTTGTAAGTAAACATCTTGGGGATATCTGCAGCATTCCTTGATAGGCTCTCTATATCATCCTGCTTGATACACCTCTCATATCTTTTCTTCCAAGCTCTCCAAATAAAAGGGACTATGCTTATTGACAAAAGCAGAAGAACTGGAATGAAGATTACCAATGTGGTCTTAGCAGCTTTGCTGAGATTAGCAGAAGGAACAGGAACTGGCACTGATGTGAATACCCAATTGAGGACCTTATGACTTTCAGGGGAAGCCTTGCCTGTGGAGGCTGTGAAACCAACATAAACAGTTCTTGGAATCACATCTGGTAGGGTAATTGAATGGTTAAGAATGCTCTTTAACTGGCCTTCAGGGTACCCCACGGAGACCAAAATCATCTTAGCCCATCCATCATAGCCAATTTTGACCTCAATGTCTCTTCCACTCTTGAGGTCAAACCGGGAGCTATTGAGACTCTGAAAAGCAACTGGATTTAAGATGCTTGTTGTGACTATCCCAATGTGGTTTCCATCATGATCAAACTCATTCCTGAAAGTGTCCATTTCCACAGCTAGTTGTCGAAAATCACCACCTGCAAAAAGACCCCTTGAAGTTTAGAGTAACAACTCTTCTTTAATTTACGGTTCTGCAAAATTAGTAAATTGAACAGTCTCAAAGGATCAAGACAACCTAAGTTGGTAGCTAACAGACAGTATTCACCATGCTGAAGTAATTTCCCAAAGAAACACATTAGCATAGTTACAAAATATCAAGAATTTCTCTATCTTTTTGGTCATGACAATGTATCATATATATATCATTAGTTGGTTCCATGTTAGGGGGAAAAAAAAGTAATGGGAATTGAAATTTGGGACCTTAAAATTCTTTATTTGTTATTGGAATGTTCTTGCTGCTTGTTTGGTTTAATGTGTATATGCATGTGTGCATTTAACAATTTTGTTAAAACTCACAAATACTAAAAATCCAAATCATGGGGTAGAGATGGTCAGGAAAATAATGAAAGTAGGAATTGAATGTGATTATTTTCCACAATATATATATATATATATATATATATATATATATATAATTGGTTTACCTTGTGTGGACTGATCAAATAGGCCAAGATATGAGCCATAACTATCATTTGGAGAGGGCCTGTTATCTTGTGCAAACACGAACGCCATTCCATCGCCGGAGGGTGTTGAATTGGCAAAGGGAGTGATCCTAATGGTGAATGTGGTAGAGATAACTGCTGGCCAAGCATGCACAGGATGGTGGTACAGAACCCGGCCTACTTTGTTGGTTGTTGAACCTGAATTGCCTTGTTGTGGCTCTGGCGTGAGGCTCAAGTACCCATTTCCCGAAGTGGCTGAGCCCATGCAGAGAAGTTCGCCATTGTTGCAGCTTTCAGGGCTGAAAGAGGTGAAGGAGAAAGTGTTGGGGTCAATCAATGTGCTTGTAACACTTTGGATTGTCATGATCATGATGAGAAACAAGAGCATAGACATGGTTATTGTGGTGGCGTTAATAGCTTAGAGCTTAAGTAATTAATAATGTGAGGGAACAAATAATTAAAACCCATAGTTGGCATATATATATATATGTAGTGGTGATTGTATAGTTTTGACCTTTTGAATTTTGTGTTGTTGTTAGGGGCCGAGAGCATTTTGAATGAATGAGCATAGAGTAGTGTTCTAACTTCTACGTGTAATTTGTTTTGGTTTTGAGGCTGCTGTTGGCACAGGTTGACTTGAGAAGCATATGCCAGTTCTTGACTTTATTAGGTGTGGGAGAGTTTGGAGGGTGGATTATCATATCATAATTCACAAGGGACAAGGATGAGTGCAAAGGGAAAAAAATATCCAAATGAGAACAACAGTTTAACCGTATCTGCACTCTCTACCAAAAAGTGCAAATTGCTATTTGACCGCACTGAAGAAAGGTTTGTACAAACTAGCTATGCCTCTTATACAGCTTCGAAAGAGAGGGAAAAAAAAGAGAAAGAAAAAATGCTAAACCCGTTTAAATGGTTTGACTAACATTTAAAATTAAATGCTAATATGGACTCGAGCTTACAGTGAATTAAATATGTTATTATGTATATGGTTTATCTTGAACTCGAGACTATACCATCATTACTCCTTAAAATTTCATTCACATCTACTAAATAGATTTTGGATGTACATTGCATAAATTATAATTTATGCTATTGTGAGTGAAATTTTGAACTACTTGAATTTTTAAGTTAATCATTAGGAAGATATATATATCAACACTTATATAAAAATCATGTTTGTGTAAATAAATACTCCTTCCATTTTAAAATAATTGTTATTTTAAATAAGAAACATTAAAACTTCAATATATCTAGACATAATGATTTGAGAATGAAAATTTCATAAACCAACTTATTTATCTTATGGATTTTACTAACAAGTGCCCTATAAACAATGACTAAGTATCTTTATCATATGAGATCCACCATAAAGTTTCAAAACTTATTTTTTAGGGTATCCTTAACTATTCCCCTTTAAAAATTGATTAACAAAACCCTTACCTTATTCTACCTCCTCTATCATAGTTATTAAATTCTCTAATTAACACTGCTAAAGTTGAATCAAATTGTTTCAAAACCCAAATTTCAATTACATACTCAAGTAAACTCTCTTCACAACAAGAAGACGCAACATCACCACCTTCATCGCGTCTCTGCCTCCGGAACCACTACCATGCATAGCACCATCACTGAGTAGTGACCGGTAGCAAGCCACCTCTGGAACCACATCGCCTCTTCGCTTGCAGCCATCCAGGACATAATCGCACTACCGTTTTCTCGTTGTTGCTCACATCGCTGAAAAGCCATGCTATGGCCTAACTTTGTAATGTCCTAATCCCTAACTTTGTGTTTGATGTGCCTTTGTTATGGTTTTCTTTTTTTTTTTTTTAGTTATTTATCTTTTAATGCCATTGATTATATGTTTACTTTTTGGGTCATAAGTTCTTTTTTTTTTTTTTTACAAAGAGAGATTGTTTTGTTAAATTTTCTCCCCAATTTAATGCTTTTGGAAACCCCTTGAAATCATTGCCCTATTAACATGTCTCTTGTTGATGTGTCCCTTGATGTGTAGGACTGATTCAGGATTTTCTAGGGTTGATGCCACACAAAATTAGGTCTCCTTAGGGTTGATAACAACCAAATTCAGACTTGGATAGATTATAATTGGGCGCACAAAATGGGGTTGGTTGGGATGGTTTATATGATTTGAATAAATTCCTTAATTGATGAGTTTGATAAGGACACAATTCAAATTGGCATGGGAAGGTTTTGATGGAGTTTTAATGGAAAATATTGGGTTTTTTTTTTTTTTTTTTTTGTGCTGGTAAGAGTGTGACTAGCAAGAGATCTTGGGGTTGAAGAATATGGATATTTCAATGGAAAAGGGAAAAGAAGTAGAAGATGGTGATAGTGGTGATAGGCGCCACTTCTAGGGATGGAAGATAAGCCTTTAATGGACGCCACAAGAGTGCTGAGCAGCCCTTGATAAGTCCTTAAGTGGTTCAGCTAAGAATCTAGGAGAATACAATTCTCTCACAAAACAATTGAGTAAAATTTCTAATATGATCATTCCTCCAAAAGGGTGCATACAAATAAAGCCATGGACAACCACACTAACGCAGAATAAATGCATCATTCTAACATGTGAAACCTCCCTATGGTGCAAATGAAAAGGAAAGAGAAATCTGATTGGAGTTGGCCAAAGTATGCAAATTAAAAGCCAAACTCCTTGTGAGTTAAATGAAATAAAAGCATTTAGCCACCAAGGCTTCCTAAAATTCATGCTCCACTCATATTGGCCATTTAGCTCACTTAAACTTACTAAAAAATGCAAAAAAAAAAAAAAAAAAAACCCAAAACCAAGCTAAATTCATATGTCCATATGGCAGCCGAAATATACTTATTACAAACTTTATTTAGTAACATAAAAAGGCTTAAAAAGATGGTGGCAGTCCATATAGCATCAGGGGTCTTCAAATGGGGTTATGCAACGCACCATTTTGGGCTTCAAGTCTTCCAAATTAGGGGCAGCCTCAAGAATTGTTGGTACAACTTGTTACAATGCCTCATTTACTTTCCTAGCACTTGCTCTTGTCGTAGGTCCCCCAAGTCCTCGAAGTGCCTTGTTGTCCTTGCCACTAGCCGTGTCCTTATCATCCCCTCCCTCTTGAAGAGGATTTGACCTCAAATCCAAGGTCTCATCACCTGTATCAAAAAGAGACAAATCAGCAACTTTAAAAGTGGCACTGATATTATACTCTCCAGGCAAATCAATTGTGTAGGCATTGTTATTGATCCTCTCCAACACTTGGAAAGGATCATCCCCTCTAGGTTGGAGTTTGGACTTCCTTTGTTCAGGGACCTCTCTTTCCTCATCTATACCCAAACCAAATCTCCAGGTTCAAATACAACTTTCTTTCTTCCCTTGTTAGCTTGCTTGGCATATCTCTTAATTTTCTTCTCAATTTGAGCTTTCACATGCTCATGCAGCTTTCTCACATAGTCAGCCTTAGCTTATGTATCCTTATGCTTAAAGACAGTAATATTAGGCATAGGCAATAAATCAAGTGGTGTCATAGGATTAAATCCATACACAATTTCAAATGGTGAACAATTAGTTGTGTTATGGACAGTCTTATTATAAGCAATTCTACATTAGGCAAACATTCTTCCCAAGACTTAAGATTTTTCTTTAAAATAGTCCTAAGTAAAGTGCCTAAAGTCTTATTCACTACCTTAGTTTACCCATCAGTTTATGGGTGAAAAGTAGTAGAGAAAAGTAATTTAGTACCAAGCTTACCATATAATGTTCTCCAAAAGTGACTTAGGAACTTAGTGTCCCTATCACTTACAATGCTCCTAGGTAGCCCATGGAGTCTCACCACTTCTCTAAAAAATAAGTCAGCTACATGGCAAGTATCATCAACCTTTTTGCAAGGTACAAAATGTGCCATTTTTTAAAACCTGTCCACAACCACAAAAATAGAATCGTTCCCATTCTTTGTTCTAGGCAACCCCAAAACAAAGTCCATAGATATATTAATCCAAGGAAGATCAGGAACAGGTAGAGGGGTATATAAACCATGTGGCATTACTTTTGATTTTTCCTTTTTACAAACGATGCAATGCTCATAATATTTATGCACATCATGTTTTATATTGGGCCAATAAAAATGTTCATGCAATATGTCCAAAGTTTTATGTACCTCAAAATGTCCCATTAATCCTCCCTCATGCACCTCTTTCACAAGCAAATTTCTTATGGAACACGTAGGCACACAATCTTTTTTCTTTAAACAAATATCCATTGTACCTATAGTAACCATTTTGAGACACATTTTCACAAGTAGCTTATATCTTAGAAAATTCAGCATCATGCAAATACATTTCTCTCAAAGTCTCAAGTCCAAAAATTTTAGTTTCAAGAGTAGAAAGCAATGCATGCCTCTTAGATAAAACATTAGCACTAAATTCCCCTTCCCCTTTTATGCTTAATGACATATGGAAATTGTTCTAAAAACTCAACCTATTTGGCATGCCTCTTATTCAACTTACCTTGTCCTTTCAAGTATTTTAGGGATTCATGATCACTATGAATTACAAATTCTTTGGGGAACAAATAATGCTATCAAGTTTTTAAAGCACGCACTAAGACATACAATTCCTTATCATAAGTGGGATAGTTTAAGGCAGCCCCATTTAACTTCTCACTAAAATAAGCAATTAGATGGCCTTCTTGCATCAAAACAGCCATAATGTCAACATTTGATGCATCACATTTAAGTTTAAAAGATTTAGCAAAATTGGGCAAAGCAAGAATGGGTGCATTAGTTAGCCTATGCTTAATGGCAGCAAAGGCTTGCTCTTGTTTCCCTCCCCATTTGAAATCCACATGCTTTTTAATCATCTCATTAAGAGGTGCAGCCAAGGTGCTAAAGTTCCTAACAAACCTCCTATAGAAACTAGCTAAACCATGGAAACTTCTCATTTCACTAACATTCTTAAGCGTAGGCCACTCTTGAATGGCCTTAACATTTTCCTCATCAACTTGCACTCCTTTTGCACTCACAACAAAGTCTAAGAACACTATATGATCGCTGCAAAAAGTGCATTTCTCAAGATTAGCATACAATTTTTCTTTTCTAAGCACATGCATGACAGCTCTCAAATGTTCAATATGCAAGTCAAAACTAGTGCTATCAATTAGAATGTTGTCAAAGTAAACAATAACAAACTTGCCAATAAAATCTCTTAAGACATGGTTCATTAATCTCATAAAAGTGCTTGGGGCATTAGTTAGCTCGAAAGGTATAACCAGCCACCCATATAAACCATACTTAGTTTTAAAGGCAGTTTTCCATTCATCCCCTTCCTTTATCCTAATTTAATGATACCCATTTTTTAAATCAATTTTAGAAAAATAATAGCCACCATACAGTTCATCAAGAAGGTCATCTAACCTGGGAATAAGGTGTCGGTACTTGACTGTGATTTTATTGATTGCTCTACAGTCACTGCGCAACCTCCAAGTCCCATCCTTTTTAGGCACTAGAATCATTGGAACAGCACACGGACTCAAGCTTTCTTGCACCCAACCTTTTGTTATCAACTCATCAACTTACTTTTGTATTTCTTTGGTCTCCTGAGAATTGCTCCTATAAGCAGGCCGATTGGGTAAAGATACACCAGCGATGAGATCAATATGATGTCTAATCCTTCTCAAATGTGGCAATCCACTTGGAACCTCCTTTGGAAACACGTCCTTGTATTCCTACAAAAGAAATTCAACACTAGTAGGGACAACAGTTTTATTAGAGTTATCAGCAGTTAAAATATTTTTCTTGCAATAAAGTAAATAAAGTGGTTTGTTGGCAAGCAGCAGCCTCTTCGCCTCACTTTCTTTTGCTAAACAACTTTGTTTGCTCTCAAGTGTTTCACTCCTTTTCTTTCCACTCTTTTTTTTTTATCAAATGTTTCACTTTTTTGTGTGTCACTCATCTTTTTTCTCTCAATTTTATTTGATCCTCACACACCTATCTAGGAGATAAAGGTTTGAGTACAATTTTTCTCCCATTGTGCATGAAAGAAATCTTGTTTGTGAACCCATCATGAATAGCTTTAGTGTCATATTGCCATGGCCTCCCTAAGATAATATGGCTTGCCTCCATTGGAGCCACATCACATATCACTTTGTCATTGTGTTGTCCCATGGAAATGTGCAGCTCCACTTGCTTGCTTACGGTCATCTCTCCATCTTCATTAAGCCATTGGAGTTTACATGGCCTAGGATGTGGGTTGGTCTCCAAATTTAATTTGGACATTGATCTAGAGCTGTCCATGTTGGTGCAACTCCTTCCATCCATAATCAAAGAACATAGTTTCCCATTGATTGAACACTTAAAGTGAAATATGTTCTCTCTTTGGGAATCATCAAGAGCTTGCATTTGGCTTCCAAGCAACCTCCTAATCATCAATAAATCTCCTTCTTTGGCCTCTACAATGATCCCCTCATCTACCTCTTCCTCTTCCTCAGCTTCAGTAGCTGAAGATTCACTAGTAATTACTCCATTCTCCTTCATGATCATTGTCCTCTTAGTTGGACACTCAAATGCGTAGTGTGTAACGCCCAGGGACGAGGACGAGGAGTGATCACCGGTGCAAAGAGGGCACGGATAAGGAGCGGCTCCTCGCAAGGTCCTCTAAGCGGAGGGGTACATGAATGAACCGATTACACACCCGAATAAGAGGGATCCTAAGACTGCATAAGTGTAGGATTATACAGTTGAGGAGAGCTTATATGAATTGATTTGTACTACCTATACCAACAAGATGCATCTTCTTTTCGGTAGCCTAAACTAAAAGAACTCCATAGTTAAGAGTGCTTGACCTGGGGTAATTTTGGGATGGGTGACCTCCTGGGAAGTTTTCCCAGGAAGCGTGCGAATGAGGACAAAGCATGCTGAAAAGACCCGTGTTGGTTTGTGGGGACAGTCGTCAATCCATAAAGCAGCAGGGGATGTTACAAATGGTATCAGAGCCTGCACCTCTCCCAGTACGGTGTGGTTTGGGGACGAACCAGGCGGAAGCTGGTGGACATGTAACGCCCGGGGACGAGGACGAGGAGTGATCGCTGGTGCAAAGAGGGCACGGACAAGGAGCGGCTCCTCGCAAGGTCCTCTAAGTGGAGAGGTACATGAATGAACCGATTACACACCCGAATAAGAGGGATCCTAAGTCTGCATAGGTATGGGACTATACAGTTGAGGAGAGCTTATATGAATTGATTTGTACTACCTATACCAACAAGATGCATCTTCTTTTCGGTAGCCTAAACTGAAAGAACTCCATAGTTAAGCGTGCTTGACCTGGGGTAATTTTGGGATGGGTGACCTCCTGGAAAGTTTTCCCAGGAAGCATACAAGTGAGGACAAAGCATGCTGAAAAGACCCCTGTTGGTTTGTGGGGACAGTCGTCAATCCATAAAGCAGCAGGGGATGTTACATAGTGCCCTCTTCCCAAACATTTCCAACATTTCATACCACTTGTATCACGTGTAGGGGGTAGTTCAGGATGCTTCATTAGACCCTTCCCACATGGGGTAGGCAAGGCAGAACTAGAGGATGAAGATGAAGATCCCTTGTGCTTGTCCCTTTAACTTGTTGAGCTGAAGTTGGAAGAACTCCGTCTAGCAGTGCTCTTCCTTTTGAGTTGTTGTTCAACCCGAATGGCTTTATGTAGCAAATCTTTCAATTCAAGATAATCTTGCAACTCCACAACATCCCTGACATCATTATTTAGGCTACTCAAGAATCGAGCCATGGTCACCTTAAGGTCTTCATCAATTCTAGCCCGAAGCATAGTCACCTCCATATCTTTGTAGTACCCTTCAATACTCTTGTTACCTTGGGTTAATTTTTGAAGTTTCAGCTTCAAGTTTCTACTATAACTGGTTGGCACATATTTCTTCCTCATGATTCTTCTCATCTCTGTCTAAGTGTTTACCAATGGTTCTTCATTTCTCATCCTCTCCCTTTGATACTCGTTCCACCAAATGAGTGCATAGTCAGAAAATTCAGCTGCTGCCAGCTTAACTTTCTACTCCTTAGTGTAGTCGTTACAAGAGAACACATGCTCAATTTTCAGCTCCTACTCCAAATATGCCTCTGGGTTCCCTTTGCCTTTGAATGGTGGAATGTTAAGCTTGACTTCTTCAAGCCTATTCTACCACTGGTCACCTTCATTATCTCTTCTTCTTCTTCTATTGTCCTTATTGTGCTTAACTTGGTCCAGCCTATCAAACACTTGCTCAGTTTGTTGTCTCATTAGCCTTTCAAAATGTTATGTCAAGGCTTGCATTTGGAATGGTGATAGACATGTTTCCATGGGGGAAAGATTATGTTCTTCACTTGACATGCTTAAGAAAAAAAATGAGATTAGTTGTAACAAATAATTTTCCTCACCACACTCCCTTCCTTGATTGCATTAAGCACTCAAGTGTATGCACTCAAGTTATGGCTTTTTTTCTATAATGAATCACTCTTGCCTTTTTCCACTCGAGTATTCTCGTTGAGTTCCTAACTAAATCAAATAGAATTTATGCAAGAATAACTCACCACAAAGGTTTAATTAAGTTTGGTTATAAGGGCAGCAAGGATAAGGACAGTCCCAAGTATGATCAAAAGTCTACAAATATAATCCCAAAATTGTGTGCGTTGTCTCGATTTTCTTGAGGCAGCTGCAACACCACAAATTATACTTGCAAAATTTATATTCAGTACCAAAATATAGTACAAGAACAACTCTTAAATTGGTGAGGGAAGCGTGTAACATCTTAGGCCATAATAAGCTATTTTGATGCAAATTAAGGCATAAACAAATTCAGCAACAATCTTTCACAAATAATAGCCAAAGTCTAACCTTAAATTGAATTTGTTTAAGTGTTCTAGAGTGTGAACCATTTAGTGAATGTAATGAACACAGGTAATAGCAAGGGCAGACAACAAAAAGAAGGATGTTACCAAGGTTTCCAAGTAAGGCAGCCTCAATTCTTTCCCCAAAATTGTTCTCTGATACCAAATGACATGTCCCTTGATGTATAGGACTGATTCAAGATCTTCTAGGGTTGATGCCACACAAAATTAAGACTCGTTGGGGTTGATAACAACTAAAATTTAGACCTGGATAGGTTAGAATTGGGCGCACAATATGGGGCTGGTTGGGATGGTTTATTTGATTTGAATAGATTCCTTAATTGATGAGTTTGATAAGGAAATAATTTAAATTGGCATGGGAAGGTTTTGATGTAGTTTTAATGGAAAATATTGGGTTAATTTTTTTTTTTTTTTTGTGCTGGTAAGGGTGTGACCATCAAGGGATTTTGGGGTTGAAGAAGATATATATTTCAATGGAAAAGGGAAAAGAAGTGGAAGATGGTGATAGTGGTGATAGGCACCACTTTCAAGGATGGAAGATAAGTCTTCAATGGACACCACAACAGTGCTGAGCAGCCCTTGATAAGTCCCTAAATGGTTCAGCCAAGAACCTAGGAGAATGCAATTCTCTCACAAAACAATTGAGTAAAATTTCTAATATGATCATTCCTCCAAAAGGGTGCATACAAATAAAGCCATGGACAGCTACACTAATTCAGAATAAATGCACCATTCTAACATGTGAAACCTCCCTATGGTGCAAATGAAAAGGCAAAGAGAAATCTAAATGGAGTTGGCCAAAGTATGCAAATTAAAAGCCAAACTCCTTATGAGCTATATGAAACAAAAACATTCAGCCACCAAGACTTCCTAAAATTTGTGCTTCACTCATATGGGTCATCCAGCCCACTTAAACTTAGTAAAAAATGAAAGAAAACATCCCAAAACCAAGATAAATTTGTATGTCCATATGGCAGTCCAAATATACTTATTACAAACTTTATTTAGTAACATAAAAAGGCTTAAAAAGATGGTGGCAATCCATATAGCATCAGGGGTCTTCAAGTGGGGTTATGCAATGCACCATTTTGGACTTCAAGTCTTCCAAATTAAGGGTAGCCTCAAGAATTGTTGCTACAACTTGTTGCAATGCCTCATTTGCTTTCCTAGCCCTTGCTCTTGTCATACGTCCCCCAAGTCCTCCAAGTGCCTTATTGTCCTTGCCACTAGCCGTGTCATCATCACTTGTTCTTCCAATAGCTTTGGTTTATAGATTTGCTCATTTTACAAGGAATATATTATGCCTTTCGAACATTATTGTGGTGTACAAGTGGAATGATAGGGGTCCTAGTAATTTTTTTGGATGACTGCATGGAAATTGAAATAATCTGATATTAAATGGAATCTGTTTTTCAAAAAAATGGATATTAATATTGGTATTGCATTGAACTAGTTGGTTTAACAAATTGGGATCTGCTGTTGTATTGTTGTGGTTTCAATATATATATATGGGTGTAGTGTTGTGTAATTGGGTGCCTTTATGTAGAGGTACGTGTTAAATTGTTTTGGTACTTCCCTGCTATTTTGGGGTGAGATTTGTTTCTTCATCTATCTAAAAAAATGGTTCCAAGAAAGATATATTATATGTGTGGAGCATATTGCTGAGTTTCCTTTATATGAAATCACAGAACGACAGAAGCAAAATACACAAAACATATATATTGGTGTACTTACTATGATTATGATCGTATGAGAAATAGTAAGAGAGATAAGTCAACTAGATGTATATGATGAAGTTCATCCCCACTTATGACCCCTCTTGCATGTACCCAATCTTAAATTGGGACCACATTCTTCATTGAAAATTGAAAGAAATAGCAAGTTCCAAACAAAAACCATCTACGGGTATAACTGTAATGGATTGCAAAATTATTAATTGTTTACCTATTGGATATTTCAAATTTTCCTTAAGTCTGAAAACTCTTTAATCCTACTGATTGAGTTCTCTTTCCTAGTGAACAAAGAAAGAAATTATTTTTTGTCTTGTGCTCATTTACAATTGAGTGATATTAGGTGTACAACTAAATTGCACAATAAATGCACACCACACACCTTATCACCACTGGATTTCATGAATAAGTGGGATGAGTGGGGGCCACATATCATATCCAATGGTGACAAGATGTGTGGTGTGCATTTGTTGTGCAATTTAGTTGTACACCAAACATTATTCTTCACAATTAGTATTACTTTCATGCATTCTGTTTCTTTTTTTTTTCTAGAACATGACATCTTTAATTAATTTGAGCAATTGTACTTGGTGAGTAAGCAGCTAGTTATTTCCAACAGATCTCTTTTTTCATTCTTTGACTTTTCATCTATGTTGAATTTTGCTGATAAACTCAGTAAACCATTTTGAATAAACATTTCACTAGGTAGGAGAAACCAACTCCTTCATTTTTTCACTTACATCACTTGTTGTATCTTAATCTTTATATTTGCTAAGGCTTTTGTACCTTGCCCTTATTTTCTGTCTTATCACTTTTTGCAAAAGCTGGTGCCTTCTTTGGGCTATGGATATTTGGAAGATCGTTTTATTCTTCTACAGATTTTAATGTACTTTAATTTTTGTTTGGATCTAGGCAATAATATGTTGATTCTAAGTACTATTTAGGTTCTCTTTATAAGCTATTCTCTCTTTAACACTTATTTTTTATTTAGTATTTTATATTATCTTTTGATTGTTTAAGGATTATTATAATAGCATATTTCAATATTGAAAAGGAAAAATAACTGGTGTGACTTGAAATCAAAATCTTTATTGGTATGCATCTTATATAACTGATATTGTTCTACGCTTAATTGTTAGAGCTGGTTTATTTGATATTTATAAAGATGGAAATGCCATGTTTTTGCTTATTCTGAAATTATTTTAGTTTGTTTAATAGATCTCTAGTTACTTTGGGAAATTGTTGTTATCCTTTATCTCTATTTGGTTGATTGGGATTTAGGAGATATAAATTAAGCAATCCACACTATAAACCCCCTTTTTTATGAACTGAACTAGTGATGACATATGTGATTAATTTGGGAATTGGGATCCTCAATTCTAGGGAATGGCTACTACATGAGAGAAAACTTGGGCATGTGGCATTACTTGATTGATTGCACTTCACTAGTCCACTAATCTTACTTATTAGAGACTACTTCTGGTATAGTTCATGGACAACATTCTGGACTCAATCAATATTATGTTCAGCATTTATTTTTTAACCTTTATTGCTACTTTGGTTTGCTACTTAGCCTTGTCTTCTCTAAAGTTTTTGGGTTTGTTTCTTATATGAATCAATGTGTTAGTTTCAAAATAAAATTGTTCCCTTTGTGGTTAGGAATTTTTTTTGTTCTAGATTATTAGTTGATTAATGAGTTCTTTGACATTCGTAACTCTGCATATTCGTTTTTTGAATTGATATTCAATTAATATTGGACTTCCTTCTCAACCATCTATGGTCTGCCCTTCATGTAACAGGGCTAGTTCTTCAAATTCTATAGGAGATTATTCTAATGCATCTAAGTTTGAAGAAGCAAAAAGTGAGACTGAGAGCAAAAAGTGAGACTGAGAAAAGGATGGGAGATATCAAAGCAATTGGTTCAAGAAGTGGTGGAATAAGAAGTGCAAATAGCAGCTAATCTACTTGTTAGGACGTTCCAAAAGAACCTATCAAATGGTCTTAATTCATCCACCAACTAAAAGTCAAGTTAGATAGTTTCATTGAACTTTTGTAGAGGAAGGCAAAAACTTGTGAATTTATATTTATATATGATTTTGTGCCAAGTTGATACCCTTATCATTTGTGTTATATAATGTAGATTGTTTCATACTTAATTACATTGGATGACACTTTGAAAACTATGAGACGTTTCTCTCTATGTATAGATGTTTTGAGTTATTATTAGGTGATGTGTAATTCTTGTTTTATATTCAATGATAATAAATAGGTATTAAGAACAAAGAAAATGAAATTACCCACAAGTTATTGTTGTGGTCAAATAACATATAACCACATTTATTAGTAACTGTGGCTAAATGAAATCTCTAATTGTTATTAGTTGACCCATTTAGCGACAAACAAGTCTGTTACTAAAATTAGGGATGGAGCTACAGCTGTCGCTAAAATTTAGCTAGGAGCAAATCAGCATTGGATTTAGTGACGGACTAATCCCTCGCTAAAATGTGTTTAGCGATGGATTTTTAAACCTTAGCTACAGATTTTGTCCGTAGTTAAATCGCAATTTTCTTGTAGTGCATGAATCACAAGTTTGTTATTTAAGTCAAATTTAACCTCTCAAATATCGATACACAGTAATTCACGATGAACACTCTTAATTAGGTCTTCCAAAATTGAAGAAGTTGATGCCTTCATAGAAGCTATTTTGATTTTCAACATTATGAAGTTTAGATTAGTCTCTCTTTTTTTTTTTTCAAATTTTAGTTTGTATTTTATATTTTATTACTTGTGCTTATTTCATTATGGTGTTGTAAATTAAGTTTTGATTTATGATTAATTTGTCATGAATTAATCATTTTTTGTCTGGTTATTATAAATATTTTAACAATTTTTAAATTTTATGAATTTACGAAATAAATTTACAATTTTCTTTTACATAACCACAGGATTAGATAAGTTCATAAACTTGAGAATCCTCAATTGCGAGGGAGAAAAAAAAAATGAAACCGCTAAACTGGGAGATGTTTGTAAAGTTTAGTATAGTGCGTGCCAATAACATTAAGAAATGACATAGAATAAAAACTAGTTATCTATACTATTATATAAAGAGGATTGTATTGGGTAGCCACCTATCAACATCTCTAAATTGCATTACTTTGTTTCAAATTCACACACATATTTTAATAATTTCAAATGTCATAATCAAATTTAATAACTTCTATGACTGCACATGAAACTATCCAACAACATCTAACATTATTTTGAATAATATTACTTATATATTTAAATTAATTTTAATTAACAATTTAATTTTTTTAAAATTTTTTGTAGTAAATTATTAACTATAAAAATGTGGATTGATGGGGAGTTAGGGATGAAAGTACCTACCAATCCACTGGTACAAATAAAATGTATGCAAAACAGACATTAACACAAATATTTGTTTTTAAATTTGTAGATAGAAAGGCAAAAACAGAACTCCTAATATATGAATATGAAACCCAAAACATGTTAGTCTTTGAGGTGTGTTAATTTGTGCAACTCTATCCGTTTATTTTACTGTGAAGTAAAACTTCCTGTTATAGTGGTGAAAAGTTTGAGTTTGATAGTTTTTCAAAAAAAATTTCTTTAATAAAAAGGAAAAACAACAGACGGAGTTTGATTCGGACCTTGTGCGTATATATTGTTTTTGACGTGCGCTTGGCTGAGGCAGCGGTCACATGATGATTTGGAATAACAACAATAATCAGAATAAACTTTTTCTTTTATCCTTTTTCTTTGGGTACATTTATTTTATCACTTTGTTGCCTAAAAGATTTTTTTCTCATTAATTTAATTTCTCATTAATATTATTAAATATTTTTTATGTTTAGATTAATTTTTAATAAATTAAATGTTATCAATTTAGTCTCTAAACCATTAGGAGTGGACTAGTGTAAATGACTTGGGATAATTTGCAATATACATTCGAACTTTAGTTTCTAAGGTAGGATTTAGTTAATGATATAGGAATAGAAATACGAAGACACTGAAAATACATACTTATTTGTTGCTGAAGACAGGAATAGTTTTCTATACCAGGGACAGAAAAATATAAGATTTTTGTACCTCCAAAAAATAAGGACAGGATATAAAAATAAAAGTTTAATATTTTTTCTTTCAATAATACTCATATATATACTTATTATTTCCCAATGTGTCCTAACAAAAGACAATGGTGCTGGGGTGGTCTGGCAGTCGGCCGGTGTAGGTCAATGCCAGCAGTGGTCAATGACAGTAGTGCTTATGTCTTTTACCATGTATTTATTATATTGTCCCGGTGTTTTCAAATGAGATATGGAGACAATTATCATGTCTTTTAAAGCTGTACTCTATAACTAAACACGATACAAAGGCAAACCTTTTTTATGCAGAAAAATAAAAAATAAAAAAGACAAATTTGATTAAACTTCACATAATTAAATGATCAAATTGATGAAAAATTAATTAAGGATTAAATTAATTATATCAATATCTCTTGAAAATGAAAATAGAAATTAATTATTATAATCTTAACAAAAATGCTACAAGATATGAATGTTTAATTTATCTTGTTAGGAAAGCACAATAGGCATACTTTGGATAAGAAGCAAATTAAGAAATGAGTAAGAAAGCGTATGGTGTCTTGAAAAAAAAATTAGAATATACTTACCAAAACAAAAATTAGAATCTGAATTATAGTTAAAGTAGAGAGAAAAATCTTCTTCCACTTAGATTATATATATATAAAACTTAAAAAATCTTATTGATAAGTTGAAACCTTGAAAGTCCATTTATTATTGGAAAATGTTTTTTATTGTAATATATTAAAATGGTGAATATTAATGTAAATTATTTTTTAAACAATTACGTAAATTCATCTACAAGACATAAGAAAATAATTGCAATACACCATATAATCTCTCAATGATATATACGAAACTGGAAAAATTTCTTGAACGGGTAAGAAAGATAATATAAGCTATAAATGGAATGAATTCAGGATTTGTTGCCATAATGATCTGACAGTAACCACGATTAACGTGGATAGGGTTTGTATTGGTTGTATACTACATATAGTAGGCTTTTAAGATTACCAGAAAACAAGTACGCCTTTTTACTACACCAATAAAAGAATTATAAAAAACTCATGTCATTGCTATTTGGTAGGGTTTCAATCCCTTATTCAGTTATTTGCCCAAATAGTGTTATTTTAATACTCAAAGGTCCATTTGACATGTTTGATAATATAAAGTTGGATAATATAAGATTTGATAAGATAAGACATATAATAAATTTTTAATATTATATAGTATTTTTTATATGACATTATATAAGATGCTATAGTTGAAATTATATAATATTACCATTTATTTACAAATAATTTTAACTATAAATAAATATTAACTAAAAATAAAATAACAATTATTATTGTTAACTATTTAAATATACATTTTAAATATATAATATTATTATTTGTTTATAAATAATTTGAATTATAAATAAATTTGAATAAAATTAAATGATGAATTTAATTTATTTTAAATTTATTTATTATGTATTTTATTGTTTTATAACTATTTATTCAATAAACTATAAAAATATAAAAATACTCTCTTTCTTTTATATAGTTTGGTATTTTTCTGTTTTTTTTTATCACAATTATTAAAATTTAATTCAATAATAAATATTAAATAAAATAATTTTATTGTTACTCCTTAATTTTTATATATCACATATTATTTATTATTTATTTACATACTTATTAATTACTAAATACTGTATTCTTTTATATTATTAATTATTTAGTGTAATTATTTTTTATTTAAAATATTTATCATATTATTTATTATTATTTAATTAAATTATAAAAATAAAATTTATACATTAAAATAAAGTTTATTAGGTCTTGTCCTACCTCCATCGATTTAATAGAGTTATCTATCATTTTAATGTATAAGAGAAGTTTAATTGATAAGTTTATACAATATTGGTCATATCAAACAATGTATGATCCCATTACTTATTGTATTAATTTAAATTATCATGTTTCGATAAAACAAAATTATGTTATCATGTCTTATACAGAGTACTAAATGAGCTCTAAAAATGAGTGTACATCACATCCCATGACTGAAATAACATTTTTGTATTTGCCCCCTTTATCCTAATTGTAGAGGCACTGAAGTCAGCATCATTAAATTTTTATGATAAGGTTAATAACAAGTGGCACACTCTTAACATTAAAATACAATAAATATGCTAATTAAAGAATTCCCTTTCTTTTAAAATATTTATCAAAATTGAATAAACATAAATTTTAAGAAATTAAATGTGATAAATAAAACAATTATAAAGTATTTTTATATAAAATTGTAGTGTATGGAGTAATATATCCTAATGATCATTAATTATGGAGTATTAAAAGGTTAAAAATAAAAGATTATATTAATGATTATTGATTCCTCAGAGATATTATTGAAATTAAAGGTTTATAATTTATTAAAATGTGAAATTAATAAATATTATAAAATATAAATTTATCTGAGAGTGGACCGAAATTCAGATAGGGAGGGAATATAATAGTAATTTCTTGTCTTGTACTGTCTTACCGTTGAAGACTACTTTTGATTTTTAACGTTGACTTTTATTAGAGTTTTTACAAATATTGTCATAAGATTAAGAGTACGTTGTTTGATAAATTGCTTAATGAATAATTTCAAATTAAAGTGATAGAATATTTTTCAATATTTGTAACTGAAATTGTTACTTATTTTAAGAATTATTATATATTTAACCATTAAAATATTAAGTAGAGCATAACTATATAATAATTATATAAACTATAGTCAATTTGCCCTGTCTTGTAACTGAAAAAATAAATAAACTATAGTCAATTCGATATAGATATATAAACTATTGTTTTAATGTTAACCATAAATGTGTTATCCAATTATATTTAGTTATAGAGGTATAATTTTGAAGGTTTTTTCTTTAATACCCATGGAATATCAGTATCTTTGTGTAATCAACAGTTGTTAATTAATGTTTATTTTAATAGATTTTAAAATTTTGAATTTGTAAGATACGCAACTCTCTCTCTTAATCATGAATAATTAAAATATGATGACACTCATGAATTTTATAGGACTATTAGAGAAATCTTCATTTTTAAAATATATAAATCTACTGAGTTAGTCAAATTTATAATTTTACTGTATGATTTCATTCATTAAGACAATGTGCAACCAAAAAAATATTATAATAGCATAGAATGCGATTAATTTTAGTATACCTCAATATTACTAATTGGATAGTATTCAACTTAAAATATGCAAATGTGTTTTACCATACAAAGCAAAATTATTACAATTAAGCAATGATGAAATAGTGTCTAATGACTGTTGGTAACTTTGGCTTCTAGTTTTGTTGTTGTTGTTTTTCTATGTTGATCAAACCAAATCTTAGTCTCGGCGTTCATACTTGCGTGCCCAGATGTGTTTTCCATTGACCCGAAACTTTGCAATGTTTCTTCCATTCAGAATCTGATCAACAGTTTCCACACTCTTGAGAACCAATGTGGCATACAGAACTTGATCACTTGTGTCTCCATTCCCCATGTTCAGAAGCTTGATGCAATCCCCATACGTGCTTGTAAAGTGGTACCTCACCTCATCTTCTATCACGGGGAACCCCCTAGAAAATGTTAGGAACATGGTTTTGTCATCATCTTTAACATCATCAAATGGACCCTTGTTCCATATCCTAGGGTCCCACAAATCCATCTCCTCGTAATTTATTGGTGGTACAATGAATGTACCAAATAATGGGTGAGGGAAACCAGGGACAAGCAAGGATCTATGAGGACTAGGCCATGGTGGTATGCTAGTGCTGGTGCTGGTGCTAGTGCTAGCACCACCAAAAAGATTATGTAGAATATCAGTGAAAATTCTAGCACAAATGTTATTAAGGGCACTTTTAATACCAGCTACGGCAGTGAACCTTCTCTGGATGAAGAGTTGGAGGGATATGTCCCTTTGGATTAAGTTTGTGGTTAAAGGAAGGCCACCACCGTTGGGGATGAGAAAATTCTCACACTCTAGGCAGTGCAAGCAAGTCACAGCTTCATTGGCTATTGCATTGATGAGACCAAAGTCATCAGCGATATCAGCTAATTTTGAAATGATGTTAGGATATCCAATGTGTTGTAGCCAGAGCCACAAGGCCATGAGCAAAAGGGATTGTGCTGGGTCACGGACAAGTCTGATGACCAAGCAAGAGAACAGCTCACGGTCCATACTGTGGAATTGAAAGAGCTCTTGACGAGTAATGGGGGCCATTGTTATAATAATGGATAGTGGTGTTTTTGACGAATTACGATTTGCCAAACAGCGTACGGATTAAGAATGTAATGCCATTCCATCTATCGATAACTATTTATAGAAAAAATATTGTTTGTACTCGTTATGAATAATGTGTTGACTCATATCTCATCTATTGTTGGATGTGCTGTGAATCCTGATTTATTTAAATAGGGTCTACACCTCATTCAATGACAGATGAATTATTTATCATAAGTACAAATAATATAAGAATTATTTATACGTTGTACGTCTGCTGCGTCGCTTTTTCTCTTCTGATTTTTTATTGGGCCACGCGTCATTTGTATATTAAATTCGTTCCACTCTCTTATTGTCAACTTTCTATTTGTTGAGAATGCATGATACACGGAACATCAATGGGATCCCATTATATGAAGAATATATACAACACAAAACACATACAATATGATACAAACATAAGGATACAACATTTTTTTGACAATTATAGGACATAATATTGTTATATTATAATATACACAATTAGTATAAAATTTAATGTAAAAAATTAATATAGAAACATAAATCTGAAATTAAATGAGAAAAAAATATTTTAAAATTAGGATAAATAATTATAAACATAATAAAATACACTTAATTATGTATTTAACTATAATGGTATTTCTATTTATATAAATATAAATTTAAAGATAAGTAAATATTTATAAGATATAATTAAAAGTGTTTATGAATATAATTAACTCCTATTGATTTAAGTGGTAAATACTTGTTCCTTTTAAACATTGTTCTGAGATTGAGTATTGACGAAGGAAAAAAATTGGTTTTTGAAGAGCTTTATCCCATATTGGATCCACTTGATTTGAGCCAGATTAGTTACAATTAAGTAAATTTTGAAAAACCAATGATTTTAAAAAAATCAAATTAATTGAAATAACTATCATACATAGATCGGTGTGAATATCTTGTAAAAACTAATTATCATAGATTTGCCCATTATCATACGTAATGTTAATTAATTACATTTGAATTCTATTTCTTGTGCAAAGCACGAGTACTACACTAGTAGTTGTAAAAGTCAATTATAAGAGGATTTGAACGTTTTTGCTGGTTAATTCATTAGTGTCAACTAATATGATTCCTTTATTGTTGATTTTTTATGAACTTGCCTTCTGTGTTTACTTTGTCCTCTTTTATCGGTTCCTTGCTTTGTTCATGTGGTAATTTTTGGCCAAGAAAATGATCATTTTATTTTGATATATCACTTTCTCACTTTACAAACTTAATCAATTTAGAAGAGGCAAATTAAAAAAAAATCATTTTTGGAATAAAAAAAAGGGCATGCAAAAATATATCTTCTTTTCAATTTTAATGTTTTTTAATTATAGCAATCTCTATTGAAAATCAGAACCTACATATTGGGGTGTAAGCAGTCGAATTGATTCGAATATGGGGGAAAAAATTAATTCTAACCAATTAGTTTTGATTTGGTTTAGGTTTAGAGATTTTTTTTTGTGGTGATTGAGTTACTTATTACTATTATTATTATTATTATTATTATTATTTTATAGAATTCAATTGAAATGCAAAAAAAAAACACACACACACACACACTAATTTTAAATCTCCTACTTTCTTTTTATTTCATAATATATTAAATAGCATATTAATATAATATACATAATTAAAGCATGACTTATTAACCAATAATTATGTACACACATTTATCATAGGCTATAATCCAGTTACACCGGTGTAACTTTAAACAAAGTTACACTACCCTTAATAACTTTATTTAAAATGATCTTCTTTCCCAATCCAATTGATCATAAAGATCATATATGTCAAATTTCATAAAAGTTGAACACACACACACACAGATATATATATATAGAGAGAGAGAGAGAGTTATGATAAAGGTACACTAGTATAACTATAAAAAACTGTTACACCATTAAATAACTTTTCATTGGAATAACTTTTAGCAAAACCCACTATGGTAAATTAGAAGTCTACATCATTATAAAATTTCAACCTAATCTAAAATCATTTGACATAATTTTTATGTATATTAAAATTAACATAATATACATGCTTAAAAAGAATAAGAATAAGGGCTTTGTGATTACATTTTTATTGATACTCAATTTTTATAAAATTTGATACAAATGATCTCTATGGTATGTAATTATAATTCAATAGTTAAATTGATAAAAAATTATTGAGGGTTTAATTTTACTTAAAGTTATATCGGTGTAACTTTAAGCATAGTTACACCACTTATAACTTTATATGAAATAATTTTTTTTTGTTAGTCTAACCATTGAATTACAATTACTCATCATAAAGATTATTTGTGGTAAATTTAAAAAAAAAATTGAATGTTAATAGCAATGCAATTATGTAGCTTTTACTCTTATTCATTTTAAACATATATATTACGTTGATTTTGATGTACATGAAAACTATGAAAACTATGCCAAATGAT
The DNA here is from genome assembly GCA_031216105.1 of Dalbergia cultrata. NCBI lineage: Eukaryota > Viridiplantae > Streptophyta > Magnoliopsida > Fabales > Fabaceae > Dalbergia > Dalbergia cultrata. Next base: position 32,512,151 of record CM062349.1, on the reverse strand, counting down.
TTTGAAATAAATTAAAATTTTATAAAAATTATTTATATGTTGTGAGCTCCTAAATCAACAGTAAATTTTGTGAAAAACTAATTTTATATATATATATAGATACACACACACACACATACACAATTAATTTTGTCAGTTTTAACTCGATTATATTCAATATGACCTAGTGACATGAACTAACCAAAATCGATTTAATTGATACAATTCAAGTTGATCAGTTTGATTCAATTCACTTATACCTCTATCGTATAGAGTATCATTTCTGGTTGGGAAAATGTTCATTCACAATAAAATTATTTGCTGCTAATTTACTCTACTCACCAAATGAGACATACACCATTTCAGCCTCTGTTTGTACCAAGACTCACTACTATTAAACACATTTATATACTAGTAATAATAAAATGGGTAAATGATAAAGGCTGCCATTGAGGTTTATTCAAATGACACTCCACCTCATTCTTTATCAAAAAATAAACAATTAAATAAATAAAGAAAAATTAATAAAGAAAATAAAAACTAGCAAGAGAACAAATTTTATAAACATCATTTCAGCTTGATATATCTCTTAAATTAAACTAATTCTTAAAATTCAAATCTTAAATTTTATATTGGTAAATCTAACCACTCCTTTTTATCTATTGCTACTTCCACTAAACCACTCCTTAATATAATTGTCCTAAAATACCCTTCTTCCTCTTTCACAATTAAACTAAGTATATATTGATAGTTCAATGTTATGTAAAATAATTTGCTGAAAAAGTTTTCATAATAATTTTGAATAAATTTATTGTTGTATTAGTTTACTTAACATAATTTAAAAATATTTAATCTTGATTATATATATACCGTTTAAATTTTTTATAGTACAACAATTATCTAATAATATAATAATAAATATGTTAGGTAATAGAAGAATTTAATTTTAATCTGTTCAATGTAAAAAAATTTATACCAACTACTTAGAAGGTAATGGAAAATAAAACTATTCAATTGGATGAGCCAATATATCAAAATTAACACTAAAAACAATAATAAAAAGTAAAAATAAATTACAATACACAATATTCTACCATCTAACATTTATATAATATAATATAATATAAACATATTACTTTGTATTGGTATTCGTTGCATCAATCACTTAATTTTTATTAAAGTTTTCAATTTTCGTTTTCATTCTTAAAAGACAAACTATATATATTTATTGGATAATGTTTATAGTACTCATAAAAGTCAACATAATACATAACTCAAAGGCAATTGCATATTCGAAATCAATGACATTAGCGAGATTGAAGTTTATTTAGGAAACTATAAGGGAACTCTTGTGCAGATATATTAATTAGCTAATTATACTCACTTATACTTAGTACTAGAAAATTAAGCATAGCATTTTCTCTTTTCTTTGTTGATCATTTAGGACTTAGCCTCAAAGTTTATCAAAAAGAACAGGAAACGCAAGAAAATACCGATCAAGATTGAAAAATGTTAAAAAAAAAACAAAAAGATTGTTGTGCGTTTTATTTGATGAATTATGCTGCATAGAAAAATGAAATTGACAATTTTATTTAAAGAAAAATATATAAGAACGGAATGAAATAAAATGATATAATTACTCTATCAAAAAATAAAATAAAATGATATAATTTAGTCAGCCAATATAATAATAAATTTATATAAAATTATTGTGAAAAATTTTACACATAGAAAATATAAGCACAAATAATATTTTAGAAATATTAATAATAATGAGTTTGAATAATATTGAACTAACCATATATAATTAGTTTAATTATATATGAACTAGAAAGAAGTGCATTTTATAACAACTAAATAAAAGAGTAGCTTAATAGGAGTGGCAATACCCACTGCCTCCCTCAAATTTATACCCGGCTAAAAATTAAATTAAATTAAATTAGTTGAGCTACTACATAAGAATAATATGTGAGTCTTATTGCAATTGAAAAATAGTGTGAAAAGTAAGATAGTAAGTTAATCTATCTTAAGTATTTTTAATTTGAATAATTTATAGAAAAAATTGATTCCAAATTATTTACAAAATCATTCAAATTGATCTCTAATAAAAATACAAACAGAATAAATAAATCCACTAAAATACTAAAGAATAATTAATTTATCCTATGCTTTTCATTACGAAGGATTACAAAAGTATTTTTTTTTCTTGAGGAGTCAATTTATCTTTGCTATTATTATTAAAGGTCATTTTAATCCAATACATGAATAATTTGATTTTGTTTTCAGCAAGGTATATGTTTGAGAATATGAAATTTATGATGTGAATTTTAAGAACTAAGAAACTTGTCAAGTGAAAGTTACATTTATAACATTTGTTCTCTCTCACTAGTTTTTGTTTTCTATTTTATTTATTTGTTCCTTATTATTATTTTTTTAAAGTATGAGATGGAGTGTTAATTTTGTAGAATAATGGGGTGGAGTGTCATTTGAGCAAACTTGGCCTCAAGAGTACTCTTTGTTATTTACCCTAATAAAATTTATTGAAAAAATAAAAACAATAAACAATATTCTTTTGAAATACTACATGATTTCTCCATGATTTGAGGTAATCACAATCACACAAGTGGAAAAATTATAGGAAATGACAACTTATAATTTGATTACCATGCACAAAGCATTTTTTTATAGTAGAGTACAAGCCAAAAACTAGAATAATGTTATGTGCCTGCATCCCCAACAAACACTTATGGTTACACCATATGTGATGGGAGGAAAATGACAAAATAGTGGTATGACATATGACACCCACTATTCTTAGACAAAACATTTCTGATAAAGAAAACAAATCACAACCACCTTTCTCTCTCTCCCCCCTATGCAACTCTCTTCTCCTGCGTGCAAGAGAACAACAACCTCGTCACTGCCACCACCATCACCACGTCCGTCGTCATCAACTTGCTATTTGATCATGCATCTCACAACAAGAACAACAACTTTTGAGGACTGTAACTCCCTTATCCACATAAGAACAATAACAACATTTTCTCTCTTTCACAATTTTCTGCAACAATCTTCTTTGCATTACAAGAAAAAAAGTAGTTACCGACAGATTTTATTGACGGATTTTTTAGTGTTACCAATGGATTTTTCAGTTATCGACCGATTTCGTCAACCGGTAATAACGTAGTTGGTAATTATTACCGGTGGAAACAATCCGTCGATAAATGTTATCGACGGCATTATCGACGGATTCTTATCTAGAAAATCCATTGGTAAATAGGTAAGGAAATTCGTCAACAAATTCGTTAGTGATAGACAGTTACCGATGGATTTTGGTTAATTACTGATAGAAAAATTCGTCGGTAATTTAAAAAACTTACCGATGGATTTTTTCCGTCAGTAATTGTTTGTGTTTACTTTTCAGGTTTTTTTTTTTTTTTTACCAACAGCAAAATCCGTCGGTAATTTACTACTACCTTTTTTAGTTTTTTATTTTATTGTACCGATGAAAAAAATCCGTCGATAATTTTAAGTAGTTAATTTTTTCGATTTTTATTTTTTATCGACGGAAAAATCCTTCAGAAATATATATTACTCAATTCTTTCATTTGTTTTACTGACGGATTTTTCCGTCGGTAATTTAAACTTTTTTGTTGATAGGTCTTTTTGTAATTCGTATATTCCCTGGATAGTTACAAACCTATATTTTATTTAGAGATAATTATAAATATGTAAATATATTTAATAATGAAAAATTCTAAAAAATTGCTAAATAAAGACTAAACATAATAAATTTAAGTCCAAAATGTTAAATAGATAAAATTATCAAAAAGTCTATAAAACATATATATAAATAATTCAACTAAAATATAAATAGTTCAACTACAGTCAAATAAAGAAAAAACAATAACTCAAGTCAAGAGAAGTCAGCAGCATCATCGTCAGCATCACCATCACCACCATCATCATCATCCGTGTCTGGCAGTGCAGAGGAGCCTGCTTGCATCTTCTTCCACAAAGACACCATCTCTTTCTTTATCTGCTTTCTTAATCTTATCTCCTTCTCCTTCATCTGCTTTCTTATTTCTGTCTCCAAGGCCTTTTCCTTGTCCTCCATCTTCTTTTGCATCTCCTGCAACTGGCGCTGTCTCTCTGCATCCTGCTCTTGCATACGATGAAGTTCTGTGTCAAGCAAGTGAATTTGCTCACGAAGCTCATTATCTTTGGCGTGGATCCAGTTCTTGTAGATGCTCCAATGACAAAGGCAGAGGACAAACTATTAGCATAAAATGACCCCATACCATAGATGCGGTTCTTGTAAGGACCGCCAACTACCTCTTGCCACAATTGATCCTCATCAATCAGTGGGCACTCCTCACCAGCTACAATCCTCTGCTCCCGTTGGGTCGTAGCCTCCTGATAACGCTGCTCATAGGCATGCTATACGAAAATAAAATTAAGTCAACATCAACCAAATATGTTAAGTAATAAATTAAATATATATACAAACAATAAGTGCTTAGAACATATATACCCAAACATTCTCTGAGTGAGCATCGACGCATGTCTTATCTGTCTTGCACGTGTGAGTCCTTCTGAACAACTCACTCTGTGTGGGTAGACTGTTCAACTCATTGGCCTACATTTTGAGTGAAAATTGACAATATTAGTAAGTGAAAATATAAATTTAACAAGAGGAATAAAAAATATTTAAAATAATGATTAAACCATCCGGCGACGCGTAGACTCTATAGTAGCTGAACCACTACAATGAACGGATCCACCCTTTTGCGACGCTCTGCTCGCCATAGCCTTCAAATATTTCTCTTTAAATGTCTCACTTCTCTAGTATTGCCACAAATAGTCGAGGATAGCCTGAGTTATCCACCTAGGGGTCTCGTCCCATTCTCGAATGTCGATGTACATGTCTTGTAGCCTATGAGCTGCCTTGGATTTGAAGAGCTTAAACATGTAATTTTCATCTCTGGGATGGATGATAAAGTGGCTCTACACATGGAGACAAAAAAAAAAAAGTGATTGGAAGCAGTTTATAAAGTAAATCACGCATTTTTGAAAAAAAATTATTTTATTTTACCTTCCATTCATTATACCAGCGCAACTTCTCATCCTTTGACAACTTGCCGAATGACTCAATCGGCCGTTCATATAGTTTTTGGATGGTGTGTGTCACTTCATGCATGGCTCGTGTGGCTGGATGCCAACTACATAGCAAATTGTAAAATATATTGCTATTATATATCATGAAATTGTTCAAATTATTGCAACAAGATTCATGAATTGAGCAATTAAATTACTTACCTGTTCTTACCAAGAGGTACAAGCAATACCTGTTGCTCCCCTGTTGACCCATGTCCTGATTGCCCTGTCTAGGAGCCACCAACTGCCTCGCTTTCAGCACCCCCTTCTGATTCGTGTGTAGGGGTAGGGACAGGATCAGCTGGTGCTGGTGGAGGTGAAGGCACTACTCGAGTCACATGCCCGGGAGTAGGGACCACGGTAAACTCTAGATGGGTATGGGGTGGTGGCATGAAAGGTCTAGAAGTGGATATATGAGCGGCTGTGGTAGATGCCTGAGTGGGATAGGAGATTGTCTGATTAATTAGGATACCCTTGGCCTTGCCCTTGTTTTTTACTTTATGTGCCATATCTGACAAAGATACAATAATGTATGAAAAACCAAATAAGGCAATAATTTTAAACAAAAAGATGTAATAAACATGAGACTAGTAGACAGATTACATTTAATCTGAAAGTTGAGGTTTATCTTCATCATTCTCAGTTTCAACATCATCCTCAAACTCATCTTCCTCTTCGTCTTCTTCATTACCATCACTTTCATTGTGTTCACTCACAAATTGATCATTGGAAAAGTGAATTATCTCAACCTCACCAGAATCGGAACGTAAACTTGGTAATGTTCCTGTATCACTAGCTACTTGATAAGGGATTGGATCATTCACTTGATAAGCATCGTCAGGTAGTTCTTCGACCTCAACTTGACCCCTAGGTTTAGTTGTCATGACCATTTTCCAATCCTTTCTGCACTTTCTAGGGTATACTACATAATATACCTGTCTTGCATTCTGAGCAACAATGAAAGGATCATATGCACGGTATCTCTTAGTATGATTGACCTCGATAATTTTATATTGGTTGTGTATGCGTGTTTTGTCAGGACGCCTTGGGTCGTACCAATCATAACTAAATAATACTACCAATTTTTTAGGTGCATCACCCACATATTCAATCTCAAATATTTGTTTGATTGCTCCATACCAATCACCCTCCCCATTGCATGCATCCCCTCTTACACAAACCCCACTATTGTCTGTTGGTCTTCCGTGGCTCCACTCAGATATGTGAAACTTATATCCATTCACATAGTACATTGGCCAACTATTTGCTCTGTTAGCAAAACCCCAAGCCAAACTTTGTAAATAAGGACATGATACATTATTGTTTTTATCAAACACCTACATGAATAATTAAAATTCAAGCATTAACATAGAAGAAGACAACTAGAATATGTGTATGATTTTGGATCAAACTAGAGGTCACATACAAAGGTTCTGAACCATTCTGGAAATTGGTCAAGGGTGTGTCGCTCATCAACTTGTTCAAAATATCTGTAAATTAAACATTGCAGATAAAATAATATTTAATTTATGACAGTGTATCAACAATTGAAAGTGATATATTGATATCACTTGCGTTTTAAATGGTTGCACTTCATCACAGTTGATTAAGATATGCAAATGCGTAGCATGTTTCTCTCTCTGATAGCCAATGTGGTTTGGATTTTCCAGTAGCACGTCATGGCTGATTGAATACAGACAACATATATTGAACTGAACTTTTACCCCGATCATCATTCCGACCAACCTTTGTTCGTCTAGAATGAACATGCTACTCAAAGTAAAAAGAACAAAAGAAAGATGTCTCTTTGGAGATATATGCCTCACATATAGAACCTTATACTTTAGCCCTATTTTTCACAGTTCTCTTGAAACTTCCAATATTTCTTTCAAACGGATACATCCATCTGTATTGAACTAGCTCACACACCCGTGCTTTGTATGCTAAGTGTACGAGCAAGTGTTCCATGGAATCAAAGAAACCAGGAGGAAATATTCTCTTTAATTTGCAAAGAATTATAGGGATGTTTCTCTCCATAATTAAGAGATCTTCAACCCTCAGAGTGGACGAGCATAGGTCTCTAAAATATTGACTCAACTCAGTCAATGGCTTCCAAACAAGGAAAGATAATTCTCTAAATACAATAGGAAGTAAACACTCCATAAATATATGAAAATCATGACTCTTCATGCCAACAAATTGTCCTTGTTCAACATTGACGCATCTACCCAAGTTTGATGCATAACCGTCAAGCATCCTCAACTCTTGCATCCACCTGCACACAGCTTCTTTCTGCACAGAAGTTAGCGTGTAGCTGGCCTTTGGCTTACACACACGGCCATCTGGAAACTTCTGTAAACTCAAATCAAGTCTTTTACAATACTCTGCCAAATCTTTCCTTGCTTTCACATTATCCTTAGTCTTATCGGTGTCCATCACAGTGTTTATGATGTTATCACACACATTTTTTTTACATGTATTACATTAATACAATGACGAACTAGATTATTCTCGCAATAAGGCAGCTCCCAGAATATACTTTGTTTGGTTCAATTATGATCTACCCTGTATCCTGGAAATCGTATGGATTTACCTAGTTCAGTTATGTTTGGAAAGCCTTCAACTCTGTGCCAAACCTGATTACCACTTAGTCTTTCAGGAGGCTCATCACGTTCAATCGTCTTCTTTTTAAATGCATCCTTCTTACTTATAAATTCATAATCAATGTCCAAAAATCTCCAATGACAATCGAACCATGAGTTTTTTCAACCATGTTTCAATGTGAAAGCCTTTGTATCCTCCATACAAATTGGGCATGCCAATTTTCCCTGCGTCATCCAACCTGACAACATTCCATAGGCTGGAAAATCATTGATAGTCCACATCAATGATGCCCTCAGCAAGAAATTTTGCTTCATGGAAACATCATAAGTTTGTACACCTAAATACCACAACTCTTTAAGCTCATCAATCAATGGTTGCAGGTAAACATCAATCTTGGCTTTGGGATTATCGGGGCCAGGGATTATACAAGTTAGAAACATGTAAGGATCTTTCATGCACATTTCAGGAGGAAGATTGTAAGGTGTAACAACGATAAGCCAGCAGGAGTAGGGTTTACTAAATTGATTATTCAGAGTAAATTCGTCTACACAAAGCCCCAACCTAACATTCCTAGGATCCGTAGCAAAATCAGGATAAGTTTGGTCAAAGTGTTTCCAAGCTTCACCATGGGAAGGGTGGGTCATGACACCGTCATTTCTCTTATTCTCAAAGTGTCATCTCATGTGAGGTGCTGAACTCATTGAAGCATACAATCTTTTTAACCTTGGAATTAGGGGTAAATAGTGCATTCTTTTATAGGGAATATCTTTATATCTTCCATTTCCAGATCTTTTTGGTTTGAATCTACGGCTTTCACAAAATTTGCATTGGGTTAGGTATGCATCATCTTTGAAGTACAACATACATCCCTTCAAACAATAATCTATTTTTTCTGATTTCAACCCGAGTTTTGAGACTAATTTCTTGGCTTGATAGAAATCCTTTGGAACAGAACTAGATTGTAGACTAATCTCACTCATCAATGTTGCCCATTGGTCAAATAAATTTTGACTTTGGTTAGCTTTTGACTTTATAGCTAACATCCTAACTTCTAGAGACAACTATATGCCTTTCCCCCCAGTCATGCAATCTCATTTTCCTACAACTCTATCTTAGAAATCATAAGTCTTTATCCTAACAAAAATGCATTTAAATAAAAAGAAGAAACAAATACTTACCTTAAAAGACACAAAATAATAATATCCTCCGCCAAAGAAATACTCCAACTGAATTTGACGTTATGTAACAAAAGCAATTACTTAGATTAATAACTTCAAAATAAATAAAATGCAGTCACTAATTACTTAAGTAAAGCCCATTCTTCTTATGTTATAAGGAGAACAAATTCTAATGTTAAAACTAGCTAAAGTCCTTTGTGTGTGTACAAATTGTTAAGCAAAACCCAATCACAAGCCTGACTAGTCACTTTGATCTTAGATGTATTTTTCTTTTTGTTCTCCCTATAGTTAATGTTATGAACAAGAATAAATTTTTCTTAATATATGTGTCCTTCTCTTTCCTAATCTCTGAAGCATATATCTATATTATAAAAACAAATAGTAACACAATAGTACATATGAAAGTACTTATTCGAAAGAGTTATGTTAGTATTGGACATGTAACATTATTTATATTTCAAACTGCAATCTCCTTAAATATTGTAAATAACAAAGCTCACTAACCACCTTCCATTATAAGCAAGAAACTAACAGGGTAGAAGTCAGATAATATATATCCAAAAAGGAAATTAGGAGTGGTGAAAATAGATTATATAACAATTGGAATTCAACGTCAATATATGCCGTGTGCTCTAATTGATAAAGCCATATATTTTCTACTATAGAGCCTAAGTACAAATACTAGGCAACAAACTTTTAGTCAAATAACAAGGCTCCATCCATATCTTTTCATGTCATTTGGTTTCAATCTGGTATCTCAGTTTTGCTTATCAACAATAAAATCATAAATATGCTAAGAACAAACATTGACATAAAGCAGAGAAATGCAGGTTAAACCAGAACTGAAATGTAAAAGCATTTGAAATAATTTAAAATAAACTACATATAAGTAAACTAGAACATAATACTGCTCACATTACCAAAAAAATATAATACTACTCATATATATATATATATACAAACTTATAAGATATTATAGAAGGGATCAAAATAAAAAAGTTTACATATTTGATGGAAAAACAAATAAGAAGTGAGAGTGGTTAGAACAAACGGCAATTGAATGTTGTAGGAATTAAGGCAAGCACCTGATGTTGTTAAAGCACACGGCATATATAAAGAATGGATATGGTCTTAACTTATTCATATCCAAATTCGCAAAATAAGAACTAAATTCAAATAAAGCACATGGCATATATAAAGAATTCCTAAGTGATTAGTAGGGAGAAAATAAAATAAAATTCAAATATTAAACTGAATTACCATGGTGATTGTTCAGGAAAATCCCAGCCACCAGAAATAAGGAATGGTAACAAATAGTAGCAAAGTTGGTCTCTAAACTTTAAATTCCAAAGAAAGGTTATCGTGATGTTAGGCAAAGAGAAGATTTATGAACAGAGATCTAGCTAATGTATGTCTCTTTCTTTTTTCCATGCCATCTTAATTTCTATAATAGAAAAATTATTAGACATTTTGCCAACATAGCAAAAAGAGATACACAAATAATATTTCTTATTTATTTAGACACAATTAGAAAAAGAAAATGAAATCATTTTAGGATTATATCTCATATCTGTGCATGTAGGTGGACCTTGTTGGGGGTTACTATGATGCAGGGGAAAATGTGAAGTATGGGCTCCCCATGTCTTTCACTATTACTACTCTATCATGGGCAGCCAATTTTTACAAGTCAGAATTAGAAGCTGCAAAGGAAATGGGGCATGTTGAAGATGCAAGTTTGACTACAAAATATGAAAACCAAAAGAACAATTTTAAAGATTGACAATGTCATACTAGGAATTGATATTGCAGCTGAAACAATGGAGGGGGGCTGCAACGAGGCTCCGAAAAATGACTGTGCAGGGACGGACACCGCGTGCAAGGAAGCTTGATGGAGACGGTGGTGGTCGGCGCGAGGATGCGAAGGTGGCCGGTGCGAGGATGCGCCGGTGGCCGGCGCGAGGATGCGTGCAGGGACGGAGACCGCACGCAAGGACATGGGGCTTCGAGGCAGGACTGGACGCGCGGAAGTAGAGATACTGGCCAGATCCCGACCGGCAAGTGTGGGGGTGACGCGGTCTAGGTCCGGTGGCGGCGACACGAAGGGCTTGGGCGAGGCAAGGTGGGTCGGTTAGCAGAGAGTTTCAGAGAGTGTGAGAGTGTGAGAGAGTGAAGAGAAAGTGTGAGTGTGAAAAGAAAGTGAAAGAGAGTGAAGAGATAATGGATGTGTGGTTATTATACACTTACAATATTACCGGCGGATTTTTGAATTTCTGACAAAAAAATCCGTTGGTAATAAAAAGCGCCTGACTTAGTTTTTTCACAAAAAATACTTGAACTATTACCGACGAAAAATTAAACTTAACAAACAAAAAATATAATGATAATACTGACAGAATTGTTTTCTGTCAGTAAAATTAATTTTCAGAAAAAAAATAAATAAATAAAAAATATTTATTGACGAAAAAATCTATCGGTAATTTGCGCGCCATATTTTCACAATTTGGAGCGAATGATACCGACGGATTATCAAAATTACCGACGGAAAAATCCGTCAATAATGAATAAAACCCAAAAAAAAAATTTGAAAATTCTCATGTTCCGTCGATAAATTCGTTGGTAATATCGGTGGAAAAAATCTGTCAGTAAAATCCGTCGGAAATGTGGTGGTTTCTTGAAGTGTTGTAAGATATGTGTGTTTCGCATTTGCATTTCTTTTTTGATGAGTTTGTGATATTTGATGGCTTTCTCGTCATTTTCACTTCTCTTTTGGTGGGTGTATGCTTTGAGCTAAATTTGATTATTTAATTGAGAATGAATGATTTAATAAACTTATAAAATGACTCTAAAACTCAAAAAGTAATACGAAAGTCGATTTTCAAGTTTTTCTACTATTGGTTTATAAGTATTTTGCTCTTAGTTTATAAGTTTTTTGCACTGTGTTTACAATTTTTAAGCATGTGTTTACAAGTCTTGTAAACTAAGTGCAAAAACTTATAAAATTAAGCATTATTTAAAGCTTGTATACCAAGTATAAATAACTTGTAAAGAGATGTCAAAAAATTTGTAAACCTTTACTTAAGACTAACAAACCAAGTGCAATAAGTTTTGCAAACTAAGTTTTTTACACAAAGTGGTGCTACAAATTTCTGAAGTATATAGTTATAAATATTTGGAATTTGATTCTAGATATTGTGAAAATGATATGTAATATATTAGGGAAAATTTTTTTATTGGTTTACAAGTTTTTTGCCTTGGTTTATAAGTTTTTTGCATTATATTTATAAATTTTAAGCATGAGTTTACGAGTCTTGTAAACCAAGTTTAAAACACATGTAAAACTAAACATTACTTAAAACTTGTAGACAAACTTATATGAAGGTGGCAAAAAACTTGTAAATCAGTACTTAAGACTTATAAACTAAGTGCAATAAATTTATAAACTAAGTTTTTTGCACAAAGTGGTGCTATATTCTAAAATGATTGTAAATACTTGAAATCTGATTTTAAATATTGTGAAATTGATGGTAAAAAAGTTGATACATGGTGCAAGATACTTGTAAACTAGTTGTAAATTCTTGAAAATCGGTTCTAAAAACTTATAAACCTCTGGTGGTAAATATTGTATATATAGGTTTTGTATTACAACGTAACTTATTATAATTTATTTAGATTTTTTTTATTGTAGATTTTATATCATATATACTCAATATGTAAAGTATGAATGATTCAATTATTCTTGAAGCAGATTTTGATGTTGAGGTTCATATTGATAACCATGATGGGGATTGTTACCTCTCAGTGCCTATTGTTGAGGTGATACTTAATTTAGAAGAAGAAGTTAAATCATTCTACAAAAACTACTCAAGTAACAAGGTTTTGGGTTTTAAATTATGAATTCAAGAAACAAGTTCAATGGATAACTAAATTACATGTTACTTGCATGCTTATGGGAGGAAAGTTGTGCATAAAAAACTAACTAATTTGTTCATACATTTCAAATTTATTACAACTAAAGAAAAATTCATTATTTCCATCATCACTATTTATAACTTTATGTTATACTTTAATATATTAATTCATAATTATCACCAACAAATATACTTTTTTGATATAATTCCTTAGCATTACCTATATCTTTGTCCACATTGATCTCCTCATGTTCATATCTCTTATTGCCTTCTTGGGATTTTGTCTTCTTTTCCATTTATTTTTTGTTCTTTGCTTTTGAATGCGTGATTTGATTATGTATTAGTACCCAAAAAAGAAAGGATACAAATAAGTTCATGTATCATCTACATAGAATAATATAAATAATTTAATGCAGTAACCAATTTCAAATAACCAAAATCAAAATAATTTAATGTTAGACAACCAAAATATAATTTGTAAACACATGCAAAAAGTTGTAAATCAGTGGACAAAACCCATAAACCTTTCTATTGAAAACTTATAAACTAAGTGCAAAACATAATACCCATGTTGAAAATTTGTAAACCAAGTGCAAAAAACTTGTAAACTCATGTTGAAAACTCGTAAATCAAGTGAAAAAAATTGTAAACTTATGCTAAAAACTTGTAAATAAAAAATAGAAAACCTGAAAATCTGTACTTAAAATTTATAAACCAAGTACAAAAAAACTTAAAAACTAGAGTTGAAAACTTAAAAACTAGTTAAAAAATATTGTAAACCCATGATAAAAAGCTCTAAACGGTTACTAACAAGTTGTAAAAGAAAAGACAAGCATTTTTCTCAAGGAAATAGAATAATAAAAGAATAATAATAAAAACTAAAAAATTTACTTGACATTCTTCTAAATATTTAAGATTATTTTACAAGTTTTAGCACCATTTTATAAATTTTTGGGATCGGTTTGTAGCATCACTTTGTGCTAAAAACTTAGTTTATAAATTTATTGCACTTGATTTGTAAGTCTTAAACTATAATTAGTTAACAAGTTTTTTACATTTTGTTCACAAATTTTAAGTAATACTTAGTTTGGCAATTTTTTGCACTTAGTTTATAAAACTTGTACACCTATACTTAAAACTGGTAAACAAAATACAAAAAATTGTAAATCAATGGCAGAAAACTTATAAACTAATGACAACAAACCTTGTAAATCGATTTTTAACATTATTTTACAAGTTTTAGTGCCAGTTTACAAGTTTATTAAATTATTTATTCTCAGTTCAATAATTAGATTTAGCTCAAAGCGTCTACCCAATGTTACAATCAAATAATCCAAGTGTTGAGAGAAATATCATAGACCAATCAAAAGAAAAGTGCAAATAAGAAACTCACATACCTTAAAAAGAATATTGTTACAGAAAAGTGAGATATATGTATTTGTTGCTACTATTCTTTTGTAGGTAAGGGAGTCATGCTTTTCAAAGGTTGTTGTTTTTGTAGAAAAAGTGGCGGTGGCTGTGCATTTTGCAGCCACCAACTGTTGAAAAATCAAAAAGAGATTACTGTGCACATGCACAGTAATGTGAAATACAGTTGTATCACCGAAATATGCACAGTAACATGCACAGTAATTTTCAAAAATCATCTATAAATAGAGCCTTGAAGGCATTTATTTTTGCAATCCTGAACTGAGAAGCATTTCCTCAGTTGTAAAGAAAGAAGCAGTGTAGGCTTCTTGTAGTGAGAGAAAAATAGAGAGTGTGTGTAAGAAAATTCCAAGAGTGTAGTGTGAGTATACACTGGGGGGTTTTGGATATATTCTCTAGATCTCTGTAATACTACTAATTGTAGTAGAAGAGAGTCTCATTGGGGATACACTATATTGTAATTACTCTTTAAATATAGTGGAGTATTTTTCGGAGTTTGGCCCGTGGTTTTTCCCTCAAAATTACAGGAGGGTTTTCCACGTTAAAATATTGATGTGCAGTTATCTTGATCTATTTTGTTGGTGTGAATAGTAACGAGACTATTCATAAATAGTGAAGTGGGTCCCACTACACAGTACTATTCACGTGAAAAGTGACGTGGGCCCCCACTGCGAATTACTATTCACCGTGCTCCATTTTTCCGCCTCTTCAATTTGGGCGCGCTTCCGCTCACATCCGGAAAGTGTTTATTACACTTGGGGTGTACCCGACTCTGATGATATCATAACAAGTGGTATCAGAGCATTGGATCGGTGGGATTTATTCTTAGTATGCTCTGTGGTTGCAGCTTAGTCTGATCTTCCACATCAGAAAAGAGTTTCTCCCTAATACTTGAGGATCACCTTTTGGTTCTTT
The DNA here is from genome assembly GCA_031216105.1 of Dalbergia cultrata. NCBI lineage: Eukaryota > Viridiplantae > Streptophyta > Magnoliopsida > Fabales > Fabaceae > Dalbergia > Dalbergia cultrata. The sequence goes on along the minus strand of CM062349.1, from coordinate 32,496,982 downwards.
GTTCTTTGGAAAAGCAGTGTGATACTGTGAGAGTGCAGTTTGAAGAGGTTCTGGCTAAGGAAAGACTTGGTATTTAAGCGTGTCCATTGTGACCCACCTCTCTTTCCTGGGAAGCCTCTTGGTGCACGGTTTACAGTTGAGTTGCACTATTCCAAAGATATCTGATTAACGATAAGGTTAGACTAAGATCCAAGATGTCGATGCCAAAATTTGAAGTGGAGAAATTTGACGGGTCCAATGACTTCAGGCTATGGAAACTGAAAGTACAGGCATTGCTAGGTCAGCAAGGTCTTGCAGAGACGTTGGAGGACCCAGGGTCATTACCTGATGACAAGAAGAAGGAGATGATGGTCAAAGCACTGAGTACAATACAGTTGAGTCTTGCGGACAATGTTCTGCGAGAAGTCATGGATGAAAAACCGCTAATTCACTATGGAAGGCTTTGGAAGAAAAATATTCTCAGAAAGACCTTGTCCAACAAGCTTTATCGAGAAAGCGATCAGTACACATTCAAATATTCAGGAGGAAAATCAATGCAAGAACATATAGATGACTTCAACCGGATGATCTCTGATGTTGGAGCAGCTGGAATTAAAGTTGAAGATGTTGATCAAGCTATGATCTTGTTGACTTCACTACCTCCGTCTTATGATAATTTCTGTGATACCATACTTTATGGTAGATCCGATATCTCAGTGAAAAATGTTAAAGAATCACTGATGATAAAGGAACATCAGAAGTTAGTAGCCGGATCCAATGTCGAAGGTCCTGCAGATGGATTGTTCGTGACGAGAGGGCGTAGTCAAGAAAGAGGATCGGGAAGCAAAAGCAAGAGAAGATCAAAGTCCAGAAAGCATAAATCTGTGAAGTGCTTTCATTGTCACCAGACGGGACATATCAGAAGAAATTGCCCAGAAAGAAAGGAGAAATCAGGAGATTCTGCCAACGTAACAATTGAAAGTTCTGAAGATAGTGATGTCGATACTGGTTCGGCCTTGACAGTATTCACAGGTGACACCGGAAATGAGTGGATCCTGGATTCTGGTGCATCCTTTCACATGACACCTAATCGAAACTTCTTCTCATCCTATAAAAAAAGGGATTGGAGGGAAAAGTTAGATTGGGAGATAATAGAATTATTCCGATTGCTGGTGAAGGAGATGTGCAAGTGAATTTGGACGATGGTACTAAAAGGACGTTTCATGCATGGCATGTACCAGAATTGGGTAGAAATCTGATCTCATTGAGTGCCCTTGACAATCGGGGGTACAAGTTCACTGGAGAGGGTGGCTTCTTGAAGGTATTCAAAGGCTCAATGGTGGTATTGAAAGGAAAGCTGCAAGGCGGGATCTATCTATTGCTAGGAAGCACAGTCGATAGAACCATTCTTTGTTCTATCCTCTGAAAGAAAGGATGATGCTACACGATTGTGGCACATGCGGCTTAGTCATATGAGTGAGAAAGGAATGACCATACTTGCTGGCAAAGGCTTGTTGAAAGGCCTAAAGAATTGTAAACTTAGTTTCTGTGAAAACTGTGTGTTTGGAAAGCAGAAACGGGTGAAGTTCAATTCTGGCAAACACAATAGCAAGGGAATATTGGAGTATGTCCACTCGGATGTTTGGGGTCCAGCCCCTGTTAACTCCTTAGGTGGAGCTCGCTATTTTCTTACTCTGATAGATGATTATTCCAGAAAAGTCTGGATTTATTTCCTGAAGCAAAAAGAAGAAGTGTTCGACAAATTCAAGCAATGGAAGGCCATGGTCGAGAAGCAAACCGGGCGGTCAGTCAAGAGACTAAGAACTGACAATGGCGGAGAATTTTGCAGCAAAGAATTTGAGGAGTTCTGCAGAAATCTTTGGTATAGTGAGGCACCATCTTGTGCGGGAACACCACAAAGAAATGGAGTTGCAGAATGGATGAACAGAACACTTCTAGAGCGTGCAAGATGCATGCGAATCAACGCAGCACTTCCCAAATCATTTTGAAATTTGAGGCGATCAATACATTGTATATCTGGTAAAAAGATCTCCATCAACTGCTATGAATCTGAAGATTCCACAAGAGGTATGGTCCGGTCGACCCGTAAACTATTCTGATTTAAAGATATTTGGTTGTCCTGCATATGCCCATGTGAATGATGGTAAACTTGAGGCAAGGGCAAGAAGGTGTATATTTCTAGGATATGCACGAGGGGTGAAAGGCTACAAACTGTGGTGTATAGAGAAGGCAAGTTCACCCAAAATCATTGTCAGCAGAGATGTCACTTTTGACGAAGCTGCAATGCTAAATCAGAAGAAGGAGTCTAACTTAGATGATGCAGAGATGATCATGGTGCTAAGAAGCAGGTGGAGCTAGAGATTGACTGTGGGAAGGTGAAGCAAGAAAATGATATAATGAATCAGCCAAGTACTTCAGGGATTGCTCAACCTGAAGAAGAACAACAAGATGAACCTGACTATGAGGAAACTGGTGAACCAACCAGAGATGCAGAGCCATACAGTATTGCTACTGGCAGAGAAAGACGAGAAATCCAGAAACCAAAAAGATATCTGGATTCTGCTGCTTGTGCACTTGACTCATTAGATGCAGATCCTATAGCCTTTGCTTTGGCTATGGCGAATGGTGCAGTTGGAGATGAACCATGTACCTATTATGATGCAATAGAAAGTAAGGAGTCGAAGGAGTGGCTGATAGCAATGAATGAGGAGATTGAGTCTCTTCAGAAAAATCAAACGTGGAAGCTGGTACAACTTCCAAAGGGGAAAAGAGTAGTTGGTGTAAATGGGTTTACAAAAGGAAAGAAGGAATCCTGGCATTGAGCCTCCAAGGTTCAAGGCGAGGCTGTAGCAAAGGGTTATACTCAGAAGGAGGGTGTTGACTTCCATGAAGTATTCTCTCCTGTGGTGAAGCATAGCTCTATTCGGATCCTATTAGCTATTGTAAGTACGTTTGACTTGGAGTTAGAACAGCTTGATGTGAAGACGGCGTTCTTACATGGTGAGCTAGAGGAGCAGATCTACATGAGTCAACCAGAGGGGTTCATAAGTCTTGGTAAGGAAAATCATGTTTGCCTATTAAAGAAGTCATTATATGGCTTGAAGCAGTCTCCAAGGCAGTGGTACAAAAGGTTCGATGCATTTATGATTGGTACTGGATATAGTAGAAACCAATATGATAATTGCATCTACTCTAAGGAGCTTCCAGATGGTTCGAAGATATATTTGTTGTTGTATGTAGATGATATGCTAATTGCAGCTCGCAATAAGGCTGAAATTAGTATGTTGAAAACTCAGTTGGAAAAAGAGTTTGAGATGAAGGACTTAGGTGCGGCATGGAAGATTCTTGGAATGGAAATTCATAGGGAGCGACATAGTGGCAGGTTGTGTTTAACACAACAAAATTATATTATAAAAGTGCTACAACGCTTCAATATGGATCAATCCAAACCAGTTGGCACTCCGTTGGCTGCACATTTTAAGTTATCTTTGAAAGAATGTCCGAGAACTGAGGAAGAGGTGGAGCACATGTCTCATAAACCTTACTCTAGTGCAATTGGCGCCTCATGTATGCCATGGTGTGCACTAGACCAGACATTTCACATGCAGTGAGTGTGATAAGCAGATTTATGAGCAAACCTGGAAAGACACACTAGGAAGCTGTGAAATGGATCATGCGGTACCTAAAAGGTTCCACTGATGTCTGTTTGGTATTTGAAGTTCAGAAGAACCGTGGAGTTATGGGTTATGTAGATTCTGATTATGCAGGTGACTTGGATAAAAGAAGGTCATTGACAGGCTATATCTTTACAGTCTTTGGATGTACTATTAGCTGGAAGGCGACATTGCAATCAACAGTGGCATTATCAACTATCAAGTCGAGTATATGGCATTGATCGAGGTCATAAAGAGAGTATTTGGGTGCACGGTCTTTTGGATAGTTTTGGATTGAATCAACATGTACCAATTGTACATTGTGATAGTCAAAGCGCCATTCATCTGGCTAAAAATCCAGTCTATCATGAAAGGACAAAGCACATTGACGTCAGACTTCATTTTGTCGGAAGAATGTATCAATAATGGTCTTGTTGCAATTCAAGATAGCCACAGCTGAGAACTCAGCCGATATGATGACAAAACCATTGCCAATTGACAAGTTTAAGCATTGCTTGGACTTAGTTAATATTTGCAGAGGTTGAAAGTCAAGGTGCAAAATGCAGCCAAGGTGGAGAATTGTAGAAAAAGTGGCGGTGACTGTGCATTTTGCAGCCACCGACTGTTGAAAAATCAAAAAGAGATTACTGTGCACATGCACAGTAATGTGAAATCTGATTGTATCACCGAAATATGCACAGTAACATGCACAGTAATTTTCAAAAATCATCTATAAATAGAGCCTTGAAGCAGACGATTTTTGCAATCCTGAACTGAGAAGCATTTCCTCAGTTGTAAAGAAAGAAGCAGTGTAGGCTTCTTGTAGTGAGAGAAAAATAGAGAGTGTGTAAGAAAATTCCAAGAGTGTAGTGTGAGTATACACTGGGGGGTTTTGGATATATTCTCTAGATCTCTGTAATACTACTAATTGTAGTAGAAGAGAGTCTCATTGGGGATACACTATATTGTAATTACTCTTTAAATATAGTGGAGTATTTTTCGGAGTTTGGCCCGTGGTTTTTCCCTCAAAATTACAGGAGGGTTTTCCACGTTAAAATATTGATGTGCAGTTATCTTGATCTATTTTGTTGGTGTGAATAGTAACGAGACTATTCATAAATAGTGAAGTGGGTCCCACTACACAGTACTATTCACGTGAAAAGTGACGTGGGCCCCCACTGCGAATTACTATTCACCGTGCTCCATTTTTCCGCCTCTTCAATTTGGGCGCGCTTCCGCTCACATCCGGAAAGTGTTTATTACACTTGGGGTGTACCCGACTCTGATGATATCATAACAGTTTTGCTGTGAGATGAGCAAATGGGCGATAGGTGATGACGGTGGACATGCCAGTGGTGGTGGCAGTCTCTTGCGCTCGAGAGAGAAGAGAAGAGGAGAAAATGTGCGTGTGTTGTTGCAGTGGAAGCATAAGTGTAGCGTAAAATGGTGTACAAATAGCATAACTACAAAAACTACCTTCCCTTCAATCCAAAAGCAAAAATGTATAAATAAAAGTATACTGATTTCATTTGGCGTTAAGGATTCATAACAAGAGATTATGTGATGGTATATATTATTTGCGAATCAATACAACTTTATTCTTGTAACATCTAACCTATTGAAACTTTTATTGTTCTAAATTTGATTGGAACCAACTAAAGCAGTGATTGTTTTGATAGACAATCAACAAATGGTACGGTGTCAGAAAATGTTCCTTGGGCATTTGAACAAAATGCAGTAGCGTTTCTTTTAGGATCAGCAGATTTTATGTGGATTTTGCGCATTGAGATATTCGAGCAACCGAGAGATCCACAGTTCAATGAAATTGCTTTTTCTGCAGCACAAGTTCCTTGAAAATCATACTAGGTGACGTCACTCACCTTGATCCCTTCCTCCTGTAATTAAATTATTTTTCAGGCACCAACCGGTAATTTTATTTGAATTGAAGAGGATGAAACCTTAAAATCATAAAGATATTAATAACTGAATAAAGAAAAAGAAAAAGAAAACTAACACTTCGTGGTGTGTATGCATATTGCTGGTCGATTATTATAGGATATCTTGTGTTTCTAAAGCTCATATGTTCAAATGAAATTTTTCTAGCGTATCCTTTTCCACTCTGCACAATATAATATGAAAAGAACAGATCAATAAAAATAACTGAATAATAAATATTACACACTCAGATAAATGGCAATGTCTTAAATGGTGAGAATGGGTTTGTCATCATCATAACAACAGATTCTTAGCTATTAAATATTAAATCAAATGATTAAAATTAATTAAAATTAAATTGATGTTTATATTTTAATATTGATAAAAAAAAAATTACTTTTATCAAAGATTTACTCATCTTATTTTATTTTTCCCTTCCTTCCTTCTTCTTCAACTACACAAAAAACCACTCATTATTCCCCTTTCTCTCTTACCTCCCACTGTACTCTGCCGATTATTTATTGAATAAAATAATACTATTTGTTTATGAATATGGACACATATATAATATATAATAGTAATACATTAAGGTGTTGTTAAAGGTGCATTGACACCACCGGCCAAGTCTTGATTCTGGCTCCATTTGCAGCCCCGTCGAAGCTGCGTTCCCTTACGTGTACCTCTTCCACCGTATCATCTCCTCGTAGACTCCCAATACTGTTTTTATTATTTAACATGCGCAAAAATTAATCTGTAGGTCACATTTTTAAATCATCTATGCCATTCATTTTCAAGAAATATGGGAGACTGGCGAATTGATTATTTTTACCTTATGCCATGACCTGGTCTACAAGCAACTCGGCTAATGTTCACATATGAAGAACCACCTTTAATAGCAATGCAGTCATCACCTACATCATAAAATCATGCATGCAATTAATTTAATTAGCAAATTTTGTTAATTCAAATAGTGTTGTTGTCTGACTTAGGGTAGATAGTAGACTAGCGTTTAGCTAGAGAATAATGAGGTGCCATCTCCCTCTACAAGAGGGGGTATATATACTGATCAAGTATTAATGAGGGGATCCACGAGGTATTGAAGGGAGAGATTGTAATCGTGTCTCTCGCCGTTACGCGTTGGGTTGGCACCCATTAGGCTAGGCGAGGGTGTGTCTGGGGGTTAGTCTACATGAGAATGCAGGTTGGTCTAGTATCGATCGGTCTACAAGCCCTCTAGTCACGAGCTTGAATATGAGCGAAGAGGCTAAAGAGTTAGAAACCGAGGTTGACTACCCCAACTGGTCCACAAACCCTCCAACCTCAAGCTTGAATGTGAGCAAAGAGGCTTAATGAGTTGGAGAAATCGAGGTCGGCTATCAGTGTACAAGCCTTCTAGCCTTGAGCCCAATTAAGAGTGAAGGGGCACAGCATCAGCATAAGTCAAGTATGAGGATCGACTGGTCGGTCCAGATAGCTACTAGACATGTAATTAATTGTGTATATAATCAAAAAAAGGGATGCCACTTAATTACTAATGTTGGACTCTCCTACACGAATGAAAGAATCAGATATGGAGACATGGCTTGAGTGCGAGACATCAATTCCATCGGTGTTAGGACTGTCTCCTGGTGAAGTAATATTAAGATTTGAAAAAGTAACACCACTTGTTGTAAACAGATCAATGTGCCTTCCTGGGCTGTTTCTCACTTTGAGTCCACTCACGTGAAGATCTTTGCATGATTCAAACCTTAGAGACTGCATTAAATGATGGAAAATTGAGACCAAATAAAGTTAGTTGCATTATATTGTAATCCCGTATCTAGCATCATATAATTAAGAAAGAAATCACAAACAAAATATCCCTTTGCAGAAAGAGCGGTTGAATTGGAACCACCCCCCCCCCCCCCCCCGCGGGTCCCTCCTTCCCTTTTCAACTTGATTCGAAATTGTTAGAAGAATGAATTAGGACGGTATAATTGGAGAAACTAAAATATCACCTCTCTTCCTCAATTTCTTTGTTAGTTAGTAAATATGAATTTTCTTTGTTTACATTGTGATGGGACAAACTAATATTATACGATATATTATTATCTATTATTTGGTTAGATAACATACTATATAAGTTTATATATCATAAACTCTTTTTATGTCAAAAGTCAGGTTAAGCTAAATTAGTTTTAATGTACTAGGTCACTTTTATTCATAATATTTTATTAAAATAAATAAATCTTAACTAATAATAATTAACAATTATATAAATAAAAATAATTCTTATTAAAATTATTTCATAATAAAAAAACTTTAAAAATAATATATGATATCAATTTAGTTATATATAATAAAAATAATAATTAATAATAAAAATATTTAGGTTTAATATTTAATTTTAAATAATTATGATTAAAATTAGAAAATATTAAAATACATAAAAGAGTATATTTTATATTTATATAATTTATTGGAATAATAAATACTTATAAAATTTTTATTTTATTATTATTTTATTTTATTTAATATTTACTTATAATAGTAAATTATTCAAAAAATACATGATAATATTATAGGATATAAAATATAATATCTTCTATAATTCTATACTATCAGTCCTTATTTTATCAGACGTGTCAAATAAGCCTAAAATAGTTGGTAATGATCAAAGTGAAATAAAATGCCAAATATATATATATATTTGTTAGTATTCTTCAAAATTCCTTCTTGTTTTATTACTATTAAAAATGTTTGAGAAAAATATTTTGTAATGACAACTTATTATGTTGCAAGTTGGTTCAAAGATCTTTGAACATTTAAATGTTTTAATTAAGGACTATATTTTAGTCAATTCAGTTATAAGGATAACTAAGGGGAAAAAAAAAATTGGGTCTTCAATTATTATTATATAATCAAAACAAAACATCCAGGAGTAGAATATTAACTGTTGGACCCGGTTGATTTGAACCCGATGTTCCATATACTGCCTGCAAAATTAAGCGCATCCTTAGTTAGAAACCCAAACTTCAACAATGAATTATTGATAATCGAAGAGAACCTCCGGCTCAATTTTTTCAATATGGGATTTTATAGTTATTTATAAGAATATGATGTTTCAATACGTGAATCTCGCCAACAATTAAATTTGAATGATAAAATATAATTTTTTTAAATCAAATCTCACTAATGACATAATTGATAAACACCATATTTTCATAAATTTTTCCATAACCTTATATATGAGGAATTATTAAATTAAAATACTATGTTGAAAATAAAAAACCAACTAGGGCACATTTACTTAGAAATTAATAACTAGTTAAATTTGGTACAATATGTGTGTATTATCACCTTTCTTGGTGTGACTTTTCTCTTCCACCATTCCGAACCTTGACCTTCTATTAGTCCTGATCCAATGATACTTAGACCATCTACGTTCGAGAAAACAATCCACCTGTCTTTTCTAGGGTCTTCCCAAGCTCCTTTCCGAGGAGCTACTATGGTTCCCAATATCTAAATATCCACAGACTAAATGATTAGTCAACAGATCAAGAAAAGAATTACAAAAGCAAAGTTAATACATACGAAGACTTAATAAAAGGAAATATAAGCAATTGTTACGGGAAATATTAATTTTGCAAACAATATAATGAGTAAAATGGTTTAGCTTTTCCATTTTGCTCTCAAGTAGGCAAAATTAGAGACTCTTTATGTTTCGGTAGTGTTTTTCCAATATTATATATGTAAAAAATTATTATCTATATATATAAATGCTTGGACCTGAATGTTAATTTTCGTGGACTTGCATGGACCCTTAAAAATCGTTGGCTGTATTTTGAATGAATGCCCTTCTCGTACAACAAGTGTTGGCGCAGTGTCTCCTGTAGCTCCACATGCGGCGGCCCATGCCTTAAGAAAGGCCTATGAAAAAAACATAAATGAAAATTAACAAACAGCGCAATGAAAAGTTAGATATTATCGTCCCGGCAAGTGAAGCTAGCCTCGAAAATTGATCCTCCCGAGTAGATATTTCACATGAACATGTGTGAATTTCCAACATTAATTAACAAAATAAACCTTACTTTGGGTCCTATAAGAAATATTAATCAATATTAGAAATTTACACATAATATAATCACATGGAATCTCCATTTAAGATGATTCATCCCCTTCTTTTTTATCGAAATCAAGATAGTTGTTAGATGTGACCAATCCCCTCATCGTAGAAGCTCTCCTAGAGAGTTAAACAGCTAGCCATAAAATGTGCTCCATTCACATGAGTAAGGATCAAACACTGACCACATAATTAAGAGATACAGTGAGTTATCATCACGCTACACCTTGTGATTGAATTTATCCCCTCCTAATCTATGACATTACATAACAATTAGGAACTAATGAACTCATTGTATAACGAAAATTTTCTTAATTATACATAAATGTATATAAGCATTTTTATTAAAATTGGAGTTACATGACAAGAATTTTTATTAAGGATGTGTTTTGTTGAGAGATGAAATGGATGAGTTGCATGCATATTTTTACGTATGAAACTCTTCCATGACATTTTTATCCCAATTTTTATTTTTTAACCAAACATATCCTAGAAATGAAGTTGCACAATTTGAATAAAATGCTAAAATAGTTATTGCTAGATATTTAAGGTGCCAAACTCATATATTTAAGTGTGGCAGCATGGCAATTGCTCAATTGGACAAATACGAAGGACATACGCCAGAGTCATCGGTTAGACCATCCCCTTTGGCACCATAACTAAGCACATCGAAAGTACTTTGGCCATGCCCAACCCATAAGGTGGATGAAGCAGTACAAAAGATCAATAAGGCAACTAGGTCCTGCACAGATAGTAGACAACAGCAACCAATTGAATTCAAATATAAGGTTAAATGTGGTTGCAAAAAGGTAGAGTACAAATATAGCTAGCTACATATGTAATATTATCCAACCATTGTGTGTACTATGTGATGGAGGATTGAAGTTTAGCCTTGACAAAATGTTATTTTTATCTATGATCTCTCGTGCTTCTGAAGCATATATGTAGCTATATTGTTGTGTATATAACATGATCTTGTGGGTATAATGTGCGTATGTATATATAAGCCAAAATTTTCCAATTATACTGTGAAAATTTGACTTCTACTTGTATTAATCATCATCTATTTGACAAAATCAAAAATGGAATATGAAAATCCATTGGAAATCTTATTGTTCAAATTTTCCTTGTTGACGGTCAAAGTCAATTTCATAATAAAGTAATTCCCCTAATTTTATCATAAAGCAAACTGATATTTATCGTCAATTACATGTTACATGCAAACATTCATTTGACTTTACCTTTGTGAAGTTGCCATATATATTTTTGAAAATTCAAAAAATCATGATTCCTAAATAATTTTGTAATACAGTCTATGCTTTTGATATTATACAATAACTAGTCGTTGGACCCGTGCGATGCACGGGGAGATAATAAAAAATAGTTGTTGATCATTATCGAAAATAAATGATAATTTATTTAAATATATTTTACTGCAAATTGAGTATATAAATTTATCTTAAAAGTATGTTAATATTTAAATAATTAAATAAGTGGATAAAATATAAATATGTCATTCTATTTTATATCTTATTTTGAATATCATATTTATAAGGTAAAAAAAAAAATCTCAATAGATGACCTACAACTAACAATAAAAAGCTTATTTTATGAAAATTTTACACATTTTGAATGTTGAAATTGTTGAATAAAGAAAGAGAATGCATGAATAATTTTATTATATCATGAGCCACTTATAGGGAGGACAATGAGTATCCATGAGAAAGGGGACATGTCCCACGCCTCCCATCACTATTTAGAATTTTGTCTCTCATCCACATCCTCATCTCTCTTATGGGTCCATATTTCCCATTTCTTGTAGGAATTTTGAATCTCATTATATTCAGTGGTTTATTAACAAATTTTAAAAAGAAAAAAATTTAAAAATATTTTATAATTTGAAAAATAAATATCCATGATAACAAATATTATTAATGAAACATAATCTAAATTAAAATTAAAATGCATACATAATACAAATACAATAAAAATAATTGAAAAAAATGAAGGTGTTCTATCATCGTCACTATTCCGTTTAACAAATAGGAACTTAACATCATCAATCGTTCCTATGAAGATAAAATATGTCTCAACTCCCTTTCCCATTGTAGGTAATTCTCGCATGTACCCACTTTTAATTTTTTTAATCATCCCTAGTTGTTTATATCTTTTCAGTAAATTAAAATATTTAACTTATACAAATATTAAAATATATTTTTTAATTAAAAAATAATGAATAAATTTAATTTATATTATTTCAATTATACGTCTTTTCCTTGTACATTCTTTTAATAAATTAAAATATCAATTTTAAAATATATGTTATAATTAATGTGTAATAATTAGTAAAAAAATATAATTCTAATTTATATCATTTCAATTATTAGAGAAGTGTATCAATTATAATATTATTTTGAATAAAAAATTCATATAATTATTTAATTTTTAAAATTAATAAATATTTAGTATCATTATCAAAGAAGTGTAAATTGTGGAATTAATTTTTTAAAAATATTTTAGTGTTGAAAAATTAAAGGTGTTTTTTTCAAAAAAATTAGTATAAAAAATTATGGAATCAATAAATTGGAATATGCAAGTTGTAAAAAATTAAATAGAATATAGTGATATAAGTATATAGATAATTTTTTATTATAATGTTCAAAAGTACTAAATTTGAAGTTTGAAAATTTTCCTCTAATCCCATCCTCATTTAGAATTTTGCCTCCATTCTTATCCACATCCCAGTCATGGATCTCCATTCTTCATTCCACGTAAAGATATGAATCCCTATTGATATTTATAGGTTTATTAAAAAATTTAAAAATACTTTGAATTTTAAAATATAAATATTCATAACAACAAATACTACTGATACAACATAAATATAATAGCTTTATTGTCATTAATACTATAATTATATAATAATTTTTATGGTATAATATATTGAATTATAATTTTGTTTATGTTATTTTTTATTTTTTATATTACTTTTGTTAATGGTAGAGAGATATAAAGGTATTATTGGAAAAAAATAATTGATAATTAGAAGGTAAATTAAATTCAAAAACTTACTTTAAGTATTAAGATTATGAAATGATGAGGGATAATTTTTCTGTGAATAACTCATGGAAAAAATTTTATGTAATGAGTCTTAAATATTAGTATTATATCAATTGTTATCATATTTGATTAAAAATAAATTATCATATTTGTATTATAATGAGTCTTAAATATTTGATTAAGAATAAATTTGGTAAAAATTGAATTTTGAATTATTATCATATCAAAATCAATCAATTAGTAATTCGTTAACAAATTAGTCTGCTTGTTTTCTTTAGAAAAAAAATACTAATTTTAAAGCTTATTTATTTTGAAAATATTTCCTTTATAATTTTTTATATTACCTTTATAATTTAAGGCTATTAATGATTTTTAATTTAATTGTAAGTCATAATTATATTGACATGAGTTATTTCTTAGTGCAAATTTTAATTTTTAATGATTATAATATTTGATTCTTTAATGATTGTAATATTTGATTTTATTTCATATAAAAATAATTAATAAGCAAATTGTAAACTAAGTTTAAAAAAAATCTTAGACATAAAGATTAAGAAAGGTGGGGCCTAAATCACTATATGAATGACATGTGTAATATTTTTCATGAAATGGGTCTGAAATATTAGTATAGTAGATTTATAATCTATAATTATAACAATAATATAATAATAATAATATAATTTGCATATAATATATAATACCGTGTATATTTTTCAATTGATATATATTATTGTATAAATGAATGTCTCGCTCGAAAAAAGAAAAAATAATAGACTGGGTTTGTTATTTTTACAAACATGCAAGTCACAGAGGACGCCTTGTATTTTTAGAGGTGGCTATTTACTTTGTTGAATTTTAGAAATGACAAATGTTTGCTTTCTTTTCAATTTGAAATAGATTGATAGGAAAAAAAATGCTCCTCTGTAAAATTTTGAAGCAAATTCATCTATTTTCTATGATCAGCCTAACGAAATCCTTCATTAAGTATCAGACAAATTAGAATAGATAATCAAAAATTGGTTCACTACCTTTTATTTTAGCCAAATGAATCTGTTTGTCAGTTTGCTAAACTTGTTAATTATTAGTAGTGTGATCCAAATGCAATTAACAAATTTTTACTTTACACCTAAATTGGTGATTAAATATATATAGGGATTCAATGAGCAATAATAGTGGCTATGTTTTGCTTTATCCGATGTTACGGTTACATAACAGATCAATGAATCTCATGGATATAACAAAATCAAATTTAATAACAATGGATAAAAAATAAAACAGAAAGATTTGTGTAACGACTCTCCTATTTGTATATTTCTGATAAAATAATTAATTGAGAGAAATCGGTAAGGATTTTAAAAATTCTGACAGACACAGTTAGGATCGAAACAATATGAGGATTCTGCAAAAAAAAAATGAAAATTAATTAAATATTAATAAAAATTAGAATAATAATATTTTAATCAGTAATATAGGATGAGATCTTATAAATGATATTAAGACATAGAAAAAATTAGAATAATGTTAAAAAGAAAATTCTACCCGGTAAAGTTTTTTTTTATGTCAATCGGGTATTGAAAAAATGAAAAACGATGCACCGAAATGGTAATAACCGATACACCGAAACATCGAGACTAATCAAATTAATGGACATTATCATATCTCAAATAAATTGTTAGTCAGAATAATCAAATAAATATAGATATTTATAATACTGATAGGAGGCAAATTGATCAGGAAATTTTGATTTCCTTACTTTCTCTCCAAGTTAAGGAATTAATAAAAAGGAAAAAGCAAGGAAATTTCAACTCCTTCTCGGTTCTTCTTCCAGATACACGTTCTCCCTTTCATACTCCCTTCGTTGCCTTCCTTTTCTTCATTTCTCCATTCTCTAAATTTCCTCTTTGAAGAAAACTTCATCAAATCACCATAGTTGCAAATAATACTCTTAGGTAAGCATCTAAACAACTTCAAGAACATCTTCTCCACATCAAAATCAATTGAAAACCTTATTTTTTCTTTGCACTTGGTTCTCATGGCAGCTTAATCTAGGGCTAAAACAAAGGGGTTTGAGGTTTGTTTTGAAAGGAAAAACTAGAGAAAAGCTTGGAGGAAGGTAGGAAAATTATCCTAGTCTTTTCTTTATGATGTTTTGCTTTTTGCTAAGATAAATGCTTGAATTTGTTGAATTTATTGTTGCTGAAATCTAAACCAAATTTGAGGATTTAGGAGTGCTTGAGTTATGATGAATCATTCCTATAGGAACTAGAATTTTTCTTTAGGAATTACATGTATTGAAGTTGATAGATATAGAAGAATATACCAATTACAATTTTGTGGATTTGCTGAAAATCCTATTCGTGGGCATCACTAACCTTAGAACCAGAAATTTTATTCTTTTAGAAACTAATCTTAGCACCAGAATTTTTATTAGAAACCAACCTTAGAACTAGAATTTTTATTCTTTTAGAAACTAATCTTAGCACCAGAATTTTTATTAGAAACTAACCTTAGAACCAGAATTTTTATTCTTTTAGAAACTATGCTTGGAACCAGAATTTTATTTCTTGGATTATTATGAAATCTAGTGTATTGGAATATAGGTGCTGGATGTAACATCCCCTGCTGCTTTATGGATTGACGACTGTCCCCACAAACCAACACGGGTCTTTTCAGCATGCTTTGTCCTCACTCACATGCTTCCTGGGAAAACTTCCCAGGAGGTCACCCATCCTAAAATTACCCCAAGTCAAGCACGCTTAACTGTGGAGTTCTTTCAGTTTAGGCTATCGAAAAGAAGATGCATCTTGTTGATATAGGTAGTACAAATCAATTCATATAAGCCCTCCTCAACTGTATAGTCCCATACCTATACAGTCTCAGGATCCCTCTCATTCGGGTGTGTAATCGGTTCATTCATGTACCCCTTCGCTTAGAGGACCTTGCAAGGAGCCGCTCCTTGTCCGTGCCCTCTTTGCACCGGCGATCACTCCTCGTCCTCGTCCCCGGGCGTTACATGCCCACCAGCTTCCGCCTGGTTCGTCTCCGAACCACACCGTACTGGGAGAGGTGCAAGCTCTGATACCATTTGTAACATCCCCTGCTGCTTTATGGATTGACGACTGTCCCCACAAACCAACAAGGGTCTTTTCAGCATGCTTTGTCCTCACTCACATGCTTCCTGGGAAAACTTCTCAGGAGGTCACCCATCCTAAAATTACCCCAAGTCAAGCACACTTAACTATGGAGTTCTTTCAGTTTAGGCTACCGAAAAGAAGATGCATCTTGTTGATATAGGTAGTACAAATCAATTCATATAAGCCCTCTTCAACTGTATAGTCCCATACCTATACAGTCTCAGGATCCCTCTCATTCGGGTGTGTAATCGATTCATTCATGTACCCCTCCGCTTAGAGGACCTTACGAGGAGCCGCTCCTTGTCCGTGCCCTCTTTGCACCGGCGATCACTCCTAGTCCTCATCCCCGGGCGTTACGCTGGAAATTTGTACAGTATCAATTCTTAGTTTGTATGATATAGTAAGTGCTTGAAATGTGTATGTGCCTGAAATTATAGGTGCTGGAAATTTTACAGTATTAAGTCTTATGTTGTATGATCTTGTAAGATTTTAAAATAATAGGTGCCTTATATGATCTTGGTTCAATTGTTGGAAAATTGATGAGAAGTATTACTAATCAAAAGATGTAACAGAAATTATGATGGTATAAAATTTATTAAAAAGCCTGGTAGAATTTACAGAAAAACATCACAATAGTATACCAAATGTTACGGGAAATATCTCCTAAAAGTTAAAGAGAGACATTATATTTATTCAAGAGATTTTAATAGGGTATTTCATAAGAGTTTAAGTAAGTTTCAAGGAAAAATCTCAAAGGAAAGCATGAAAAATAGAATTCTTGAAGAATAAATCTTACTCAATAACTATGAGAAATTTTATACAAATGATAAAAATGCGTGCAAAGAAAGAAAATTTAAGAGAATAAATCTTATGCAATGTAAATTGCTTAGTGGTAAGCTCATGGATTCACGGGTAGTAGTAGACGTGCTACGCCCTTAGAACTATATCAGAGTGTGAATGCGATGACGTTACATCGTTTATGAGAAAAAGGATGTACTGAGGATAGCAAGGCTATCTAGAATAAGATGTAGTAGACGTACTCCATCTAGTGAACTATATCAGAGTGTAGTCGCGACGGCGTTACACAAGTTGCCAGTACGATCCAAAGAGAAGTATATCAGAAGAATCCTATGAGTTCTACCATTAAGTTTTCAAATTATCTAATAAAATTAAGTCATAAGAAAGAATAGCACTAACTAATGTGATCATTATTTGAATAACTGAAGTTACTTTGTTTATCTTGCATTAAGTTAAATATCATTGAGTATTAGACGGGTTCTTTTCCTATTGGGAATCATTGATTCTTATTCCTGTTGTATGATGTATGTTATATAGATGGCCTTGATCGTGTTCTTTCTCGAGACGCCTGACTTTCTCCACTTGTTTGACTGACTACGGGTATTCAAGTTGTTGACAGATGTAGTACGACTTAGAATCCCTCATATTATCTGACTATCATAGGCTCTTATGTCTGACCTTTTGATGAGCCACTGACCGAGGGAATTAGGTTTATCTATCTGTAGTTAGTTGTATTTTGTTAGGCCCTAACCCGGATTAGGTAGTCACTGCGAGGGCCAGGGTAGGGTTATTTATTATACTTATGTAATTAGGTGTGAATGTATACAGTATATCTGTATAACTTAACATACTATGGATGTGATATAAAATGTAAATTATCGTGTGACCAACTTCCTAGAATTGCGAGTAGGAAAAATTAGTATAGCTCTTAGTACAAGGCTCGTATTTATTTAAACACATATGTATATAATTCATATGATTAATACGAATAAAATCAGTAAGGTAAGTTATGGGTAACGACTACTTAGTGTAATATTATGACTCGAGCATAGCACTATAGTAGGAGAGGTGTTACAATTTGCCATTAAAAGATCCTGCATGCCATAATCGCACCGTAAATAGGAGACCTTTTTGTTGATTTGATCAAGGCATTCTCTTTTTTTTTTTTGTTAGATCACATGATTTTTTTTTATAATGGAGAATTTTTTGTTGATTTGATTAAAGCATTCCCCTTTTTTTAATTTTTTTTTCATATCACACAATTTTTGGTTGTAATGGCCCCATTAATATTTTAATCATCCCAATAAATTTATATCTAATCAATTTTTCAATAATTCTTAATTTGATATTTGTTTTCCATTCTTAATGATTCTTAATTTTAAATGTAAATCGTAATTTCAATGATTTATAATCTCGTGAATATATCTTAATGATTCTAATTTTATTGATTCACGTAATCTTTAATGGTAGTAGATTTAATTTTATTAATAATTAAGAATTTAATTGAAAATTAAGTAAAAAAAATCTATAGACATAAATGTTTAAAAAAGTGGGCCTTAAATCACTATATAAATGACATGTGCACCCTAAAGCTCTGTATAAAAGACACTTATAATACTTTCTATGAAATGACTCTCAAATATTATAATAATAGATATACCAAAATTTTCTTAAGAAGTCAACTTAACTTCGATAGTGAATAACTTTTGAAAAGTTAATTAATGGTGTGATAATGTTCTTTGTGGGTTTTGCTAAATGGTCACTTTTACAGTTTCCATATTTGACAAACAGTTTTTGTACAATTTAGCGAAGCAACTCGGGAAACTAGATTAACCAAAGAATAATTTTATGTGTACAATAAAATTATACAACAAATATATACCACAACTTATTATTATTATATGTGATGAGTCACTATTAGATATAACGAGCAGTCCTCACTCATTCCACTTACTTATCACATCTAATGGTGATAAAATGTGTGGTGTACATTTATTATGTAATCTTGTTATACACATAATATTACTCTTACCAAATAAGGTATGCCCTTAGAATTTAGATACCGAATCTTGCATTTGATGCCTTCAACCGACTTGTTGAGATGAAAAGGATATACCACTAAAATAATAGTATTTATAAGAACACTTAATAAGGTATATTTTTCGGTAAATTAAAAAGTTAGATTACAAAAATCTCACCATAATCTAAAGTTCGATTTAAATATTTTAGCATATTTCAGCATATAAAATATGCTTTTACCACAACAATTATAATTTTTTTAGCATTGAATTGAGCTTTGAAACAAAGCCGTACTTTCCTATTTTGGGTTATATTTATTTATTTATAAAATATGGTTTTACCACAACTACTGTAATGTTTTACCCTTTTTTGTATATATTTAATTTTAATGTTTTGAATCCAAGAAAAAAAATAATAATAATAAGGTAGTGAAGTTGCATCGAGTCTTCAAGCGAGGTGGAAAGGTATGTTGGAAAATTTAGTTTGGACTCATCTATTTATAGTTGATCGAAAACTCTGTACAAAGTGAAGGAAGTGACTTTTTTTTTTTTTTTTTGGAACGAAGGAAGAGAGATTTAAGAACCTTTTGTACTTAAGCGCTAAAATATTTAAATATTTATAACATTATTAATATTTTTATATAATATATTTCACATTATTAATTAATAAAATGTTATCATATATGTGATTTTTCTTATAACAATTACAAAAGTCAAATACTAATGATATAACAATGGATAATTAAATGATCCTGTAAAAAAATTTATATTAACGGTGTACCAAAATAAAATTCATAAAAATATATCTCTAAAAAATATCTGGGCCAAATAAAATCTGTGTTTTTCCCCTCTAAATATTTCTTATAGCCCAATTATTATTTAATTATTATCTAACAATTTACATCATTATTGAATCTCCATAATTTGGAAAGTATCATTCTGATTCAAACTCTATTTAACATGAAATTCTCATTAATAAAATATTTATTTATTATATTATTATATTATTATAAATATTTTTGTTTTAAGATTAAATAACATTTTTCTGTCCCAAAATTCTCAGCTGACAGCAATTCAATCCTGAAAAAAAATTTCACATCAATTTATCCTTCTAAAATTTTAAAATTTGACTACAGCCGTCAAAAGTTGTTAACATCGTTCATGGGATCTCATTTAGTTCTTGGCCCGGTTAATACTCCGCCCTCCTCCTCTGCATCTCCAACCCAAACCACCAGCAACCCAACTCTGGCGAATTCCTTCACCCAATCACAGTTTACAACACAATGCATCGCAAGATGAAATTCTCAAACCTCCTCAACTTCAAAGGAAGCCCCATAACCTGTAATATGGGGTTCATATGAGGCAGCAGTGAGAACAAAGACGGGATTGCAGAGGTAAACCCAAGGACTCAGGCCGTCTCCATGTCCACCAAAGCCGGCCACCAATTCCCCATCGTCGCCGACTGTCGCCGACTGCGCCGCCTGCTACCTCAGGACCGGTCAGATCTAGGTCACCGATTCACCTCTCTGCCATCTTCGACTACCTCACTGCCATGGTTCCCCATTTTATGGGCACATCTGCTCTAGAGCATATACAACTATTCACTTTAAAAATTTTATATAACTTTAAAACATCACAAATTAATATCCTGAAATAAATAGTTATATACACTCGAACGAAATTTTGTTGCAACCACAATAATTTTAAAAACATCGATGCCTTCGACAGCAACAGTAAGAGACCAAGAGTTGTACTCGTTTGTTATAAATATTCTTATTTAAAAAATCAGCGCTAAGAATTTAAATTTAGCAAGGGGGTTTAAAAAAAAAAAAGAGGTAATGATATCTAAAGGATTTGTTCCAACTTAGAACTTAAAAGAGGGAATTAGGACACAAATGTGATGTTCACTTCTCAATCAAAATTCAAAAGACCGTAAACGGTACATCTCATTCAACTACAAAATCAATGTCCCAATCAAACCAATGCAAACATTGATGATCACTAGAAAACGCGAAGATGCCGATGCAGAATGCAGTAAATTAAACCCCATAATATCATAAGCCATCATCATATTGCAATAAAACTTTAACCCCCTATCGTAGAACTCCCTTCAAAACAAGGAGTTGGCACCAGCATGGTGGATCATCTGAAGTACTGTTAAAAAAAGAACTCACTAATCCGGGATATGCGCCAAATCCACTATGATGGCACTGCAAAAAGAAAATAAAAATCAAGGAAACTAAGTCAGAAAGTTGACATCACCGGCAAAAAAAAGATAAAAAGAGAGCCACAGATAGGGGAGTGGCCGAGTGGCTATTGCCACTTCAAAATAACTATTGTCACTCCCACTTTCAATATTTTTTAGTTGGTTTGTCTAAAATGCCTTTATATATATATTCCCCAAATCAATTGATAACCTAGGACAAGCTTCGTTTTCTTGGCATTAAACACGTGATGTTATGCAGGGCCTACATGCTTTAAAGAACCATGAGGGTTCCTTGCTTAACCAAACTGAATATATTGTTTCATCCGAACAAAGAAATTAAGATCTAAGGCTGATACAATTATATTTACCAGGATACCAATACTTCCAAATTAATAGGATACATATGTACAATCTGTGTACGAATCAAAACCGTGTTTATAGATTTCTTACTTTATGTCCCAAATTAGATTGATTCAATGTTTAATATTCCATGCTTAATATTCCATGCACCACTAAATTTTTTAATTTTATAGGTCACAACTAAACTTTTATGAAATATAAACGAGTATTCTTCCAACAACATGACAGTCAAAGCATGTCATTCCATTATACTTCGCTAACTTGATGCATTTCCCTTGTTGCATTCCATGAAATAGCAATCTGCAAATAAACCGCAAGCAAAGAACGGAAATAATAGAGTTTTCTGGATTATATATGTAAGATATTGAGATTTGTTATACTGTGTTCTTGATATGAGATAAGCCACAGGAGGATTGCTTTGTTTGAGTACTCTGTGGAAGCGTGGATTCAAATTGTCCTAGATTATCAATTGATTTGGGAAATTTATCTACAAGGGCATTTTAGAGAAACTAACTTAAAAACATTAAATGTGGGAGTGGTTAGCCATTTTGGAATGGCAATAACCACTCCCCACAAATGGAGGAAACAAAAACTCATCACAATAAAAACTAGGCTGAAGACTTCAAGAATTAACTAGGAATCTGGGACAGATTAAATACTAGGGCAGACATAAAGCTAGTTTAGATAGTACGATTCAAGCATTTTTTAATGAATTGACTAAAATTATCTAATGAGAATTTTATGAGTGCATCAAATCATGACTATTTGAATCAAGGGGTAAAAAAGGAATACAAGGGTTAAAAAAAAAAACCAAAAGCAGGCATATGATTTTTTATAGTCAGGCACTGCAGTTGACAAAAGATGAAGCCCAAAAGACAATACTCCAAGCCATAATACAAAGCATGACAAGAACATATTATAAAAAAGCCTCAGAAAGCCATTATATTAATGCAAACAAATGGATAAGCAATAACATACTGTAGGTAGAGGTATCAATCTGCTCAGGAAGCTGCTTTATATCCACCTCAAACCTTGACTGAACCTGGAATACACACCAAACATTGAAGATGCTAATTTAACATGATGTTAAAAAATAAAGGGAAGGGGGGGGGGGGGGGAAGAGCCAAATAAAAGAGGTCTGTACATTGTTGAGAACATCAACATCAGTAGAACATGAAACAAATGTGATTGCAAGGCCTTTGGTGCCAAATCTTCCAGCTCGACCAACCTGTGCAAAATTTAACCCCAAAAATAGACTCAGAAGACTGCAACTAGAAGTGACATAGGAAGTAATTAAAAGATGAAAATGAAAACAAAGCTTATCCAATCTTACCCTGTGCAGGTACGTGTCAGCAGAATCAGGCATGTCATAGTTTATAACAATATTGACCCGTTCAATGTCAATTCCTCTACCAACCAAATCAGTTGCCACAAGAATCCTTGTATGCCCCTCCTTAAAACCTTTATAACGCTTTAACCTACAAATGACATAAACCAGGACCATATACGAATGTCACCACTTCCACTACAATAAAACTTTGTTTACAGTCACGCCATATAATAAGAAGGGGATAAAAAAGGAAAACAATCAATCAACCCATTGACAAAAAGAAAAAAGCAATAGATTAAATGAGATAACAAGGGCAGTGAAACGCCCCTCCCCCCAAAACATTCCTTTTTCACTCATAGAACTTCCTTGTTTTAGGGGGTAGGATGAAGTTTAGGTTCAGGGTAGGCTCTCTCCACTCTAAAGAAAGGTATCCATCAACCATACCCCACAGGATAACCAATCACGCTAACAAGAACTAATATTGGGTTAAGAGTTTCAAACAAAGACCATACATACAGAACAATCAAAACAAAGTTTTAGCTGATAGGATTATCAACTACATACAGAGTTCCTCAGCATCCACCAACATCTTATAAACAAACCTTTCTTCCTGGGACATGCCAGAGTGAATGCATATAGATGGAAAGTTGCACTCCACAAGTAGTTTGTCCAGCTCTGCTGCTCTACTAACACTTTTCACAAAGATAACGACTTGATTGAAGTCTAGTGCATCAAGAAGATCATTCAACTTGCGGTTCTTCTCCTCCTCTTTCAATTTGATGTAGTGCTGTTAAGTCAGACATTAATTAATGTAAGCTATATATGTAACAGCTCACAAATTATTTGAAAGGAAGGAAAAACTATTTAAAGAAAAAAAAAACCTGCACAAGTCCATGAAGAGTCAACTTCGCCTCATCATCAACATAAATTTCCATTGGCTGAAAGGAACAAATGTCACAGTAAATCATATTAGCAGCCTTCCTCAAGATAATGGAATCCATAACGAAATGAATAATGGATTCAGATCCCTTGAATCACAGTTCCAGTCCATCTGTTTTGTCTCCTTGCAAATCGTTTTTTACTCAGCGCCAAGCACACGCCACTTGACACTCGACGAACACCGACAGGAACAAACCCACAATACACTGATGACCTTCCCCCTCTTCAAAAAGGGGAAAAAAAAATACCCAACATTATCAAAGCCCATACCTGACAGGCACAGGCTTTGAGAGACAGAACAAACTTCCAACATGAGCCAAAAGAGAGAGAAAAAGTACATATGGCCATTCAGGAGCATTGCTGAAATGTTCCCATTCAAAACTTCCAGCCAAACCTAGAGCCAACCACACTCCACACAACCCCCCCCCCCCCCCCAAAAAAAAAAAAACACACTGGATGTTTACATGAAAAATGGATTGGAAAATATGCACCATACAAACAGAACCCTTATCAAATAAATATTGATGAAACAACAGCATTCTAAATATCTAAAACGCTCTCAGGGAATGTGGGCACTGGGCATTATGAATAAGAGGCATATAATTCAAGGAGTACTGGCCATGAGACATTACATCTTGCATGAATTTCTTGCAGACTGGGCGGATTTCCTTGCTGAGTGTTGCAGAAAACATCATAACTTGCTTATCATGGGGAGTCATCTTGAAAATGTCTTGCACATCTTTCCTCATGTCTGCATAAAGCAAAATCAGAACAATAAAAAACCATATTGGAAGTAAAAGATATACCAGAAGTACCCAGATGAATCTCCACAGCCAGCAGCAATTAAACATACCTAGTGATTCAAGCATCTTATCACATTCATCTAAAATGAAATGCCTAACATTCTTCAAAGAAAGGTCCTTATCCCTAGCCAATGCTAGGATTCTTCCAGGTGTTCCAACAACAATATGTGGGCATTCATTTTTCAACAGATCCTTGTGAACTTTAATGTTGACCCCACCATAGAAAACAGCAACCTTGACATCAGGCAAGTAGGTGCTAAACCGCTCGAACTCATGGCATATCTGCACAGGGAGATTGTGCACAAATCTTACATCAGAAGCAACTAGAATACCAAGTTTCATAATCTTTCATATATTGAGCCCCAATAAGTACCTGGTATGCTAATTCTCTGGTATGACATAGAACAAGTGCAGAAACTTGGCCTGGCACGGGATCAATCTGCTGCAAAGATGAGAGAACGAAGACAGCAGTTTTACCCATTCCAGATTTAGCTTGACAGATGACATCCATCCCAAGGATGGCTTGGGGTATGCACTCATGTTGCACTGATGATGAAGCAAAGAAAATAGGGCCGAATGAACCGGTGTTAAGTAAAAGAAAACCTTTCTGACGCTTTGATAGAGTTACCAAAGCATGTTAGTTCTCCAAAACAAGATTGTGTTAAAAGTATTACCTGCAAAAAAGCGTTAAGAAAAGGTGTAAATTCAATTAACTCCTCATCTCAATGAACAGCACAAGCATCAAACAAAAACCACTTCCTATACTAGACAGATACTAGCCAATTGTTCAGCTAAAGCCCACAAACCCTTTTTTTCAACTATAAAAAAAAAAACTGTAAATTTCACAACAGTAATCAGCAACTCATATGACGAATAGAAATTTACAATCCCCAGAAGTAATCACAACATCAACAATAACAACAACAACAACTAGCGCAGAAAGAATGACAAAGATAGTTTGATAGTTTGCCTTCAGATGGATGCTCAAACCCCGAGTCCACAATAGCCCGAAGAAGCTCTGGCTTCAGAAGAAAGTCTCTGAATCCTGAACTGTGGATTCCAACATAGCCCCTGCCAATAACAAAAACAGAATGTTAATCACTAGAGCCAAAAAAAGAAAATATATAGTAGAATTTTCCGCATTTAACCAAGCAAATGGTGTACTAAACTCGTCAATTTTAGTTCTTTTCCGTATCCTTGTTCTCTACTTATGCAAGAGTCTCATGCAACCCATCGAATATCAGATAATGAAACAAAAGAACAAACTTACTTCTTGGTAGCTTCACCGTTGACTTTAGCTCCGACGGAATCGGGAGCTTTGTCTTCTTCCTCCTCGTAGTCAAGAAGCTCTTCCTCGTACCCTTCGTCTTTCGTTTCTCCCATTATCTGCGAATAACCGGTAAATTCAAATTAATCATAAAAAAAAAACACGCCGATAAAACATAGCTAGGGTTTCGACCCTAAAATCTCTGCACAGAAAGAGAGAGAGTACTGTAGGGTTTTGGAAGAGGAATAGAATAGTACCTGCGAGATGAAGAAGTGGAAGGAAGGCGAGAAGGCTGGGGGAGTGTAAAGAAGGGGGGTTAGGGTTAGGGTTTACGAAAGAGTCTGCAAAGTAAATTTGTTAGATTGAAACGAAAATAAGAAGATTTGATTTTGGGGAAAAAGAAACTTCTGAGACAGCGAACCCTCTGCGAGAAAGAAAAGTAAGCTCAGCTTAGTGAATCAGTGACTAAGAAAGCTTCAGCACGGTCTGAGGCCCTTTTAATAGAAAGCGTGACCGCCATCATTTTTTTTTTCCTGGTTATCACAACGAAACTTTCCACACATAGAACTCTTGAGTATATAATTAAAGAGCCCAACTTTCTTTCAGCTGCATTGAAAAAAAAAAATTAAAGAGCCTAACTAATTATCACAATTATCCAAACTTCAAAGGACAAAATATATAAACAGGAGAGATTGATAATTTGCCCACGGAATAAATATGGTGGGCATGTGTCATTTATGACATGAGTTTAATCTCATTGATAAGATATTTTGTAATGGAAGGTATTAGACCACATTACTAAATGAGATTAGTTTTTATGTAATGGAAATATATAATAATTTTTGAAGCATTAATTAATAAAATTTGAAAAAAAAATCATGAATCATGATTGATAATTATCACGATGGATAATTATCGATTATAATTTTGACACTTTCTTAAACTTTCACGAACCAATAACGTAAAGTTGTTTTCCATCATCAAATGATAAAAATGAATATCTTATTAAAAGTTAAAAATTAATGTAATGAAATTATAGTCTTGTATGAACCTAATAATGATGACAAAATTAAGCATTTTTGTTGGTAAAGTTTTATGGAGTGTACCATAAAATGAGATTAGTAAGTGGGCTACAATTTTGAAGTTTACTATCGCTCAGGCCTTCCACATATACCATTCCAAATAGGCCCAAGTTGGGTTGGACTTGAAGCTGATCCCATTGCCAGATAACAACATGTCCTGTAAAGGCATGAAAATGCTTACCAAGAAAAAGACATGAATGAGCTTCACTCCTGTCAGAGGAGAAAAAACAAATATCTGACTAATAATATCTCAGTTCAATCATTCTATTCCCCAACGGCACAAGAATATCTATCCAAAGCACTTTAATGGTTGTTCATTTCGTAGCCAACTTTAACCAATTAGTCTAGTTAGTAGTTATCCTCATAATATTCCAATGGCCCCATCTTTGTGCCTAGCACCTCTTAGTTACCCAAGAATTACTCCACCAGCATCAGGTCACACCCCCTAGACCCGGGCTTTTGCGTGCGTGTGTTTGTGTGTGTTATCTTATTTTATTCGTGATTTGATGCTGAGCTATTTATGTGTGTATTCAAACTTTAATATGCTCAGGTATTGTTATTGAGAGCCATACAAATCCAAAGGACATCAGAGTCAATTCTGTTTCTCAAGGCCCTTCCAATGCTAAGTATTGCTTTCTCATTGCAAAGGTATATTTATGCTCTTAGACTTGGCTCAAGTGTTTTCCTTAGGCATTTAAATTTTCAGAAAAGTAAGTCCCAGAATAGTTTGAGGTAGGTAGTTGTACTTGTGTTACCTAGCACACTAATCAGTTAATACTCATGTAGGCTTCCCCAAAAGGCAGCCAGAACACAAAACCCAATAGTGTGATTTGTGCTGATTGTGATGGAAATGGTAAGATGGTCACTTATTTTACGTGGCTAGCATATGCAAGTTAGCCCTTTTTATTATTCTTACTTTTAGGTGAATAGTATATGCAAATTAAAGCATTGATTTTGAACTTAGTGGACTATCCTTTCAACAACTCTAGATGGCTAGATGTAGTAATCTAAGCAAAAGATGCTATAAAAAGGACTTTGCCATTTGCTGCCAGCAGTAGGTGCTGGCAGTGTGTGCTGTTTATTCTAACATCCCCAGTGTGTGCTGTTTATTCTAACACCTTTCTTTAACATAATATGGTTATTATGAAAATGAAACAGTCATGACGTCTCTGGATTTCTTATGTAATAATCAGGAGCTGTTCTCTGCTCTCAGTGCAAAGGTAGCGGGGTGAACTCTGTTGATGTTTTCAATGGCCAGTTTAAAGCTGGTGACTCGTGTTGGCTTTGCGGGTACCTGAAGAAACCATTCTGTTCTATGTAGTTTTATATTAAGGGTGTGCTTTGGCAAATGTTTCATCATTTGGATTCCCACAACGTATCTTATCTTTCTATTTTTGTTTGTTTTCATTCCAGAGGCAGGAAGGAGATGTTATGTGGGAATTGCAATGGAGCTGGCTTTATTGGTGGCTTCTTGAGCACTTACGATCAGTAGGAATCCTACAATTACCACAATGTAATTTAGTACCTGTGGTCACACATATTATGCATATATTTACATGGGCTTCAAATGGTTTGTAAGTTTTATATTTGGTAATTCTGAGTTTACTTGTAGCCATAGACAGAAAAAATAGAAAGATGCAGCCATGCAGGACACCATCATACTAGTGATTAAGGAAAGCTCCTGTTTAGTTTCAGTTTTCAATTTTCATTTTCAGTTTTTCAATTTTCAGGAAAATTGTGAATGAAAAACTGAAAAAACTGAAAACTGGAATTTGTAGTTTTCAGAATTTTCAGTATTTCTTTCACAAAATCTGGAAAACTGAAAACTAAAAGTAAACAGGCTTTAGATATTTATATGTGTTGCATAGTATTTCTTTCACAAAATCTGGAAAACTGAAAACTAAAAGTAAACAGGCTTTAGATATTTATATGTGTTGCATGCTTTAGAGAATGCCAGAACATTCTTTTTCTACTCTGAATGACTTTCTTACTTGTTTCTACCAGTATACTGCATACATTTTGTGGGGACACGGAGCAAGTGGTGCTTCACGCGCTTAATCTTTTTTGCACTTGCTTCTCTATACATATACCCCTCTACATTTAAAAAAAAAAAATTGCTATTTCAACACAAAAAATTAGGTGTCCAATTGGGATACTCACTCCATCACCAGTAGATGTGATGGATTGGTAGTAAAATTGGGGATTACCATCACATCAAATTGTAATAGAGTGAGTGACACCTATTTTTAAGTGTTGAAATAACATTCATCTTGAAAAAAAATCAAAACCAGCTGCGTATACCTCACTAGGACTATTTTGAAATCCATCCTGCAGAAAACAGCTAGCCATCAATCTAGAGAGAGGGATACCACTGGTAGCCAAGAGAGATGGGGGATATATACCTACGGACACTGAATAGAGAAGTAGCTAGACATACACCGTTAATAATATTATCAACAAAACAGCATAAGGTAGCATGCATTCTAAGTTCCAAATTATCTCTTCATCCTTTTCTTCAACTCAAAATTTCATATGAAAGTCTAAAAGAGACACATTGATGACATAGTAATACTGGCTACCAGTTAAAATGTTCATAACACCTTAAATCTTGTAGTAAGCATTTTGAGCATTAGAAAAAAGGAAAGGGGACAAAAAGTCAAGCCACATATATAGGGGCAGATTAAGAATGAACAACTGTCCCATTTTATTCTCAGGATTTATTTTCGGCTTTTTTTTTTATTGCAGTTATTTTCTTTCATTCCTCTTGCAAAGCCTAGTTATGCAGAGGCAATGATTAAGTGTTTACAGTTGATCTTCCACCCCTAATCTCTTCCAAGCTACGAAGTGCTGACAAAGTTAGTTGGATGAACATGTTCTCCATATTTTCGATTTCAGCAAGTTCTTCGGGAATCTGCATCAGGATCTCTTCATTTCTATTCCCAGTCATAGAGCCACACCCATCTTCCTGAAAATCCTCTCTAGTTGATGAAAAGGATGGTCCTGAAGGCCCATCACAGTTGAAAAGAACACTTAGCATCACCTCACACTCCTTGATAAGCTGGTTAAGCACATCAACTTTGAAGAAGGGCTGGGTCAGCACCCCTTGGATAAAAGGCAACCGAAGTAGTGCACCAGTTCGCTTATCATATTTCTTTAATATCTTCACCAAACCTGCACAAACATTCATTCATCATTATATCAATATCAAAGCCCCCCTACTAATCCAAGAAACGCTCTTTTCTTTGAAGAACAAGGAAACAAACTAAAAAAGCCAAAAAGCCATACCAGCCAATAGGTGCATCAATCAATGCATGCATGTGCTTTTAGAACATACCTGTGTAGTTAAGTGCGCTATAGCTCTCTAACAAAACCATCTCTCCATGAAAATCCACTATTTCCCTCCCTAATGACATCAACTCTTCATCTGAATCAGTGGCCCTGACAACTCTGTCATGCAACTCCTGCAGTACAAACACCAAGGGTAGAAAAGAATCGCCAAATTTTCTAACGGAAGATGAGGGTGTGGTTGTTAGGTAAAATAAAGTAATATAACTCATTTATTCATCCAAGAGTCAATATACATGTCATACTATTCTAACAAACATAGAAGGCAATTCAAGCTTTCAAACTTTCATTCCACTATCTATACACAAGGGTTAAAAACATAGAAGGCAAACAAAAAAAAAAACAAAAGCAAGGAAGGAAGGAAATTGTGCAAAGATGGATAATACACTCCTAACTGCATATATATTACACGTGATTTTAAAGTAATTACTATTTTGAGCCATCTAATACTTTTTACCGATAAATAAATGCATGCATTATAATTAGATGAATATATATATATATATATATATACACACACATACATACCTTGGATCTGATGATATATTCTTCTTCCCTTTCAACAAAGAAAGCATTAAACTTATCTATCTCGAGCTCCAAGAGGTGAAGGAAGCGGTTGACCTCATTGGTGAGGGGGGCATCATCCAAGCGGGGTGGGTTGAGAGTGTCCTCTTTGAGACATATAATTAGCTTCAACTGTTTCTTCAAATCTTTGTAGGACAGGAACTTGTCACGCCAATCTGGCAAGGTATGCTCCACCTGCTTCCTCAGGATCTTCCTGAACTTCATGCTATCTCTATTCTAAATTTCTAATCTATTCTATCACAAAGGTAGGAGGAGGATAGATAGATATATGCATGCTTGCATTGACACTAAATAAATAAAGGGGGCATGACATATTGGTATTTGGGTTGTGCAACTTAGAATATTCTTTGGGGGGTACCGAGGGAATGTTGAAGCAATTAAGGATATCCTTCTTGTTCTTCTGACACAATATATCGGTGTAGGTTTTTAGCATGGCATCGGGTTTTCCTCCATCATTGGTTGTGTACTGCATTTTTTGTCTCTTTTAGAATAGAGCCGGGAAAGCGGGACTATTAGGGGACGCCGGGCCAACCTAGTACTACCCGATGCTCAGACTAGGATTGTTCATTCCAAATCATATAAGATGCAGTAGTGAATGGACCAGATTATATAATTTAATAATTCAGGGATCAGATTAATTCAACAATTCCATGCTTATCCTATAGTCCAGTTGATCGATTACCACGAACTAAACAAAGTAGCCTCTATTTAGTATACTGCGTTTATTTATTAATTTACACATTAAGTTTACAGGTTATTATTGGCTCATATTTTTCCTTTTTTTTAGTGCAATAGCTAATGTGTCAATTAATAAATTGAATATAACAAATAATTTCTCTTTCTCTCCTAACATATTAAGATTTGTTTGATTTGCTATTTTCAGTTTTCGGTTTTTATGAAGTTTAGGGTTTTTCCTTAACATGAATCCTTTTATAAAATACAAAATTGGTAATTATTAATAAATGCAAAAATCATCACTTGACGAGAAACTCATCATCTATGGCTTATTTCCAAAAAGCCTTCGATATTTTACAAAATATAGAATTGGCAATTAGCATTAAGGTTTCTTTTTTTTCGTAAATTGCAGCGTTAAAATATTTAGTGTTGACATAAGTAATTTTCATTTTTACTCCGTGAACATATCGCATTATGTGTATTACTCAAATTCATTACCACTAGTTAACTTTGATATATGATAATTCTAATGTTACTAAAATCAAACATTTTAAATAATTTCGGATGAATTTTTTTTTAAAGAAAATGATGAATTATAGAGAATTGAATCCAAACAGACAGCATGCCAGTTGTTGGGGATTAATTCAGCTAAGCATGACTGCATATATCAAGAGATCAACGTTTGTTTTGGGTTTTGACATAGGAGTATATTGAGATAAGTAATATATATATATATAAAAGTTCATTATTTATCACCAATTATTTAAAAAATTTAACCTTTTGAAAATTATTTGATTTTGACCCATAATGCTGAGTCAACTATAAGTATAGTCCGAATTCGACTAAAAAATAGTATTAAGTTAAATTTAAGGTGCATTCTCATATGTAGATAACATAAAATCTGCATGATGAAAATTTATTAGTAACAAATAAGAATTTGACACATAGAGAAGTGTATCATGCACCCAATAATATATGATGTACCATAGATATTGAACAACTTCTCTCCCAAACTGCCCCCATTATCAACTATCCCCATCATCCCCATGCTCTCCAGCGTCATCAACTACACCACCCACCCACTTGACCTCATCAAAGTTCGAATGCAGTTGCAAGACGAAAACCCCAACCCCATACCCAATCTCCAACATGCTTCCTTACTCCATCTCCACCTTTCTACCACCCGCATGGCTCCTAAAACGCCCTCGACCAACATTGGACCGCCGATCTCAACCATGGAACCATGCCTCTTCCAAGCAAGATCGCCATTGGACTAGTTGCCGACAACATCGACACCATCGTTGGGAACCCCGCGCGACATTGCCATGGTACATAAACCTCCCTTTCCGTTTGTGTCTCCACCACTGCCATTGCAATCGATTGACAATCCCACCTTCATCGCCGCTGTCACAATGCCGAAGCATAGCAAGAAGAAGGAGAAGAAGTGGGCGAAGTAGGAGAGCCATTCTCACCCCATCCGCCACACCCTTTCCTGAGCTCGCTGGCAATCAACAATGCAGATGGCATCGTGGTGGGTTCAACTGTGTGGTGGCCTTAGGGCGGTGGCTAATGAAGGAGACTTTTTCCTTTTGCAGGTCAAGCGAGTGACGATGATGAGGTTATGGGGATGATACGGATGGTTGACAGTGGGGGCAATTTGGGAGAGGTGTGGTTGAATATCTATGGTACACCATATATTGCTAGACGCATGATGCACTCCTCTATGTGTCAAATTCTTATTTGTTGCTAATAAAATCTTCATCTTGCAGATTTTATGTTATCTGCACATGAGAACACACCTAAATTTAATTACTCAAATCAAACCAGGTCCAATAAAGTTCCAAAACAAGTTTAGTTATTGAATCGAGTTGAGTTATAAGCACTCCTATCCCTACATATGGTTGTTCCATAAATGTGGGGGAGACAATGGCTTTGAAAACTCAAATTAAGGGATATTATAGTCATTTACATGTCAAAAAGTCATTGAATATTACAAAAATACCATTAAAAATCATGGCCCATGATCACTGTTCCGTATTTGATAGTATTAGACCAATGTTTAGAAAGGATGATAGTGTAATGATTTTACAAATTTAGAGATATTTTGCACAAATTTTAGCAATAGAATAAATGTTTTGATAAATTTCACCAAATCTCATAAAATATCAATGTAATTGAAAAAAAAATAGAGAGATGAGATTTTCAATGTCATGGACGCAACATGATAACCACCTCCTCAAGTCACTTATTCATTTTTTTTTATCTCTCTCTTAGTTTTAATTTAGCTTTTCAAAAAATTAAACAAAAATACTTTTCAAAGTATATGCTAAAAATTAAAAAACAAAAAGGATTGATAGACATATTACAATTGTTATATCTCTTGTGATTTAGTTGTCAACTTATTATGTATTTAATAACTGATTGTGTTGCTATCTAGTATAAAAAGAAATAATAAAAGTTAACTAAGGGGGTTATCTCAATAAAAGTGAATTGAGTATTGAGCGAGTTTTACCTGCACGATCAATGATTGAGTACTCATAAGTTTTCATGGTAAGAGATTGTAAAATTTACAAAAAAACATGTGAAAATTGTTGTTGTATATTTGTTTTTGGTAAGGGCCATTATCATAAGTTAAAGGTGCCATAAAACTTGTTTATGATTTTTTTTTCCTCAGTAAAAGACAAAGGCAAAAATCTTGATTAAGGATACGTTTGATTAGAGGGTATATGAAAATAGGTCAAAAAATTTTATGGATGAACTTCATTTGTAATTTTACACTGCGAATGCATATGTAAAAATTTTCACTTTATTTTTATCTCATAACCATACCAAACATGGTCTAAATAATTTAAAAAGAAAAAAGAAAGCAGGTGTTGTTTAACCTATTCTTACGATTTGTGAAATAAATAAATTGATGGTAATATAAATAAGAGAGAGAATAATTTCTCTTTTATTGTGAAAATTGACTCGGATTCACTGGAATAACGAACCAATTAACTAATTAGTTTGAATTATTGTGTAATAAATCAACCCAGTCTAGTTTAATCAAACTAGCCAGATCATGCATAGTTTAAAAAAAAATCATTTTATTATTTCGTAATTTCTCGTAGATCTCATGTGATTAAAAAAATATAATTTGATTATTTCACTTATTTAATTGGCTATTATATAACAAATAATAGATACTAGATAGTAAAACACATACTAAAATCATATTATACTCTATTAACTACGTAAAATTTGCGAAATCATAACTTTAGTTTACAATAAGAATTTGCTTTACAAACAATTCAACTAATTTAGTTTTTTCTTTTTCATGTAGGAATTACATTTAAAGTTAATGATGGAGCAAAATCATATTCTTTTTCTTTTTCTTTTCTGGGTTCAAATTTTCTCAGATCCGTACAGTCTAAATAGACATCATTGGAAAAAGCAAAGCAAAACAAAACAAAAGAAAAAGCAAAGCGGGGGAAAATTAAAAATAAAAATAAAAGGGTGATTGGCCAAAGAGTGTGTGACAAGCTCACTCACACTACACGCTCTCTGCTCCGGTCGCTTTTCATAAACTTCGTGCCGAAGGCGAGTGAAAACTGAACTCTCATACTACACTGACTTCACCCCCTCACCCTTCACAATCGCTATTTCTTCTCACTTTCCCCTTCTCACACTTACAACAATCAGGTCAGTTTCTCTGCTTTCCCTCGAATCTCATTTCCTTTTCTTTTACTTTTTTTTTTTTATGTATATAATGTGAGTGTGAATGTATTGAACGATTTTGATCAAAGGGTATCGTGAGATTGTTTGGATGATGATGCGTGTGGGAGTGATTTGATCAAAATTGTATTTTGAATCCTTTTTGGCTAGTGGATCGCATTTGGGGTTAATTGTTCGTAATGGGGTTGCCTTTTGCCTTCTTCTCTTGCCGGGAGAGTTTTAATTTTGTATTTTTGGGTCAAAATTGGTTCTTGGTGTTGTTTTCAATTGTGGCCATATTGAAATGCTTGGATATGTTGTTATTCATTTTGGTTATTCCTAGTTTAATCAGTGGATGAACGTGAATTTGTTCTCAGGTATTGATTCGTGAATTGTGTTGGTAATCTCAACGGTTAATCTAACCTACAGAAAATTGCATGGTTTATAATTTTCAGAGAAGATGAACTCAGGAAAAAGTGTAAAGGATACAGTGGTTACTCAAGTAAGCATTGGTGGATTTGGCAATGAGGTCAAAGCAAAGGATCTCGTGGCATACTTGGAAGATAAAATTGGAATGGTAGACAGGTGCCGTTTGAAAACTTCTTGGACCCCTCCAGAGGCTTATCCAGAATTTAATATGGTTGATACTGCCCAGGTTCTGAGAACAGATGACTATCAGAAGGTGGAGCCCCATGCCTTTGTGCATTTTGCTGTGGCAGAATATGCAACTGAGGCACTCGATGCTGCAGGCCGTTTTGATCTGATTTTAAATGATGTACCATTGAAGGTTAGTTGTGGACCTGAAAATCCATACACTCTGAACAAGAGGAGAAGAACTTCAACTCCTTTTAAGCTGTCTGATGTACTCGTTGAAATTGGGACTTTGATTAGCCCCGAGGAGTTTGTAGTTGCTTGGAGAGGACCTGATAAAGGTGTAAACTTTTTGGTGGATCCTTTTGATAGCACATGCAAACTTTGTTTCAACAGAGATGTTGCATTTTCATTCAAAGGAAAAGAGCGAAAAGCAGTGATAAAGTGTGATTTTCAAGTGGGATTCTTGGTTAGGGACATAAATGAGATCAGGCAATATAACGATACATCAT
Organism: Dalbergia cultrata; assembly: GCA_031216105.1. NCBI lineage: Eukaryota > Viridiplantae > Streptophyta > Magnoliopsida > Fabales > Fabaceae > Dalbergia > Dalbergia cultrata. Next base: position 32,460,894 of record CM062349.1, on the reverse strand, counting down.
ATCGTGTTGTTTTATTACACCTAGCTTCGTCTCCTTGGGTTTCGTACCGAACTGCAGATGATGATATTGAAGAACTGGTACCATATGATTTGCTTGATGATGATGATCCATGGATTCGGACCACTGATTTTACACCCAATGGGGCCATCGGTCGATGTAATTTTTACAGAATTTCAATCCCACCTCGCCACGGTGCAAAATTGATGAAGGCCGCTAATTACTTGAGAGTTCAGAGAGTGCCCGAGTCTCCACTTAAACGACCTCTCAGGCTATTAGATGAACAAAATTTTGGGGACCCCATGTCAGATCCCTTCTTCTGCATTCATTCTCAGCAGGGTATTACTTTTGAAGTAATGTTCTTGGTTAATGCTATCTTGCATAAAGGCATAATCAATCAGCATAGATTGTCAGATGGGTTTTATGAATTGCTGAGAAATCAACCCACGGAGGTGAATGTGGCTGCACTGAATCACATATGTTCATACAAGCGACCGGTGTTTGATGCTACCAAGAGGCTCAAACAAGTCCAAGAATGGTTGCTTCGACACCCAAAACTTCATCAAAACTCTAAACAATTAGATGATGTTGTTGAGGTTAGAAGACTGGTCATTACTCCGACTAAAGCTTATTGTGTACCACCAGAGGTTGAACTGTCCAACCGGGTTCTTAGAAGATTCAAAGAAGTTTCAGATCGTTTCTTGAGAGTCACCTTTATGGATGAAGGCATGCAGACAATTAATGTGAATGCTCTTAACTGTTTTGTTGCTCCCATAGTGAGGGAAATCACATCAAATTCCTTTCCGCAGAAGACAAGAATATATAGAAGGGTGAAGCATATCCTAGAAGAGGGGTTTCACTTGTGTGGTCGAAAGTATTCATTTTTGGCCTTCTCATCCAATCAACTTAGAGATCGTTCTGCTTGGTTTTTTGCTGAAGAAACCGACCTAAGTTGTAATTATATAAGAAATTGGATGGGAAAGTTTAATCAGCGCAACATTGCAAAATGTGCTGCTAGGATGGGACAATGCTTTTCATCTACTTATGCAACAGTGGAAGTCGCGGGAAAGGAGGTTAACCCCTCACTGCCAGATATTAAGAGGAATAATTATGATTTCTCTGATGGTATTGGTACCATCACTCCTGATCTTGCAAGGGAAGTTGCAGAAAAATTGAAATTGGACAATGTGCCCTCTGCTTATCAGATCAGATATGCTGGTTTTAAAGGGGTTGTAGCCTCTTGGCCTGCTAAAGGGGATGGGTTCCGACTTTCTTTAAGACCCAGCATGGAAAAATTTACTTCTTCCCATACAACCTTGGAGATATGTGCTTGGACCAGGTTTCAGCCTGGTTTTCTTAATAGGCAGATCATAGTATTGCTTTCAGCATTGGGTGTGTCTGATGAAATATTTTGGAGAATGCAAGAGGCAATGGTTTCAAGGTTAACTCAGATGCTCGAGGATGCAGATGTGGCATTTGACATTCTGACTAAATCTTGTGCTGAGCACGGAAATGCTGCAGCAATAATGCTAAGTTGTGGTTTCAGTCCCCAAAAGGAACCTCATCTTAAAGGTATGTTAACTTCCATACGTGCTGCTCAGCTTTGGGAGCTCAGAGAAAAGTCTAGGATTTTTGTGTCAGCCGGCCGGTGGTTGATGGGTGTCTTAGATGAAGTGGGTGTGCTCGAATATGGGCAGTGCTTCATTCAAGTGTCTACTCCTTCACTTGAAAACTGTTTCTCAAAGCATGGCTCAAGATTTACAGAGACAAAGAACCTACATGTAGTTAAGGGTTTTGTGGTGATAGCCAAAAATCCTTGTCTACATCCGGGAGACGTAAGAGTTCTGGAGGCAGTTGATGCTCCTGATTTACATCACTTATATGATTGTCTCGTTTTCCCGCAGAAGGGTGAAAGACCTCACCCAAATGAAGCATCTGGTAGTGACCTTGATGGAGATCTATATTTTGTTACATGGGATGAAAATCTTATTCCACCTAGTAAGAGAAGCTGGACACCTATGCAGTACGATTCTCAAGAAAGCAAACAACAGACACGTCAAGTCACTACTCAGGTATGCGCTTTTCAAATGTCAGCTATGAAGTTCCATCATTAACTAGCATTATATATCTTACTGTCTGTGAGTAATATTAAGTTAGTACTGTCATTTTTTGCATGAATTGCCGTAATTAGATTCAGGTGATATGTTCACAACACGGACTTGCCAAATGTATTAAAATTTCATAATCATATTGGGGAGATATAGCTTACTGATCTAAAACAAAATATTGAGTCTAGGAACTATGTCTACAACTATAATATTAGGTTGAGGCTCATTCTGTGTGTTCTCTTGCACTGTTGCACATGTTGCTGTACATGCCTAGCACGTTGTCTCTTAACTTATCTTGATCTGGCAGATATTCAGTTTGATTTTTCTCATGGACTATTTGTGTTATCAAAATGACTTAGCAATTTAAAGTTGTTTTATCTTGCACACTGCAGGACATCATAGATTTTTTTGTCAAAAATATGGTAAATGAGCATTTGGGTGTAATATGCAATGCACATGTGGTACATGCTGATGTCAGTGACTATGGTGCCTTGGATGAGAAATGCATACAACTGGCTGAGTTAGCAGCCACTGCTGTTGATTTTCCAAAGACTGGGAAGCTTGTCAGCATGCCTAATCATCTGAAACCAAAACTCTACCCTGATTTTATGGGGAAAGAGCCACACCAATCGTATGATTCCAAGAAAATCCTGGGTAGACTCTACAGGAAAATCAAAGATGCTTATGATGAGGATGTTAATGCAGATGAGTTGAACTATGGGAGAGAGGACATACCATATGATACAGATCTCGAGGTTCCAGGATCTGTTGATTTTCTGGCTGATGCGTGGGAACAAAAATGCTCTTATGATGGCCAGTTGAGTGGACTACTAGGTCAATACAAAGTGAAAAGAGAAGAAGAAGTTGTCACTGGGCAGATCTGGTCTATGCCCAAATACACTAGTAAGAAGCAAGGAGAGCTTAAGGAGAGGCTGAAGCACTCATATAGTGCCCTGAAAAAAGAATTTAGGCAAATTTTCGAGAGATTGAATCCTGATGCAGGGGACTTAAGCGATGAAGAAAAGAACTTATTGTATGAGCAGAAAGCTTCAGCATGGTATCAGGTGACATATCATCCTAAATGGGTACAAAAGTCCCTTGACATCCAGTATAAGTCCCCAGAGAACCAAGAGCCTGGTAGGCCGGGAAATATGGTGATGCTGAGTTTTCCTTGGATTGCAGTTGATTATCTTGCTCGCACAAAGATACGGCATCAGGGATCTGGAAATTTTGATTCAACTAAGCCGGTTGATTCTCTGGCGAAGTACCTATCTGAAAGGTTATAATTCGGTTTTGCTTGACATTGGCAACAAGACCACTCTGCCATTTTGAAGTAGGAAGGTGAACTTGTGTTTGATATACCTAATCAATGTGTTTTTGTTTGGTTTCAAGTTAAACTGCTTTGCTTGTAACTACCTATGCTTATTTGTGATTTGTGTTCCCAAGCCAGGAGGTTCCTTTGCTTTTGAGAGATTGTAATGAGTTATATTTTATAATATGGCCTGTGTGTTCTGTCAGTCCTGGTTATGTAAATGACAGAAAGTGGAATTTTGTGGAACTTTTTAAGTTTCAATTATGTAAAATTGCAGTTTGTTATGCAGCCAATTGGGTTCTAGCCTCTATAGGTACGCCCACTTCATTGCAAAGGCCAAGGCATATAATAATTATACCAGGTTCAATTGCCATGCATTGCTATATTAGCATTTTACAGAGGCAGCCACTTTGAATCAAAACCCAGTTAGAAGATGCCTTAGCAGAATCTGATGTTTGCTTGGATTCCAAGAAAGACTCTAGAGAACCTTCAGCTACGCCTTTTGGGATGAATATTTGGCGGATTTTGTCGAACGTTTGACTTAGATTTGTGCCAGGGTTACATTAGAAGTTTTGTGCCCAAATGTGTACACTATCAACTTTACATGTTATATTTTTGTCGAGTTTCGTGAATTCGTCCTCCTCCGTCCGCTGAAAATTCCTCCCTACCCCATTCCTTACCAACATTCATCTTTATTATTTTTTTTCCCACGAATCAATAAGTACTAAGTACTAACAGAAATTTTAAGATATCTAAGGTACGTTTGACTTGAGTTTTCAATTTTTATTTTTAATTTTTTAGATTTTGTGAAGGAAATATTAAAATTTTTTAAAACTATAAAATTCAGTTTTCAATTTTCATTTACAGTTTTCAGTTTTTCCTTCACAGAATCTTAAAAAAACTGGAAATTCAAACCAAACAGGCTCTTAATATCTCGTTGAATTTTTTAAAAATAAAAATAAAAGTAAATTCTAATGTGATTTTTAATAATATATCTAATACAATTGACATTATTCAAATATAATTTAAATAACTTATATATCCAATAACTTAAAACACTGAGAATTAATAAAAAAATTAGTAAATTTAAGTACAAGATTAATATATAAGGATAATTTAGATTTTGTATATATTGGATACCCATAGGTACAGGGATAGTGTCTCTGCCCTTATTTCGCTTAGTAAATACATATTTAAAATACTCACTTTTATTACCGTGCGGGAAAACTTTTGCATAATGCCAGTCCTGTCGCAAAAACTATCTGCAGATACTCTTAGAGGTGAGTAAAACTTTTATCCCTATTTTTCAGATATTAACTAAGCGTGCGTTTGTTTGATCTATCACTTTTTTGTAACTTCTTAGTTATCAAAAGTCACTCCTTATCTGATTGAACTATTGCTGTACAATTCTGAATTCTCAAAATGATACTTTTGATAAGTTGAAGTATTTAAGTTTTCAAGAAAGTTTTCTACAAATTTTTTTCAAGAACAAGTTCTATTTTTTTGGGTAAGAAAAATGTTTGGGCTTACATGGATTGCAATGGAGTTTGAAATTAGAATCTAATGGATATTTCTCAAGTTGCTTCCCACTAGACTAGTTCTTGTGGCTTACAAGTACTATAAATTAAGGTGAGAATTTTTTTTTTTTAATTTTTAGAGTATCTGTTCAGTGACTAATGAGTGACTAGTTTTTCAAAGTATACACAGATACATAAGCGTTTATATTACTGCACTTCTCAATATAAAATAATTTATTCATAAATTATTTTTTGTAAGACATTTTGTGAGAAAATTTTTAAGATAAAGGCTTAATCAAGTAGTTGATTGAAACAACGTTAAAAAACAAGCCTACCAACAAAGAAAAATGAAAAAAAAAAAGGAAAAGTGTAAGAGTTTTTTTCCTACCTATACTACCTTTATGAAGGTTATGGGGGCATTTCGATGGGATTTTGGGGTTGAAAATCATTTTTCGTATATTGTAAATTTTTTTAAAAAAATAGTCATAATATAAAAACTCCTTTTTTAATTTTTTTTATAAAATTTAATAACAGTAATTTTGAAAAAAAGATTAACTATCAATTTTTTTATTTATATATAAAATTTGAGTTGTATAATTTTTTTTAAAAAAAAATCTGAAACAAACACATCTTATATACACATTTTTTATTGGTACATAAAAATTTAGAGTGAAAAGATATCTTAAGTCATGAAGAGCCTCTTGTAATTAACTCATTCTAAGAAGATGAATAGGAGCTTAAATCTGAAACCTATTATATATGAGACTATTATGCTTCCCTCGACCAAGCCCTTGAGATTCCACGATTTTTTCCTCTGATTTCCTTAACGAATGTCCTAAGCATAGGTTGAAAAACCCTTTCTTGTTTTATCAAGAGATAGACATCATAGTAAATAGTTGATACAGAACACAAGGTCAAAGTCTCCCTTGAAAAAAAAAAAAAACCCACACACCCTAAGCCTTATCCGCGGGACCAGTAGAGAAAAAACGGTTGTTGATTAGTCTCTTGTTATTTCTGGGAAAAGAACAGATTAATTAATGAAATCCCTTTATTTTTCTTCTTCTGACAGCTCCTGTTCATCATTAATCCTCCTCTTCCAAGCTACCGTGTGGACAAACATCACTGTTCAATTTGGAGATGGGGAAAGGCCTCCCAACATATTGATGTACGGCCACCAACTGAACTAGTGAGAAGTTATTTCAGTTCCCCACAGAAGTACACAGAGAAAGACACTGTTGAGGTGACCTGTATCATCAATTTCCACCATTATTAATCAGGGACCTTAATACACACTGTAGCAATAATATCTCTACATTTCAAAGACCTTTCAACTGGTTTTTTTTTTTCTGAAGAAAAATTATATTTCTAGATAGTTTTTTTTTTCCCCATCCATATGGGGCATGTACACTTGTCAATAGAAAGGATTTCACCTTAATTGATGGGAAGTTGGAAGAATGTAATGATAAGTGAAAATACTATTACGTTGATTTTTCATTCATGTACGTAGTTCTTCATTATTCATTTACCCAAATATTCTCAACAAATAATATCAATATTTTTTTTTCTATAACAAAAGGTTTAGGTAGATTCAGCACTCATTATAACGATAACAATAATCAAACTCATGTTCTTGCAGGATATGAATTAGTTCCTTACCATCATGTGTGTTAACTCTTGTCGGCACAAAAAATATATCGATTCTTTATTTGAGTAAAGTCTCCACTTTGAAACACATACATTTTCCCTATGTCTATTATCACTCATGCTGGAATTAAAATTTAACCCCGAATTGTCAAAGAAAAATTGAAAAAAGGATAGCCTTTTCATACTAACGGCAACAATACGCATTACTTTGCTCCTTGATGCATGGAGTATTTAATGACCATCCATCAACTTGTCCTGTCTTTCTTCTTGATGTCAACTTCTTCTTTATGATACAGTAGACTTGGGGGCATCTCATCTTGCTCACTTCAAGTGAATGCGGGCCACATACTTTTGATGCTCGGAAACGATTAGCTTCCATTCATTTTGGTGCTTGAAAGTTGGAAGGCTCCACAAACCATAGCCATTCCCTTTCAGTTCAGTTCATCTTTGAAATTGTAATAATCTCTCTCTCTCTATCTCTCTCTCTCTCTCTCTACACTTTTAATTGTCTTTTAAGAAATCATGAAAAATTTGTTACATTAAAAGTTCAATATATCTGAAAACTATTTATATCTAAATATACTGAATTTCTAACGTATTAAGCTTTTATTAATTTCTTAAAATACAGTTAAAAGTGGAGGAATGTAATAACATCAACTCATCTGGTGTACGTACTGTCACATAGACTTTAGAAAAGACTGGAGAGTGGCATTTGATCTTACATACTTCATAGTTGAAGATTTTTCTGTTATGCCTTGAGTTTCTTTATTTATTTTCGTCAATGAATGTTTTTCAGTCGTACAAATTTTAATTCATAAGCCTGTGCGAACTATATACGTTTGTCGTGGCAGATCCAGTAGGGGTGAGAAGTTTGCATAGAAAAATTATGAGTACGGAAAAAATTATTTTAGCACCTAAAATTAGGTATTTAATTAAAATATTCACTCTATTACTATTAGATATAATAGATAGATGTAGATAGTAAAAGCCACTATCACATTCAGATGTGATAGAATAGATGTCTCAACTTGACACGTACCCTAAAATTGAGTATCTATTGAGATAATTGACACTAACTTTATTACCATTGTATAATTGACACGTACCCTAAAATTGAGTATCTATTGAGATAATTGACACTAACTTTATTACCATTGATGGATGAATGAGGTAAGTGACGACAATCATTTCATCATATAGTAATAAAATATATATTCTAATAGACACAAACTTTTGAGGTGTTTATATAATATTTTTTATGAAGAATTATGCGAACTTCATAATGTGAGAGTAAGATTAAATTAGAAAAAAAAATCTCTATATATAGTCACTCCTAAAAAGCTATTGTCACTTCTACTTTCAATAATTTTTACTTGATTATCTAAAATACCCTTCTTTTGATATTTTAATCAAAACAATTATTTAATATTAGCTATTTATTTTCATTTCAAATTTCATCTTAATAATAATTATTGTTGTTGTTATTGTTATTGTTGTTGTTAAGGACACATTGGTTTACATGTACTAGTAAGCTATCACTATCAATTAATTATTATAAATAAATATATTTTTTATTATATAGTTACTTCACTTTATTCTATTCCAACAACATTTATTGAATACTTTGTACATTAGCATAGTACAATCACTTATCTCTTTTCTAATAATACTAAAAAAATATTTATGGTCACTTTAATTTGTCAATCTAGAAAATGAAACAATACTTTCATTTAAAAATTTCCATGTGGGAATGTGAACTTGATCATTAAGATATCATTACCCTGTATAGTATATAAACCATTAAGTAGTTAATATAAATTCAAATTGTCAAAATCCATAGCAGATAGTCATCTACAATTATTTGACATTTTTTTAAAAAATTTCATTAATTCATAGTATAAAATATTTGTTTCATAGTTAATGTGAAAAAAGTAAACTCTTATAACTATTCTTTTTTACTTCATATTTCTTTACAGGAATAGTCATTCTTATAATGTTTATATAATTATTGTACTAATAAAGTTTAAAAAAATGTAACTAAATATTAAGTGATAATATTAAATTAATACCAATGCTTTTGATATCAAGTGATAATATTAAAATTTAAAAATTAGATAAATATCAAATATTTTTAAATAATTGATTTAATTTACAATAATTATTATTAAAAAAATTAAGATGAAAATGAATAACTAACATTTAACTATTGTTTTGATTAATATATAAAAAGCAAGGCATTTTTGATAATCAAATAATCATTGAAAGTGGAAGTGACAATAACCATGTAGAAGTGGCAATAGTTACTCCTTGATATACATGGTGCTACTCATGAACTATCTATTTCAAAAACTTAATTAGGTAGTTGGATTGAGATATATATGGATGGTTCTATATTTAACAAATCATTTCAATTAAATACTTATTTTAGACTTAAAATATGAATAATTTAGATAAACGAGGGATAATAACAATGATCGAACTTTAAAATTTATTTTGTCATTTAAGATCTAATACCATATCATATAAAATCTTCCTCCAAAACTTAAATTAACCTATATGAATAATTTTATATTTTATCACAAGGGGAGAATATATTTCTTTTAATAGAAATACTTAAAGACGAGAGAAAAGATAATCTCATTTTGTATAACAGGTACGGATCATTTTGTTTTTGTGATGATGTGATTTTGTACTCTTACTCTGGTCTGATTTGTATTCTGGTTTCTCCCAACTAGAGTTGCTTGTGGATTTTTTTTTTTTTTTCGGTTACAAGTGTTGCTTGTGGATTAAGATATTTTATCTTAATTATAAAAAAAATACGGATTAAAAAGAAAAAATTGTAATATTTCCGTTCATTTCGTAATTGTTTTGGTTTGTATTTTTGTGAGTTTCTATATTTTGATTATCTTGCACATGGTGGGGAGGTACTTTTTTCAAGCCATAATGTTTCGTTCGTTGATTAATTCATATTTGAAAAGATAAAAACAAAGTTGTCTATTTTATTTTTTAGAGTTGACAACACGCGTATGGGCCAATTAGTCCACCCATTTTGCTACACTATGAATTAATTTTAAAAGGATTTTTCTGATTAGTACCTGCTTAAGAAAGCCAATAAAAAAAGTTTCAAAGTATTTTCAGTGAGTTTCATACAATAAAAATAATTGTGAATCCAGAAAATTTAGACAATGACAACAAATGTAATAATATGAATAATAAAAATTTGCACATAATTTTTCTCTTAATATGGGTTAAATTTTATCAAATAATAGGGACAAAATATGTATTTATCTATATACTATTAATAAAATATCAAAATTTTATTGGGACACAAGTCCCTTAAAATTTGTATTTCATAATTATTTTTAATATGTTATCTAATTAGTACCCGATTGATCCCATAGCATAGTGATTGTCATTCTCACATGCATCTTTGAGTAGGTAATCATGGTTCAACTCCCATATATCCCCTATACCCTCCATGAAAAAATTCCTAGTCTTAATACCTTTGTTAAAAATAATGGAGTCAAAAAGCCCCCATTAATCTTGGCCAAATTGAAAATATTGAAACTCAAATTTCCAATACATAAAATTTCCTTATACATTTCTTAATTCTTGCTTTTAGATCAACGGTTAGATAAATCCATTTTAAAATGGATGGGTTGATGGATCAATTAGTCTAAAAGTAACTAAAAATTTTAAAACAATAAGAAGTAAATAAGTTGGCGAATAGACAGGTTAATTTGTTCAAATTTTTTTTTTAAAAAAAATAGATGAGTGTTTCCATACAGATTTTTGGGGAGGGATTAAATAGGTAAAACAGAACTTTAATCCCCGAGTTTGTAAGCTTGTGAGGAGATGGTGAGAAAATGATAAAGTTGGAAACTTCCTCCCCTGTGGCTTAGGCACAGAACAGGTAATGCCGACTCTTAGAGAGATGATGACAGATGAATAAAACCCTTTCCTCTTCCCTCTGTGTTAGGACATTGTCTCAATGTCTCTCTCTCTCTTGGTACTCTAGCGATGTTCCAAAATAAGGGCGTCTTTTAGGTCGCCTTTATTGGTTATGGGTGTCACTATGTAAAGGGTGGTATTCTATTATTATCATTGTTGTTCAAGGGAGAAAGGGATTATAGGTTGCATTGTTACATTGTTGTGTTCTTGTTGCTATAGGAGTGATGGACAACCGATAGGAGTTTTCGCTTCTTCTTCCTGAGAATGGGTGTCATGTGTGTTTTTGTATAGGGCTTCATCATATCCCATATCTTTAGGACCAAGAAAAGGGAGCTCCACCACTTGTCAGTTGTGGGTGATGGAACAATGGCATGTACAGTGCACTTTTGGTTGGCTCAAAATGCTACTGTGAAAGGACATGAAAGGTGTCACTCACACATGAAGATAAGATTGAACTTTTGGAGAGATGGGCTTGAAAGGGTTTTGGGTAGGCCATGTTTTTGGGGACATTTCCTCATTTGGGGATATCTTATAACAAAGGTGTTAAGGGAGTTTGGTTCTTTACTAGAAATGGGTCCTTTCTTTTAGGTTTCCTTCTCTCTACTAATTGGGACGACGTCTTCATTATATAGGCCGGAAGGAAAACTTCTTCAACATCTCTTTGGGATACCCCTTACATGCCCAAATTCATGAGCAGGGGTAACAAAACCCCGAAGCCTATCAAGCCACATGTATAGTTAGTTTCCTAAGTCCTAATACCAACCCTTCAATATTATACCATAATGGGCTTTTATCATGTGCTTCCAATTACTTACTTGAAAGGCTCATATATTAGGATTTATTTTCTTTGCCACTACATCATAATTAATTTTCTTTAATCATGTTTCAAATTAATTCATAAAAATAGATCTGGAACAAAGAGTTATTAGAAATAAATAAAAATAGTGAATTAAACAAAATAATTAACTCGTTGAGTTGACCTGCTAGCTCAATCGCATAAGCTTAAAATAAATAAAAAAAGATAGGCTAGGCAAATTCAACCATCCCAGCCAAAAAAAAAAAAATAGGATTATAGTAAAATAAATAAAGTGGGAATCTCATTTTAAAAAGTAAAGTAAGATGATTTTACTTTTGGATTAATAAAATTAAGAGGGAGACCCTTTTTATTTTATTGATCTAAGGTTGAAACTCCTGATTTTTCTCTCTAAAATCCAAGTCTAAAAAATAAAATATGTTAACCAGCGAATTATCCTGCCTGACCCTATGTAGTCATAGCTCACAAGTTGTGCGGGATTTCCAGAGAACTTAGGTAATAAGGCAAAAGTAATACACAAACATAGCATGAAATTTTGTATAATTTTTTTTAATGTGGGATTAAACTTAATCAAATAATGATAATATATATATATATAGGAGGGACCATTTACTCTATGAGTAAATCTTGATATACTTACTTTATTGAATAACTTATTATAGATATCAAATTTCATCAATCTAACCATTGAATTGTAAGTTCCCACTAAATAAATCAAGTGTGTAAAATTTCAAAATAATTTGATATTTCATCATCTTTTTTTTAATTTGGACGTAGAACATAATTTTGAAATATATGCAATTTTTAAGTATTAGATAACATATTTTATCGATGTTCAATTTTTTTAAAATTGGATATGTTTAATCATCAAGATAATATTGTATAACTTAGGGGTTGTATTGATAGAATATGTTATTTATAAGGAAATATTTAACAAAATAAGTATAACATACTTATTTTTAGTGTAAATGGATCCCTCCTAATATATATATATATATATATATATATATATATAAATGTTTTTCCCTATTTTAGTGGGGCATGAGCCCCACCCTTGTATACAAGTGCACCTGTCCCTGGCGGACTGTTTAAATAACTCATAAAAAATAATCACAAAATTCAATTATAATCTGTTATTTTTTATTAAAAATATCCTTTTTATTAAAAAAATATATTTTTTATGTGTGTTGTAAAATTTTTAGTGAAAACATACTCACTAGAAAATATCTTTTTTATAATATAAATGGATGTTTAAGAATAAATAAATAAATTTTAATATTACGTTCAAACAAAAATAAATTTTACTTTTTAAAAAAATCTTATTTTAAAAGGATTAGTTAAAAAAAGTTTTTTTATCTAAAAAATGATTCAAAGCTGACCTTAATATCTTTCTAACTTTCCTTTTTTAACATAATTAAAAAAAATGTGATATTACTTTTTTTTTCTCTCAGATAATATTTAGCCAAAATTTTCCCTTTTACTCATTTGCTGTTTTGCGAATGGTGCATGAAGTCTATATTTGTATGAACACTTAAATGAGTATTGAATTCGATTTGCCATGAAGTGTTCAACTTAAATACGACAAACTATATGTCACACCACTTTCGTAAGATGGTAAATGTAAATTGTGCTTGTATATTAATATTGGCTCACATCCGAAATCTATATCAAATGAGGTGTGAATGCTACTTAAATGAGATTCACTTCTCATCTAATAATAAATGAGGTATGAGTTGACATGATATTCTACACCTTATGAGTACAAATAATACAACTTCATAAGAATGGAGAATGAAGAAAGATTGCAAATTCACAATAGGAATCCTGAAGATTGTTCCAACAGATCAAAAAGGATGTGGTCCACTGAAGGTGACTACTTAACAATTGGGGAAGAGAAATGCTATTTTGACACCCACTTTATAACCATTGGATGTGATGGATGTTGGACATCCATCACATCCAATGGTTATAAAGTGGGTGTCTATTTCAGATACCCACTTTGGGGTGTTAAAGTAGCTTTTCTCATTGGGGAAAGGATGATAAATGCCGTTACCAGAGATGCAAATTTGTATGCCCCACGTATTAACAATTACAGATACGAAGAAGATTTATAAGAGTTTGTAACATGGACCTGGAAAAGAGGCAGGGAAGTCCAATAAAAGTAGTTCAACTTTTAGGAATCCCATAAGCAGAAAGAAGGAAAACTGGGAAGGGAAAGTAAACTTCAGAATCGAGATTTATGCAGCTTTTGCCACCATTTAGAAAATTCACATACAAGCCGGTATGAATAAGTGCTTATTTGGTTTATATTTTTTGTCACAACAAAATGAAAAAAAAAAAAAAAAGAAGTTCTTCCCAATGCACTTTTCTCCGAAATAACAAAATTGTTCCTTCTCCCAAAATTACTTTTGGCTTTCAAACAAACAGGCCAAACAAGAGAAGGCAGTATACTTGGTAGATATTACTTACCAATTATTGATTCAGGTATGGAACAGATATTACCAAGTGAGTGCAATTGATAAAATTGACTCCTAACTGATATTTTACCTATTCGGCCATGACAACAGATTATGGTAGCTGAGGTTCATTCTTTTCCAATCGTTGCTTGTTCACCCAGACAAATCAATTAAAATTGACAAGTTATTAAGTACCCCTCTGATTTGAACCTAAAGTTACGATGCTTTACATACCAAAATATATCATATAGTGTATTAAGTAACTATCAGAGGACAGTATCATAGCGGCCATTATCATCAGCACTAGACATCATTTGTTTTCATTTTTTCACAGAACACAACAGTAAATGAAAAAGATAGCAGAAAATGGACATGCTATATATATATATATATATGCTGTTTCAAGAACCCTGACATGGAAGGTTCCTTTTCTGATCTTCTTGCTGCTGGGGGTTATTATTAGTACTTGAACTTGAACTTGAACCATAGGGATAGTTCCAATTGAGTAGCTCCTCAATCATCTGCATGGCAACTCTATTCTCTTCTTCCAACACATTTTCAGCATCGCCATCAGTAGACAGTGGATACCCTGATGACAAATTGGGGTTACCCTCTTGCTGTTTGTTCCCAAGCTGCACCCTCATCACCCAATTAGAGTCAGAATGCCGTCCTGCTCCCTTTTGCCACACCCCAATGTGGGAATTGTCAGCATCCAGCCTCAGACATGTGAGCGATGGAGAAGGGTCCTTGCAGCACTTTCTCAGCTTTGTGCTCAGCAGCTCTGAAAGAGCCTTGGGAGATAAGAAAGAGTCATCACCACAAGGGGTGGCATTCTGATCTTGATCAGCTTGCTTCTTAGGGAAATTGGTCTTGGCATTTTGGCCATTCATCAAAATGGATGCCTGGTCATATGCCCTTGCTGCTGCCTCAGCTGTCTCAAATGTCCCTAGCCACACCCTTCTCTTCCTACACACAGAAAAAAGAACAAGAAAAAGTTTAGCACAAAGGGAAATCACAATTCAGGATCCAAAAATGATGCACTTTACATTATATATATATATATATATAGTCGTCCCTAGCCCTGAGTTATACATAACTTGAAAGTATGTCATATACAAAAGACTGAAGATTTCAGGTACATAATTGGAGAATCAGGTATTTTCCAGATTTATGTTTCTGAATTCCCCGCTCTTTTATATATGATGACCTCCCAAGATATATTATGTAGTATCAACACTTAGAAAGCACATCTAAATCACATTTTTCAAAAAGTTATATATATATATATATATGAAAAAGAGGGGAAAGAGTGATAGAAGAAAGAGGGAGAAAATGAGAGTTTTATATATGGTATAATATGGCTATATATATGTGTGTGACAATGAGGAGGAAATTAAAGGAGCAGCATTGTATGAATGAATTGCAGGAGTTGAATGAATGAATGAACTGGATTACATACAGTAAAGGGTGGCGAATCTCTGACACCCAGGAGCCCCACTGGCGCTGCCTGACTCCTCTGAACTTCCTTGCTTGTACCATATTGTTGCCTTGGTTGGTGTGTTACAAAGTGGATCCGTTTGTGTTGTGGTGGTTAAAGAGGGAGTGCAAAAAAGAAAAAGAAAAGAAAAAACAAAAAAAGGGAATTAAGAAAAGGGCTGCAGAGAGAACCTAACTTAGTACGGGTGGAGATGAAGGGAATTAATACTACAATGGATTGGGGGGTTTCGATCAGAGGTATACTCTAATACAATGTCACGCACAATGTGCAAGTAGTAGTCTTGTTTGAGTTTGAGACTTAGACTTGAGAGAGAGTAGTACTAGTAATGCTATTGGGGGAAATTTATATGGGTTGTCGGTGGATTGGTCGTAAAGTGAGATTGAAACAGTGCACATGCAATAAAAGTTTCACCTGCACAAGTTCGATAAGTCCATAGCTCCTTAACAACTTGAATAAATGAGCAGCAGCACGTAGGGCTGCTACTGCCCACAAATAATATAACAGCACCGCCTACGTCTAAATAGAGTATTATTGTTATAATACCTAAAAGTACATGTTTAACTGAAATACTCACTTTATCACCTTTGGATGTGATGGATGAGTAGAGAAAGTTAAGGTCAATATCATATTCAATGGTGATAAAATGAGTGTCCCAATTAGACGCTCACTTTTAAAGGGTTAGAATCATATTTTTGCATGTATGTATTCCCATCATTCCAAGATAAATAACATCACAATTTATAACACCTCATCCTATTTAATTACATAATAAGTGGATTTTTTTAATTTTATTTAATTTATACTCACTTTTTTAATAGTTAAAATTGAGATTAAGGGAAAAGTTTGTTCCAATCTTAGATCAAGGTATACTTTCAGACTCAAGGTACTTATATATCATCCATCAATAAGAGAGAACATGGTAAATTGAAGTTATGATACTGCATTAATAGAAGATCGACTAGATAAATTAATCTATTTTGACTAATTTATACACACTTGTTTTTTAGTTTTATCAACTACTCTATGAATATAATGTGCTATATTTAAATTTAAATGTTTTTTGGTTCAGTAGGAGCATTTAGTGCTTAATTAGTTCAAGTGATTTTGAGATTTATTCATTTTTAGATAAAGATCTAATATTCAAATTTTATGCATAAAAAGTAGAGTTAAAATAAAACTTTGTCATATAAAGCTCAAATCAAATTAAATGAGTTCCACTAAATATGACACAATGATAAATGATTCAGACTATATATATATATAGAGAGAGAGAGAGAGAGATAACTTCAATACGGAAGGTGATAAGTTTCTTACTGGTTGCTTTTTCCATGCATGTTAAGTTGTGATCAAGGATGGAGTAATGTGAAAACGATAGAAGTTCCTTCTTATATCACGTGAATCCTAAATAATTGAAGTACTACTCATAGAAAAGATATGCATAAATGAAATAATTTAATTTAATAATAACATTTTCCTTTATATTAAAAGAATTCAACCCAAGCTCAATCACTTGCTCATGTACTAGAAGTAAATAGAAATTAATCACTTATGGGCGGTTACTTTTAGTTTTCAGTTTCTAATTTTCATTTTCAGTTTTTCAGTTTTTCAAAATTTGTGAAGAAAAAACTGAAAATTCTGAAAACTACGGGGTTATTTGCTTTTAGTTTCCAGTTTTATTTTCAATTTTCCAGAATTTGTGAAAGAAAAATTGAAAATTCTGAAAACTACAGGGTTGTTTGTTGGAATTTAAAATTTTTCAGAATTTTCAGTTTTTCCTTCATAAATTCAGGAAAACTGAAAATGAAAACTGGACACTAAAAGTAAATATGCCGTACAAATTCTAGTTTTCAGTTTTTGTAGTTTTTCCTTTACAAATTCTAAAAAAACTGAAAAACTGAAAATGAAATATGAAAACTGGAAACTGAAAGCAATCAGTCTCTATAAATTTCAATTTTTAATTTTTTCAATTTTTCTTTTATAAATTTTAAAAAATTAAAAAACTTAAAATAAAAACTGAAAATTAAAAACTGAAAGCAAATAACCCATTACTTTTTCATTTTATACAAGTCAAAATATCAAATCCTTCAAAGAAAGTAACAATATTTTTAGACATTAGCTAAAGTTGTCATAGATATTTGAATTTAATAGCTTATGTAACATCGTCAAATCGTTGGCAACCACACTTCATATAACGGACGTCAGGAAGATAGTAGATCTTTTTTCTTCTTCTTCTTCTTCCCTTTTTTTTTTTTTTTTGTAATAGTAATGCGTGAATGTTTACCGACTTAGATGGCTTTAATTTCGTGTTTTAATCCTCTTTTACGCGTGTGGCTTGACGCAAAACGAAACCATTTATGGACACAACAAAGAGTGACTGTATGTAATGCACGGAACATTGACTTCATCTTCATGTTTTTGGCGTTAGTGGTTTTGTTTAGTGAAGGAATAGGTCAAGTCTATGGTTGTTGAGAACTGTTGACTTTTTAGTTTACTAAGACAACCAAATGTCTCCTCATTATTCGAGGTCCTGCTGCTCCAATTTATTGGTGGGGCGAAATTTAGACTTTCTTCATGTTCAGCCATTTTTATTTTCTGTTATCTAAAATATATTCAATTTTTCTATTAAAAATATTATTCATATTTTTTTAAAATTGGAAATTTTTATTTATTAATTTAAAAATGTATAGTGACAGACACCCTAGCAATACGAAGTCCAGTACATTTATTTTTTATTTTCATTTTTTATTTTTGTCATGATTCCATTTACTGTTGATGAAAAATGAAATAATTTGGCAAGAAAAATGTTATGTGTACTCACTTGATATGAAAAATAAAATTATTTTTTATTTATTTAAAAATGTATAGTGACAGACACCCTAGCAATACGAAGTCCAGTACATTTATTTTTCATTTTCATTTTTTATTTTTGTCATGATTCCATTTACTGTTGATGAAAAATGAAATAATTTGACAAGAAAAATGTTACGTGTACTCACTTGATATGAGATACCGTGTCGATTCACTTCTCATCTATTATTGAAAAGGATGTGGACCCTACGTAAATGGTGTCCATACTCCATCCAATAGTGGATGAAAAATGAGTCGTCACGGTGTCTTATATTAAGTAAGTACAAATATCATAACTCTCAAATGGATGAAAGAGACATAAAAAAAATTGAACATGAGCCTATAATAATAACTTTCTCATTTATGTGAAATGTCATGACCTGATTTACCAATGTGATGGGCACGTGAGAAACCTCATTTCCACTTAAGTCTCGTGACCTCTGAATCTCTTTCTCTATATGCATATTTTATTCATATAAACCATTTAAAAATATAATTTCATTTTCTATATGCAAATCACCTGTTTTCTGAAGTCAATATAATCATAAATGAAATTTCATAATCAATATTAACATCTGAAATTACAATATTATCCATATACATATATATCTAGTTACTTTCATCCAAAATGTCCACGAATGTCCAAATCTTTAAATACAAATCAAAAGTGATCATAGTATGCAAAATGCAAAACTATCTCTATATGATTTAGGACCCATGTGTAACGCCCCGATTTTCTATTAGAGTAAAAATAACCAAAATGCCCCTGAGGTCATTTTCGGCCCGGAATTCGAGGAAAGCCGGTCCCAAGCATCTAAGGAAAACTCAATGTTGGAAGGGGATTAGATGACTTGTGTACCTTCTCGTGATCGAAAATCTCGTTTTTCGAGTTTTCGGGTCAAAATGACCAAAACGCCCCTGCGGTATTTTACTCGTCTGCAAGTGCCGGATGAACCCGAAACTTCTCCACATGATTTTAAAAGGCATTTTTATGTAGACTGTGACTTTAGTTTTGGTCCCGGAGGGCCCGGGCGAAATTAGTGCAAAATTACGGTTTTGCCCCTAGTTTCGTGTTTTTGCGCTTAATCGCGTGATTAAGCAAACCTAAGCAATATTAGGCTCTAATCGAAGGTTAATTAATTTCCTTAATTAATCTTGAGTCAAAATAATTTATTAAAGTTGATTAGAACCTAAAAGTGCTTAATTACAACTTAAAATCATATTTTAATTTCAAGACTCCTAGTCATGGAATCTTGAATAGTGTTTCCTCTCTCCAATTCCTTAAATCATGGAATTGTGTTACACATTGTTTATTCATAAATGAGTTTAAAATTCTTTAATGATGTATGAGCACTCCTAACCTTGTCATAAAATTCCTAATACACATGTTTAGTTACCTAAACTTAAGCTTAATTACTCCTAACCTTGTACCTAAGCTAACCTACACTTAAACCCACCATTAACACCCAATTACATGATCAAATCATCCTCCTCCTTGCTGTACCAGACCTGGCCGTGAGCCTTCCCTCCCCATATGCATCACATGTTCAATTTTTCAACACTCCAAGGCCATACCTCAAATCACATACACTATACCTTGTCATAACTTTCAATCAAGCTTGATTTTCCAAGTAAATAACTAATTAAAATAGCTCATTTTCTCCATTTATTTGTGGCTGGAAAAGTTCCAGCCATGCATTGTTTCTAGAAGCCTAATTTCATAAAAATTGATAGGAAATTAACTCACATCAAGCCATACTTTGTAGCATAGCTTCCATGCTTCAAACCATGCTTCTATGACACAATCAAAGAGATATTTTCCTCTCCCTTTTCCCTCCATTTGCTATGGCCACTCCCTCCTGAGCCCCATGGTTTTGTTTTTCTATAAATAGGATGCTTGTGATAGCTTAGTCGCACTTTGAAGCATTTGCTAAGTTTAGAATTCTAAAGTTGTCTTGCTAGTTCTTTTCTTTTCTCTCAAAGTTCCAAGAGAGTTCTTCCTTTCTTTTCATCTTCATCTTCATCCTCTCTTCTTCTCATCATCATCTCTCAACCTTGAAACACCACCCCATAGCCTTGAACCATCATCAAACCTCTCAAACACCACACCCCAAACACAACCTCACTTGAAACACAACTCCAACCTTCTCATCCTCCCTTGGCCGAAGCTATCTTGCCTCTTGGAGGAGCTCATCATCTTGTTTCCTTTTCTCAAAGTTCAAGCTTTTTAACTTCACTCTAGGTAGGAGTGTTTTCCAAACTTTGTTCTTTGAAAAAAATGAGTTTCTCTAGCTTTCTCTTGGATTTCTTTTGAAACTTTTTCTTGGTTCTTTGTTTTCGTTTCATTTCGGCCATGAGGCCTTGATTATGAGCATGATAGCTTGATGATGAGAGTTTCTAGATGATGACCTTGTGTTCATCTCAAAGAAACCTCTAAAGCTTGAGTTTTCCTTTTCTTATAACTTCATCTATATGGTATCTAGCTCACATGGTTTTTCAACTTAAGAAAATTAATCTAAGGATTTCTAAAAGCCCAAGCCTACCCTTGTCAACCTTAAAGTTGGCCGGCACGTTCTAGAGATCTTTCTCTAGATAGGTGTTTTGGGTATTTAATAAAGAACTTGACTTAGCTTCACTTTCTTTTTCTTTTGTAAGGTTCTTTTTTAGTTTTGGTACTTTGATCCTTGAGATTTTATTTTGTTTTGTTTTGGAGGTTTATTTACTTGAGCTTGATGATGTTGTTCAAGAACCTCATAGTTCCTTTGAGAATTTGGTTCAAGAACTCTAAAGCTCTCTTTGTAATGAGATCTATGTTGGGTTGTTATTTTGTTAAAGTCTTGGATGAGTTCTAGCTAACCATAAAATGAACCTTGCATCATGTTTACTTTTATGCTATGCACATCATGTCTACTTTCCTTGCTATCACTAAGTATCAAGATAATAAGTGAACATTGCATTACCATGTTTATATTTCAAGCTATGCATTATCATGTTTATATTTCAAGTTCTCACTTAATATCAAGATAATAATGAGTTGCATTCATATTTATTTTGTGCTATCACTTTACTTTCTAATGGAACCTAAAATAAGTGCATGAGCATGTTTATTTTTATGTCATCACTTAAATGAACCTAGAGCTCAAAGACTTGCCCATTGTTGTCTCAAACAAAGGTCTAAAAATATTCATTTCCTTTGGTTCATATTTCGGCCCTAAGGGGTCTTGATGTTTCTAAGTATTGAAAGCTATGTTTTATAATTTTTCCAAGCTTTTATGAGTTTAAGGAATGCATAGAACTAACTTTTATGAATTTAGAACCTCTTGAGACAAGTTTGATTTAGCTACTGCCCTCATAAATATTTTGATGGTTTTAGATATTAAAAATGTTTATAAATGAGTTTTGAAAGTTTTAAAAAGGTTCCAAGAGAAACTAGTATTTTATGTGCTTTAGAAAATGTGTTTGATGCCTTTAAATGGAGATGTTTGTTTCAGTTCTGCCTTGCTATGTTATGCCACTGTATGAGCTGTTTTAATGGTGATAATATGCTTATGTTTGAGTATAATTAATGTTAAGGCTCATATGTGAAAGATAAGAGAAGTTAGTAACTAGAAAAGAATTAATTTGAAAGTTCTAGATCCCTTAATGATTGAATTTTCTGGATTCTGTCCAGCAAGGTTTAGTAATGCTAATCATGGATTTAAATTAGTTTAAATGTGTAGGAATGACTCATAAATGGTTTAGGACTTGATCTTGATGCCTTAGGAGCAAACCGGACTTAGAAAGGGTCATTGTTGTGACTCCTAGGTACCCGTAAAGTTAGGAATATGAATTCTGCACTCTTGAGGTTTAGAGATGTTCTTGATCATAGTGTAAGGTGAGAAATACTTAGTTAAGACCTTATAAGTTCCCGAGAGCTTAGGTTTGATGATTTATAACTTAGAATGTGAGTGGAGGACTGTAAGGGTCAATGCATAAGACACTAAAGAGTTGTTAATGCTATGATGTGTTGTATGATGCAATGATATGATGAGATGTGCTTCATGCATGAGAAAATGATTGATGAAAATGTTAAAGTTTATCATAGCATGAGTTTTCCTGAGAACATGTTGAGTAAATTAGCTTGTGGCAGTTTGAAGGAAATTCGATTTAACAGCTGCTATGCTGCCGAATTTCCGTCAAACCTTAAGGGGTTGAAAGAAATGTTTATGAGTACCATATGAGTTGAAAACCCTGAGTGACACCAGTTCGGCCGAGCACCCCCAGGAGATTTTTATGTGACAAAGCACTGAGACGCCCTTCCCCTATGGAGGTGCCGGTTCGGCCGAGTACCCCTGGGAGGAGACAAATCCGTGAGGGTATGAGTAGACGCAGCCTACCAAAGCGGACAAATTGTGAGGCCATGCGTGGCTAGCAAAGCGTTTCAAAGAGGGTATATCCTAAAGAGAGGTGATCCCTGCCCCCTACCCGTACTTGCGAGTCGGGATTATTATTTATGTTTCGCTTATTCAAGATAATAAGCAAGAGCTAGTGACGACTAGCTAAGGTATGAGCTCATAACCTAGTTATTTTTAGGGTGGCTTATATACTAAAGTACCATGATTGATGTCACGAAGTTGAGAAATGATTCACCTGGAAGTTATATGCCCTTATGCCACATGGATTATGTTTATGTGCTTTGATGTGTTGTCTTATATGCTCAAGTATTGCCATGCATCCACGATATAACATGTTGCATTCATAACATCAAGATGCATGCTAAAAGGAATGGACCTTGGATAATTAATTTGATAAATCCTAAATTGAACCTTATATGCATGATCACTATTTTATAATTAAACCCAAGGTTTCTGAGGATGTGTACGATGTAACCCTAGGGTAGAAGACTCCTACTAAGATTTCTTTAGCAAGATTTCTCACTCCTCTCTCTCTTTCCTCACATCTTTAGAGAGCGATGGCGACGTTCGTGCTTTTCATTGATACGCCAGTATGGGAGATACACTTCGACCCGGACCACCGTTCATATCACTTTGAGGGGGGTGTGCCGTTCGTGTTTTTTTGTACATGGGACGACCTTTCACTTATCCAGTTTCGAGCTACCAGTTCACTCCTACTGCGCCTTTCGGTAGTGACGACAAGATCTTCGAGCGCACCCGCCCGTGTGAGGAGCAGTTGCGACGTGCCCGTACCTTTGCCTCCCCCGTCCGAGATTTCCCGGAGTACGTACCTCGTTCGAGGAGATCCGAGACTGACCCATCCGAGGATTTGCCGACGCATGTTCCATCGGAGGGTTCAGCCCCTTTTCCCCGATCCCGACGTATGGAGAGTGAGGAGACTGTGGTGCAGCTGCGCCTGGTGAGGAAAGCCGAGATGCGTCCGCATCAAGGAGCCCTTCAGCCACCTCGTGTGCCTTTCACGTTGCATTGGCCCACACAGGAGGAGATAGAGAGTTTCCCCGGTTACCTGCCTCCATCACCCGAGGACCCCCGACGTCACTAGTTCCCGATGGAGAGCCTTGCGAGTACTCGAGCTTTTATGAGGATCTTCCCCTTCGGTTGTACCTTTTGGGAGGGGTGTGTAGTTTGTACTCATAGCCTAGTAGGAGGGTAGCGTTTTAGGTTTTTCTATCTTCATGTTGAACCATGTACTTTGCTATCTGTTGTATTTCCTTTGTATCTCAAGCTCTGCCCTTTTCTATAAGGGTATGACTAGTTATGTACTTTAACTACTCCATTATTAATGAAATGTTTCTGTTGTCCTCATGAT
Organism: Dalbergia cultrata; assembly: GCA_031216105.1. Taxonomy (NCBI): domain Eukaryota; kingdom Viridiplantae; phylum Streptophyta; class Magnoliopsida; order Fabales; family Fabaceae; genus Dalbergia; species Dalbergia cultrata. The sequence continues at coordinate 32,436,987 of CM062349.1, read as the reverse complement.
CTATGTTCTTCTGATGTATGTTTTATTTTACATGGTTGTTTATGATTGTCACGCATGCTTTATGTTCCTATCGTTCGACTAGCTAAGTTCGTGGCTCTCACCTTGTTTTATGTTTTCAAAAAAAAATTTACCCATAATTTCCGCTAAGTATTTTAAAGAAAGAATGAGACTATGAAGTAATAGCCTAATGTTTAACCTAATGTGTTCTAGAGAGTTGGATTAAAAGTTAGGGTGTTACACCATGCCTGCAATATCACTGGAGCACTATAAACAATAACAGGTGTGCTTCACTCAAGTGAAACTCACCAACTGAATTTCTATTGCTGCTGGGAAGAGGGTGGCTGAGAAGAATCTGCAACAGTTGCTATATTCGAAAATAAGAGAAAGGGAAAAGGGTGAGTTTTATGCAAAACTCAATAAGTGAATTCTCATATGAAATCCCTTTCATAGGACATCAAGGAAGAAATGCATAAAAACATAATAATAATCATAATAAAATTTAGAAACATTTAATATCAACATATATATATATATATATATATATATATATATATATATATATATATATATATATATATATATTATATATTCATAACCACAATTTCTATAAATCAATCAATAGTACTCTATTAGATAATATAACAAAATCTCTGGTTATGCCAGTTATTCAAGGCATAACAATTATATCTGTTTTATGGTTCTTAAGAACCAAAATGTGGACACCTAATTAGGTTTCATTCTTTGCTCTATGATATTGTCTCTAAGGACAACTTGGAAGGTTAACGATCAATTCTCGCCGTTAACTCACTGTCTGTTTCTCTATAGCTACTGTCCATTCCAAAGCCATTAATACAATCCTTTTATCTAAAATTCCATAATGTACTCTAGTCTAGGTTCCATTTGAATTCAAAAACTCTATTATATAAAACATGTTACTTTGTAATCATAAATTGCCCATAAAACACAATCACATTTATAATAAGCTCTACATAATTCATTTTGGCAATAATGGTCCCATCGTTTGTATAAAACACATAGTTCATGTTGTTCCAAAACCACATTTCCATAATTAGATAAATCAACAAAAATCTCAAATCTCTTCACAGTAATCACTAAAATCATGCATTAAGCCATATTCTTGATGAAAACATTTCCAATGACAATCATAGAGATCACAGGTTTAAACCCACTCACCTAGAGGGACGGAATATACAAGATCAACACCAATAGTACTCTGGGAGATGGGAATGACACCAATATTTATCATAACAGCAATAATACTCTAGATTAACTTTAAGAAATCACTAAATAACTTATATCTGAATCTAACACCAAGGAAGAACACCATATCTTGGATAACATGGAGGAATAGCAAAAAGAATCTCAAGAACCAAGGAAGAATGGAAGAAAAGGATGGAAACATCAAAATATCTTACCTTAAAGCATTGGAAGTGAAAGATTGGAGTTAGATTGAGTGAAATAAAGGCAGAAAAAAGGTAGAGATGAGTTCTTCATTTTTTTTGGGGGAGGGGGGGAGGGGTGCGTTTTGGTGGTATGAACCCCAAAAATGGGAGATTTTTATAAAAGTTTGACTGCTACTGTAATGCTCATAGAGAATGTTGTAGAAGAGTACTGCCTTACAACCAAACCACTATGACGCTCTCTAGAGAGCTTGTTTTTCTTATCCTCGCCTTCTTACCCTTTGTGATCGCTGAAATGCTCATTTTAGTGCTGCAGTGCTCTCCAGAGTGGTTCCTTCCAAATGTTAGGTTATTAAATTATGTAGGCCCCTCCAACAACACGAGTGGGTCCCGTGGAGCCTCAAGGCGATACTAGACTTGTCTAGGAACACATATACCTAAGATATTATATGAGAGCATCTTCAAGGCAGCGTTGGCTTTCTTTCCCGATAGAGAAAATATAGAGATATTGGAGACACAAAGCTATTTAGTTGTAGAGATAGAGATAAAATATCAACAAAAAAAATCCTGGAACTCAAAATACAGGAAATTTTGGTACCTACTGAATTGAGGGACAATGAAGACAAGACATGAAGATGGAAATTTATTTATTTATTTATTGAATAATATTTCCCTTTTTGTCCTCGTTGTGGTCCAGTAGTGGTGTCCATTGGCCACGACGACAGTTCGAAGGTGGTCTGGTGGTGGTCCAGTGGTGGTTTGACAACGATGGATAAGGGTAAATAATGTCATTTTCAATTTTTTTTGTCCTGTCTCCATGTTTCCAAATAAGATATAAAGACAGTCATCATGTCTTTATAATCTACTACAAAACATGATACAGAAACAATATTTTTATATCTTCATCCCTTTTGTCTTTATCTCCACTGTCCTATGACAGAAACCAAACACTACCCAATAGTGGAATCAATTTTGGTTTCTCTTTTGAGCCCACTATTGACACATTATCTTAAATATTTATGTTATAAAAAGTAAATAGGGACCAAGAGTATCCTTCTACTCTTCAACAGAAAGGGACGAACTTTGGTCTCACATTTTTTTTAAATTAAAAAAATAAAAATAATATATTTATGAAATATTTTATTTTAATATATTGTATTATGTAATTTTATTTTTGATTTTGAAAAAAATATAACATTAAATTTTATGAAACTTTTTATTTCAAATAAATTTTTAATAAGTGATATTTGGAAAAGATTATATTTCAAAAGAATTATGAAAATATAAGTGATAATAATATATTATATTTAATGAGTTAAATTTTGTAATCATTACATAGTTTAACAACAGCTCTTTCAATTTTCAATTTTGCAACAACTCTTAATTCATTTTTTTACATTTAAAATATATAGAATATGCCACTTGTGTTGTTATGATTGGTGTAAATAGAGTCCTCATTCGGAGGGCTTCAAATCCTATGGCCCACGAGCCATGTCCCTATCAATTTGCCTCCAATGATGCAGTTTGTCTCTACGTCTAACACACGAGGGATGAGAATGCAATTTTGTCAGGCAATAGAAGTTCTCTGATATTATTAATAATTTCATGAGTGTTCTCACATGCAGATAAAAAAAAAACTGCAAGATGAAGATTTGAGTTGTCTCAATAGTTAAAAGACATGTGGACTGAGTTTTGTGAGGTGTATCATGTACCTGATTAGATATGATACACTATAGATAATTCTATCTTGGAAAAAGAAACAAGTCTCCCTCATTAGTGTTGTTGTTCTCCGGCCACCACTCACCCGAACCAGTCGCGTCACCACCACAACACCACCGACATTGTTGTTGACTGCAGATTGTTGATCGTTGGCAAGCTGGGGAAAAGGTTCAACGATAAATAGAGAAAGAACAATGCTCTTCTCCTCCCCCATTTCCCACTCCTCCACCACAGGCTACTCCTGCTCTATGTGCTTCTCCTCCTTGATGATACCAAAGGCGAGATAGCAGTCGTAGATCATCCTCATGTGACGATGGATTGAGCTTGGAGATGGAGCCAGTCTTGCTCCATGCACTTCCCTTTCATCGTCACCACACTCTCCTAGTCAGATTTGGTTCATTGCCATCTTCTCTAGCTGCGTGCAATTGGATTGGCACCGCGCCTAATTGGTTCTTCGTTATGCCGCTACTGTTGCTGATGGTGATGGTCTTTCTCTCTCTCTTAGATTCCAGATCTAGTTCATCGTTGGTTCGTCATTGGCGTGGTTCTTGCTCTCCGGTGTGCTTTTTGATTTGGCTACAGTGCTCCATATGGTTCTTGGTTCTCTGAGCTTGGTGCCGATACCTTTGGCATTGCTTCCATGGTGTCTTTGCTATCTCTCCGTTCATATCCATCGTGTGCTGTAGCAGTGAATGTCTTTTCATCTTTAGATCTAGATCTATTTTCTCCATCTTTGAGGTTCAACCTGTTGTTCTCATTTGTTCTAGATCTAAAAGGAAGGGGAGGTTCATGGTGGTATAAATGGTGGAGGGCAGGGGAAGATTTGCAGTTGATGGTGGGGCAGTTTGGGAAACAAATTTTTTTTCTTCAATGGATATCTTTGGTATACCATATCTAATTGGAGGCATGATATACTACTCCACATGTCAACTTCTTATTTGATACAAACTATATCTTCATCCTGTAGACTTTTTTTATCTACACCTGAGAGCGCACCTAATTTTATATTTTGAAATATTAAACGATATAGTTTGTATTAAATAATACTTTTAACCCATAAAATAGAATATTGACAAAGTTGGTTCTAATCATTCTTAATTATCCTCTCTTCTTCTTTTGGTCTTTCTTTATGTGAATATAGTTAAGGGGATGTCATCTTTATTCTTTAATAATAGTCTCTCACCTCTTTTCTTTCCCCTTTTATTATTTAGGTTTTTGTGTTTTGTTTTTGTATTTGTGATAATATTGTTGTCCTATTTGTGGTGTTAGATTAAGACCATATTTTGGGAGGACATGCATTTAATAGTTAACTTTGTATAAGGAAGAATTATCATTTTGGCCATTGAAAGATTATATCACTAATAAAATAGCCTTCAAAAGAAATTTATTTGTCTGTAACCCTAAAAAAGATCCACTTTATTTGATAAATTCACTCAAAAATCGATTGATTTTCATTTTTGTTAACAGAAGTGATTACATTTATATTTTATGTTGTAGAATTACTACGTTAGTTTCAAAAGATCATATATATTTTTTTTAAAAAAACCATTTTATGCCAAGTTGATATTATAGAATGACCACTTTGACCCTCAAAATATTATATCTCTGACAAAATAGCCCCTAAAAGAATTACTTTTGTTAATGAAAACAGAAATCATTTGATGTTTTGCTGAATTTATCAAACATAATGTATCTTTAAAGAGTCATGGATAAATATAAATTTTTTTAGCTATTTTGTTAGTAATATGATCTTTTGAATACTAAAATGTTGGTTCTCCCTTTATACAAAGAATAATATATATCTTTTAATTTTTATAGTTATCCAAAAAATTAAACATTTAATTAAGAAAAATGTATAAAAGTTACACCACTTTAGTCCAGAAAAATTACACCTTCATTTTTAACTCCCAGCCGTCAAACAAAGTATTAGTAAAATTGAGTTGAGTTGATAACACACGATGGAAACAATTTGCAATTAATTGTCCTATATAATAATGGCGTTATAAAAAAGTAGCCGGCATGCAATTTCAATAATTGAAATAACGGAAACTTGAGTCACGGACAACCCAACAACCTTGGCAAAACGGGCTTCTAGTCCATTTCAAGTAAGCAAGTGCTCCCTACAAGCCAAGGAGGGAATGGATTATATTCTGGTTTATGTTCTCCCAATACACTTTTCTTTCTTCAAACCAAATACTCCCCAGATTCTCTCTCTCTGTCCATATATATACATCATTATCAACTTAAATATAACCTTTATGTCCATGTGTCTATTTTCACTCAAGAAATAGTTCCCTTCTATTTCGATCCATTATTCCTGAATCATAATCTCTTACATTTGGTTAAAATTCAATTTTTTCCCCCTTTAATCACTTTAATTGCCCTCTATATATGGTTATGATACAAATTTTATCATAGCATAGCAGGGGACAAGTATATATAATATTGTGAAACAAGATGCTTAATCTGCTACACGGGACGCTTAGGGTAACCATATATGAAGCTGATAGGCTGCAAACTGGATGCAATTTAGATTTCTGCAGCAAGGTATACATCTTCAATATGACTCTCTCTTATTTTAATCATTAATTAATTAACAACCTTCTCCAATAAATTGGACGTTGGAACAGAAAGCACATGGTGATATTAAATTGTTAACGCTGACAACTAAATAACTCTTGTTGCTAAATTTACCGAGCAACCAAATGAAGCATGAATTCTATGTTCTCGTGAGAAATTTTTTCACCTTAGGCTTCCCTTTGTATCCTGTTAATTTAAAGTACAACATGTAATTATAATCTAGTATAATGAGGGCAGTCCAAAGTAGTTATGATAATTGTAAAGTTTTATTGGATAGAGTTATGTTATTTATATTTATGATACATGAGACACCATATCGATTCACATCTCATCCACTATTAGATGCAGTGTAGACCTCATCCATGTGAGTCTATACCCCATCAAATAGTGGATAATATGTGAGTCGGCACAATGTCTGACACATCATCATTACAAATAACAATTTTCTATTGGATATAAGACCCTGGTTTTGGCATGACAGTTCTTTCTTCAAAATAATGTAAATATAGTTAGTATTCGAAAAGTTTTGGCAACCATGTATGGATTTTTTCCCCCTGCTTTGAAGTGCATATCTTAAGATAGTCTTCGGTAATTGTTTGAGTAGGAAACATACAATAATAACATATTTTGACAAGATAACAGTTTTAATTTTTATATGTCCAAATATATTTTTTTTCATAATTTTCATTTTCTACTGATTTGTCAAACAAAATTACACTTGAAAAAGTTAAGACTTTTTTTGTTTCGGTTACCTAGGCTGCCACATATTCAAAAGAACATCTAATCAATTTGCTTCACATTTATTTTGAAAACCAGATTTGCCTCTCGAGTAACCCTGTAGAATTTAGCTCTTGAAATAAGCTTTCAAGAACTGCGCCTTATTCTACATATATCAATTCCTCTTTTTGTTAACTAATCACAGTATTATGTTGGAACTTGTTAGACATAGCTGCTTCTATATTTCAATTCTCAAGTGCTGTATTATTGCATTTACCTTCTTTTCCAGAGAAAATAACGTAATGAGTGTCGCTTATTAATTAGTACGAAAGGTGATGTGTGAAATTTTATGTATAAGCCGAGGAACAATCATGTGGGATCATATGTTGGGTTGAAATTCTAATGCAACGGTGGCTATTATTCCTTAAAAAATCCGTATCAAATGTTGTCGTAGTATACACAGTATTAATCTTCTTTCTGACGAAATTAATCTCTTCTTGATTTGTCTTCCTGTTCGCTTTCTTCTTTATCCAAAAAAAACTCCAACAAAGGGCACAACGCACAAGGGGAAGAGATTCCTAGCTCAAGTCAAGGGATGTCTACTATGCAGGCCTGAGGTATCTTAGTTATATTTCTCGTTTCTACCCCAATTTTACTATTCACATTGTTTTTGTACTAAAAACAGCATAATACTAGCTATATATATCAATGCCGTCATCCAATTAGATATCTCTATTTGTATTACTTTTCAAATAATAAATATGAAAGTAAATCATATTTGTCGATATGATAATAAATAATTATATAATCATGTAAAATTTTTTATATTGCTAATACATCAAAATTAAATTCATATAATAATCTAATCTATGATCATCATCAATGCATAATCCATTACATAATCTATTAGAATCACTAGTTACACACATGAATTAGATACAAATTCAGGCGTGATATATTTGTACATCAAAAGTGGCCACTATCGAAGACGTAAAGTCTTAGCTAGTTCCCTTTGTCATCATCATCAGATACTCTGTGTCTCTCTCGTTTTTAAGATATGCAGTCTTGATGTGCTGATACAAATAACACGACACGCATTTTAGTGTGCAAGTATACCTTTTTCTTTTCGTTCAAAAGAGTCAAAGCCTACTCATGTATATATATGTATGTGATAGTTCTTTCTCCTGGCTCTGAACAAGCAAAATCTTGATGAAGATTGTAGGTAGGAGGCTGTATGCAGCAGTTGATCTAGACAAGGCAAGGGTTGGAAGGACCAGAATGATAGGAAACCAGCCCTCAAACCCAAAATGGGATGAGAACTTTGAGATATATTGTGCTCACAGCATCTCAAACATTGTGTTCACTGTCAAAGATGGCAACCCAATTGGTGCAACTCTAATTGGAAGAGCATACATCCCCTCTGACCAAGTCAAGAAGGGCCGCCCCATAATTGGCAGATGGTTAGAGATCTTAGATGAAGACGATCGTCCAGTGCCAGGTGGCTCTAGAATCCGTGTCAGCGTGCAATACACGAGTGTCAGTGAATGGTACTCTCAGTCTGAGGGAACAACAAGGATGCCATTTGGTGGAATAACAATGCCTTTTGATGGAGTCCCCCGCACATTCTTCAACCAAAGACAAGGTTGTAATGTCACTTTGTACCAAGATGCTCATGTCCCTTATGCCCCTCGTGGCTCTCTACCATGGATTCTACTTTCTGAAGGGAAGCAATATGAGCCTGGGAGATGCTGGGAGGATATTTATAATGCCATCGTGGATGCCAAGTACTTGATTTACATAGCTGGTTGGTCTGTGTACACTGAGATAAGATTGGTTAGGGGCCTAAAGAATCCAAGTTTGACCCTTGGGGAGCTTCTCAAGAAGAAAGCAGATGAAGGTGTTAGAGTCCTCATGCTTGTTTGGGATGACACAACTTCTGTTCGAGACCTCAAGAAAGATGGCTTGATGGCAACCCATGATCAAGAAACTGAGCAGTACTTTAGAAACACAAATGTGCAGTGTGTGTTGTGCCCGAGGCACCCGGATGATGGAAGAAGCATTGTTCAAGGCATTCAAATCTCAACCATGTTCACTCACCACCAGAAGACTATAGTTGTCGACAGCAGCAATGTTTATGGTGAAGGGCTTCAGAATAGAAGGATCATAAGCTTCATTGGTGGGATTGATCTCTGTGATGGGAGATATGATACTCAGGAACATCCTTTGTTTACAACTCTGAGTAATGTCCACCGTGATGATTTCCATCAGCCAAACTTCCCAGGAGCTTCCATTAAGAAAGGTGGTCCAAGAGAGCCATGGCATGACATTCACTGCAAGCTAGAAGGACCGGTTGCATGGGATGTCTTGTACAATTTTGAGCAAAGGTGGGAGAAGCAAGTTGGGAAGAAATTTCTGTTCACACTTGACCAGCTTGATAAAATTCTTGTACACCCAAATGAGACAACTAAATCAGAAGAGGACAGGGAGGCATGGAATGTTCAGTTGTTTAGATCTATTGATGGTGGAGACGTTTATGGATTCCCCCAAAACCCAGATGAAGTTGCTAAATTAGGCCTTGTTAGTGGCAAAGATAACATCATAGATAGAAGCATTCAGGATGCTTATATAAATGCTATTAGGAGAGCAAAGGATTTCATCTACATTGAGAATCAGTACTTCTTAGGGAGTTCATATGGTTGGAAAGCATCAGATATAAAAGTGGAGGATATTGGTGCTTTGCATCTTATACCAAAGGAGCTGTCACTGAAGATTGTCAACAAGATTGAAGCAGGACAAAGGTTTGCAGTGTATGTGGTGATCCCAATGTGGCCAGAAGGTGTACCTGAAAGTGCTTCAGTTCAGGCAATATTAGATTGGCAAAGGAGGACCATGGAGATGATGTATTCTGACATTGCTGAGGCCATACAGAAGAAGGGAATTGAAGCTCAACCTCGGGATTATTTGAATTTTTTTTGTCTTGGCAAAAGGGAGCCAAAGACAGAAGGAGAGTATACCCCCCCAGAGGAACCTGAGCCTGACAGTGACTACATTAGAGCACAAAATGCTAGGAGGTTCATGATCTATGTTCATTCCAAGATGATGATAGGTAAGAGATCAATTACTCTTGTAACTGATCACATGCTCTTGGCTAAAACAAAATTTCCCCTGCTGATTCTCACTGTTTCATTGCATGCAAATTGTGAATATATTATATATATTGTGAGAGAGAGAGAGATACTAGTGACTTATCTGTGAGAGATGCATCTCTCACATTTTATTGTGTCAAAATCCAAGTGTAGATAAATAAAAAGTGAGATAAATGGAGCTTTAATCAAATAATAAAATGTGTGAAACTATAAAGTGTCCAGAGTGGAAGTGTACATAAAACTTCTACATATTCCTATGTCTAACATGATAAGGTGTCTAATTAACATTAATGGCAATTGCTTTTGGTACTTGCTGCAGTGGACGATGAATACATAATCATTGGTTCAGCCAACATAAACCAGAGATCAATGGACGGTGGAAGGGACACAGAGATAGCAATGGGGGCATTCCAACCACATCATCTAACATCAGGTGAGATAAGGCCAAGGGGTCAAATATATGGGTTCAGGAAAGCACTATGGGATGAGCATCTTGGGGACCCTCTTGATGGGACTTTCGACGAGCCAGAAAGCTTGAACTGTGTGCACTTTGTGAACCGCCATGCCCAGATGAACTGGGAGTCTTACTCAGAGGACACGGTTGAAGTAACACCATCTCACCACCTCTTGCGCTACCCTGTTGAAGTAGCCACTGATGGAACTATAACAACACTTCCAGGCTTTGAATGCTTCCCTGACACCAAGGCTCATATTCTTGGCACAAAATCTGAGTACCTTCCTCCAATTCTCACCACATAGATAGCTACCACAGTGCTTATTAGTACTTACTGTCACCTACCAAAGTGTATATATTAGCTTGAAATTGTGTTCTATTGTGCTTGTAATTTCTTGTACACTGTAAATCAGGATGAGCCATGACCAGGAGGCCTAGAGATTTTTAAGCAATGCTATCACCTAACAGGAAATAACCCAATACGTCAAGGATCCTATATGTCTATAGTCACTTTTATTGTACTAACTTTTTATTGACTTTCACCAAATTACCCTTCTTCTTTTCTAATTATATGAATAATTAATTACATCTTATTTATTAGTCATAAAAATATTTTCAGCACCTAGTATTGCTAATTTAACTATTTTTTAAAATATTTAATAGGTGTCTCATTTTGATATAATCACTATATATTGTAGGTATTTAAACTTTATATATTTAATATAACCATATGCTTATTAAATTGTTTTGTTAAAATATTTCTTAAAATGATAGACATCTAAACAACAGAGTACGGACTATTTTAAAAAAATTACAAGTAAAAATTAATAATAAAAAAGATAAATTACTAAATTATAATATGCAGCATACATAGAATTATTTTTATCATTTAGCGTTTATATAATGTTCAAAGGTATTAAACATACATATTATATTAGGATTTATCAACAGTTACTTATTTTTTACAATAATTTAATTTTATTTGACGTCGCTATTAGTAAAAATTAAAATAATTTAGTACATTGAATTAGTTATATATTTAATTGAGGTGCAGTGCCATGAACAGTATATTGAAAGACAAAAATGTGTGTCTATCCATGGGTTTAAATTTTACTTTTTTATTTTTTTTGGAAATATGTAAAGTATAATTTATTTAATAGAAAGTAAATAATTAAGCCTCTATACTGTTCAATAATGGATTAAAAAAATAGCATTTTTCATTTTTTTTCTATGGATAAGTAGTTAATTTAATATATCATATTATCTTAATATTTTTTGAGAACAATGATAGCAAACAAAAATTATGGTTAAAATTATTAGTCAATAGTAATGAACCATGGTATTATTTAATTTGTTTACTTAAAGTTTTTATTTTTAAAATGATAAATATTACAAAATAAGACACACACTTGTATACCATGATCTATTAATACGTCTTTATATTATTTTTCATTTTATTTATTATTTTTTATTAATTACTCAATATTATATTATTTAAATATTAATTGAATAAAAGATAAAAAAATATTTTCATTGAACAAAGTGTACCAAATATATTAATTATTAATACTTGTAATAGCTATAAACTCTTTATTTTTTGTGTATTGGTCACCATAAAATAACCAAATTTAATTCTTAATATTCCCAGTTCTTTATAGAGAGGATGAGCAAAATTTTGATTCTTACTTTAAGTTGTAGATACTTTGATTTTTTTTTAAAAAAAGTGGAATATGTAATCAAATTTTGATTCAAATGAATTAATCAAACACCAATGATCATTCCAAAACCAAAGTTATGATTTGATTCTATTTCAAAAGAAGGGTATTATGGTAAAATTAATTAAAACTTTAATACAATTAGAGTGACAATAGACATATAGGAGTGGAAATAGCCACTTCCATATATATACTTTTTGCATTATAAACTTGCTATTTTGATTTAATGGAATGGATTGCAAGTTATTTAACTATCATCTTTTGATTCAAAATTAAATTTACATTTGTCCAAAAATCCCCCTAAAAAAAATTACGGTAGATAAAAAGATTATTCAAAGATAACAAAATGCTCATATTCATCATTCCCAAAACTGCATTAATATAAGAGAAACGTTGGTGGTATATTTTTAGACAATATATGAAGGAATTAAGAATAATATTTATCATCTTTTATCAAATTATTATAATAGTAAATAAACAATCAAAATCATTTTTAATTTCTAAAATGTCTAGGTAGGCTATAGGCATATCCTTCTCTAGTTTTTTTTTCCCCAAAGTTCAAACAAAATAATCATCACATTGTATAGACTCCAGGGCCATCTTGGGCCCCATAGACCTTAGTAGACTCTTCCTTGAAACCAAAGTGGGGAACTGATTCCAACTTGAGCTTTCCACATACACATCTCTTGCTTGAGAATTAAGACATAACATGCATCAGATTCTCATTCTCTCTATGCTCATCTTGTCTCACATATAGATAGGTTCCTATTTCTCAAGCCAAGTACCTTCATCAACATCTTCCCGGGCCTAGCCTCATTTCCATGTTGCATGCACATTCACTACATACATGAAAATTTTCCTTTCTGCATTATCACGTGTGTCATTGATTCTAGTTGTTCCATTATGCTCTGCTACATGTGTTGTGTAAACTGAAAAAACTACATATCTTTTTAACTAGCATCCATATATATAACACTTTTCTTCACAGCACACAAGAGGAAGAAGCATAAATTATAAAACAACATGTCACATTTGCTGCATGGGAGGCTCCAAGTGACTATATATCAGGTCAACAGGCTGCATACTCGATGTAATTTCAATCTCTTCCGCAAGGTGACTTAATCCAAATACTCTTATCTATATATCTGGTTCTAATGTTTAATCGTTATCATTCAGAACTAATGGCATTTGATAAATGTTCAAGGCACTTTGCCTCCTTGATTGAGTTTAAAATTGAAGTCTCGTTTTTGTATATTTTTAATTTTAAAAAATGGATATGTAAGGTAATCACATGGAAATCTTTAAGTTACTTAGGCAGCATTTGGTAAGGGAGGCGGAGAAACAAATTCAGCGAGTTTGTCCCTGTATGATGTTTGGTGGTGAGGACGGGGTACAGGGACAGAAAAATTTTCTATCTCAGAGACAAAAATTCCCTATATTTCTATCCCTCCAAAAAGTGAGAGCAGTAGGAATAAGACACAGAGACAAAAATTGGCAACAATCTCCGATAGTGGTCTGGCCACCTGCTGCCACGGGTCAACGATCAACGACGATCAACACCGGTTGGCCACCGGTCAACAGCGGTCAACGTATATCCATTGTCCCTGTTATTGTATTTATGTACTCCACAATCAAACACGATACATGGACAATATTATTCATATCTCTGTTTTCACTGTCCTTGTCCCCCGTCCCCCTTACCAAACACTACCCGACGGGGACAGAAATACAGGGACAGTGGAGATGGAGACATAAAAATATTGTCTCTATATCATATTTGGTTGTAGAGATGGGGACAAAATTTGACTTTCCATTGACCGCCGCCGAAGACTGTTGACTACCGCCGGCCGTCCATTGACCAGCGTTGACCAGTCACTGTCGGCGGTTGACCGGTGGCCTGACCACCACTAAAAATTTGTGTTTCCGTGTCCTGTCCCCACTTTTTGAAGGACAGAAATACAATAAATTTTTGTTTTTGAGACAAAATATTATTCTGCCCCCATGCTCGGTCCCTCTTACCAAATGCTACCTTAGAGCCATAAAAGAAAATATGAACTAATTCAACCGAAAGTGTGCTGGTGTAGATCAAAATTCAACTTATTTCATATTTGATTTTTAAGTACATAGATGAAAAGCTTAAATCTTGTGATAAGTATTTTCCTCAATTAACAGGCATAATTGTATGGTAGAAGACTACAGTCTTCACAACACATGTTAGCAGTATCATACTGGAAACAAACTTTGCACTTCATGATATAATGAGGAATTTAATTAATTACTAATAATTCAGAATAGTTAGTAGTAGCATGTGACTTTTCTATCCACCTTTTGCATACTCCTAACTAGGGAACGAGAAAGTAACACAAAGAAACGTACAGAACACAAAAAAAACTGAGAGAGGAGTTTTATGTTGTTAGTAAGTATACTCAAGTCCCATGAATTAACACATGGTTCTGAGTAATATCATGAACCTGGGAAAGTTTTGTAATCACGAATATTTGACCCTCCCAGCAAGTGTTGTGAGATATTCTTAATGCTCTAGGAGTAGCATGTGAATATATTTCATATCCATCAATTATGTGACATTTCAATTAGGATTTATGCTTCCTTTTCTTGTTGAAGTGTCACTTTTTTATTAGATATGAAGTATATTCACGTGACGCTCCTGGTCATAGTACATTTAAAATTTTTTCACAAATACTTATTACAATTCTTTTAACGAGAAGGATTAAATAAGTTTTTAATCTCTATAAATATAACTGTTTTTATTTTAGCCCGTCTAAAGTTTTTATTTATCCTTGATCCTCATTTTCCTAAAGTTAGAATTTTGGTCTTTGTCCTTAGCCCTATTAAATATTTTTAAAATATTTTTAGGGACCAAAACTTAGAACAACTAGACAAAATGCTTAACATTGGATGAAAAAAAAAAGGCTAAGAGTCTAGAAATTTTTTGAAAGGGATCAAGATCAAATAACCTATATTTATGGAAGAATTTCTTCTAAGCAAAACAAATCCACTGCTTCTATATGTCTAAAATCTGAGATGCACATTTTAATTTCCATTCTATAGAAAATAACTGATCTGAACTCTTCTTATTATGTGTTTCTGCTCATTTCATGCTTCCAAATTTTGGAACCAAGGGTACAAGCACAAGCCTTGGGAAGAATTTTCTTGCCCAACTCAAGAATTGTTTGCTGTGCCAATGCCAACCCAAGGTATCTTAATAGTTAATATTCATGGCTTGTATCTCTTTTCCTTCATGCTATTTGACATTTCCTTATTGGCCAGTTCAGTTAGTTCCATGTATTGAAAGCAACACACTTCATGATGAGAAATTTCCATCTCAGTTCTAATTCTCAACATGTAAAAATGTTACGCAGATTCTTCCATTGGGTCTCTATGCAACAGTTGATTTAGACAAAGCAAGGGTTGGGAGAACAAGAGTGATAGATGATCAACCCTCCAACCCAAAGTGGAATGAGACCTTTAACATATACTGTGCCCACTTCATCTCCCACATTATATTCACTGTCAAACAAGACGACCCTGTCAGTGCAACTCTAATTGGAAGAGCTTATGTCCCAGTTGGCCAAGTCCTAAACGGCTACATTGTGGACACATGGGCCCAGATACTGGATGAGAACCATCATCCTATACCAGGTTATCACATATATAGTGTGTTTGGTTATGCTTTTGTAGAATTGATTCTAGATATAATTGATTTTGATAGAATTGATTTTGCTAGAAATGATTTTAAAGTAAAGTGGTTTATATTTGGTAGTTACTTTAGAAGTGATTCTCACGTAAAGTAAATTTTCATTTCTTTCATGATCAATTCTAGAGACAAGAATTGATTTTTGATATCTCTGTTAGTTAAGATGATCATACAATTCACCGATTCATTGCTTCAATGCAGGTGACTCTAAAATCCATGTTAGAATGCAATTCTCTGATGTTAGGAATGACATAAACTGGTCACAAGGAATAAGGAGTCCACAGTTTCAAGGAGTTCCCAACACCTTCTTCAATCAAAAAACTGGCTGCAAAGTTACTTTGTACCAAGATGCACATGTCCCAGATGGTTCTTTGCCATGGATCCACTTGTCTGGAAGAAATTACTATGAGCCTGGGAGATGCTGGGAGGATATTTACAAAGCCATTTTAGATGCTAAGTACTTTATTTACATAACTGGTTGGTCTGTGTACACTGAAATAACCTTGGTTAGGGACCAAAACGAGCCAAGTATCACCCTTGGGGATCTGCTCAAGAAGAAAGCAGATGAAGGTGTTAAGGTTCTCATGCTTGTTTGGGATGACAGAACTTCAGTTCCGGACCTGAAGAAAGATGGCCTGATGGCAACCCATGATCAAGAAACTGAACAGTACTTCAGAAGCACAAACGTGCATTGTGTTTTGTGTCCCCGTAATCCTGATGATGGAAGAAGCATTGTTCAAGGTTTTGAGGTATCAACGATGTTCACTCATCACCAAAAATCTGTAGTTGTTGACAGCCAAGTTCCTGGACAGTGGCAGAAGAGAACAGTTGTGAGTTTTGTGGGTGGGATTGATCTCTGTGATGGGAGATATGATACTCAGGAGCACCCTTTGTTTTCAACTCTTAATACTGTCCACAAAGATGATTTCCATCAGCCAAACTTCCCAGGAGCTTCTATTAAGAAAGGTGGTCCAAGAGAGCCATGGCATGACATTCACTGCAAGCTAGAAGGACCAGTTGCATGGGATGTGTTGTGCAATTTTGAGCAAAGGTGGGAGAAGCAAGTTGGGAAGCAGGTCCTTCTTCTCTCTTCTAGCTGGCAGAATGAGATGCTTGTCCCTAAATCTACTGCAGCAACTACAAATGACAATGAGGCTTGGAATGTTCAAGTTTTCAGGTCCATTGACGGTGGTGCTGCTTCTGGCTTCCCCCAAGACCCCCAACAAGCTGCTAGATTTGGCCTTGTTAGTGGGAAAGATAACATCATCGATAGAAGCATTCAGGATGCCTACATAAATGCAATTAGGCGTGCAAAGAATTTCATCTACATGGAAAACCAGTACTTCTTAGGGAGTTCATATGGTTGGCGTTCATCTGATATAAAAGTTGAGGATATCAATGCTTTGCATCTTATTCCAAAGGAGCTGTCCCTGAAAATTGTTAGCAAGATTGAAGCAGGAGAGAGGTTTTCAGTCTACATTGTCATCCCAATGTGGCCAGAAGGGGTGCCTGAGAGTGGTTCGGTTCAAGCAATATTAGACTGGCAAAGGAGGACAATGGAGATGATGTATGCTGACATTGCTGAAGCTATTAGGAGAAAGGGAATTAGAGCACACCCTAGGGATTACTTGACATTTTTCTGCCTTGGAAACCGTGAGGGTAAGAAACGTGGAGAATACATTCCTACAGAGACACCTGAGCCTGACAGTGATTATAGTAGAGCACAAAAGTCCCGGAGATTCATGATCTATGTTCATGCCAAGATGATGATAGGTAAGGGATCTAAAGACTTTATTGTTTTCATTTGTTGATGTGTTCAATGTCTTCTATAGTAACATTCTGTGCCACTTGGTGATTCTTCATTCCTCCTCTTTGATTACTAATAGTTTCATTATTTGGACATCATATTGATACATTAAAATACAAGGCCGCCTCACACAAAATACAGAATATTATCTTATCTTGATACATGTGTATCTCGATGCTCACTCTCACTCACCTAAGTATATACTATGTCTTTGCATCCTATGTTAAGAAAACATTTCCCAGTATGTTCCTTTCAAATATGGTCAACAACTAACTAATTGTGGTGACTTCTGCTTGGTGCAGTGGATGATGAATACATAATCATTGGCTCTGCCAACATAAACCAGAGATCTATGGATGGTGCAAGGGACAGTGAGATTGCAATGGGGGCATTTCAGCCACGTCACCTAGCATCCAATGGGCCACCAAGAGGTCAGATATATGGATTCCGAAGGGCATTATGGTATGAACACTTGGGGGATCCTTATGACACAAACATCCTCAACAATCCAGAAAGTTTGGAATGCATCAAGCTTGTGAACAATCTTGCTGACACAAACTGGGGCATATACTCAGATGAAACATTTGATACACGCAGGCCATTTCACCACCTCATGCGTTACCCCATAGAGGTGACCAACAATGGAGCCATAACAACACTTCCAGGGTTTGAACATTTTCCTGACACCAAGGCTCGTGTTCTGGGTTCCAAATCAGATTATCTTCCACCAATTCTCACCACCTGACTTGGTCATGTTCAAAAAGTTGAACCATGTAATTACTTGTTGGGAAAAAAAGGTGGATGCAAATTGTTGTATGTTTCACATGTATATAATTACTGTTTAACAATTAAATGTAATGTTGATTGCCTGTTTAACTTTTAAGTAAGAATGAATGTTTGAGCATGTTTATTACAGAAACCTCAAGTTTTTTCTAGTTGCTCCAAGTTTACAGCATGGCATTCCCACAATATAACTTACAATATATATTCACAGATGTGTCAATTTTTTCTAAAAAAATTTCATAAATAAGTGTCTAGTTTAAAAATTAAGATAATATTAATTAATTTGTTTCAACTATACCTCTATTAATAGAGGAGAGGGAGAGAAACAAAGGAGAGAGTAATTAAGAAAAATAAAAGGAAAATAATAATTATAATTTAATGAAATATATTTAAATTATTTTAATATTAAAATTATATCAATTATTTTTCCAATTCATATGCATATTGATAAGAAAACACTTATTGGGGATGGGAGAGAATATCTATCAAGGAAGAGTTTTGTTTTGACCGATAATTAATTGGGAAGAGTCATTGTATCTTTTTCCGAGTAGATGATACTATCACATCATAATCAAGTAATTATCGGCCTATTCAGCAAGAGATAAGCCCTTTAGAAAAGTGTGCTCCAGCAATGACTTATGAAAATGAAATGAACTTCAGATTTTAAAAAAGTAAAAAGCAAAAAGGAAGAAGAAAACTAGAAAATAAGAAGAGAAAAAATGAAAAGCAATTGATGATTTAATTTCTATATACTAAACATGCCGAACGTTTTCACGCGATGCAAATATAAAAATATGATTGGAAAATTAAACTCTTAATAATTTGCCTCCTGCCAAAAAATAGTTGGGGGTACCTCCAAACCGGCTTTAATTTCCAATCTCAGGCACAAACTTTGATTGATCTTATCTTAGCCCCTGAAAAGTGAAAGCAAAAAGAGGGCACATACCCTTTGGTTGGAAAATGTTTGATTGATCTTATCTTAGCCCCTGAGAACAAAGAGGGCACATGCCCTTTGATTGGCAAATGAAAACACAACCAAAGACCAAGCCTTTTTAAGGTTTAGAGGACGCATATACTGGAATTGTTTTTCAACCTTCAAGCATGTCATCTTTCAGATTTAATTTCCCCCCTTTTCATGTTTTCACCACGTGTTGGTTGTTGTCGAATGCAAGTGAGAGACAAAGTTATTTTCCCTTGTAACCAACCAGGTACAAATATGAGGTTTCGTTACTGAACCATATAGTTGGTTTTGTACCAACACTAGTCTCTAGAATGTTGCCTCGCTTTCTGTGCCCATTTTCTTTTCTCTGTTAAATTCTGAGAGGTCCTTTTACTTTTTCTTTGTTGTTGAATTTTGCATGCTGGGTACTCAGTGACAGATCTGTGCTTTTGGATTTTGTCGATGCAACTCTGTAACTATGTTCCATCTTGGCTCTGTCAGATTCTCGCGTATATGGGGTGAGTCCTCTTTTCCCTTTGTTTTTTTTTTTTTCTCGCAGAGAAAAAAAAATTGAATTTTTCATATCAATCTGATTAAAATAATACAGTTGTATCCAATTTAACTAAACCAGAAAGGACGTTATTTTTTTTTTCCCTGTAATTTTAATTTGCTCAGATTCCCTAGTGAGTTTTGGCCTTTAGGGGCATTCCTCTGGTAAGAAGTTGATGGAAGAAAACCAACTCAGAAACTGGGTTATATGAGATCCAAAATCACTTGCCTCATAGGAGAGCATGGAACTAGTTGTGTGCTGATTTTTGTATTTTTTTGGAATTTTTCTGGATATTAAAATTTTCATATTTTTATAATTATATTGTTTTTGCCTCTTCTGGGATCTCTGGGAAAGTTAAGGACAGTCTCTATAGTTTGTAGTGCTTTTTTAAAATCATGTTTGGGAATCTTTGCTTGTACTTGCTTGCTTTCTAAGCAAGAATGAGATCTGGTGAGCATGGTAACCTGATGGAGTGATGGGGCCATTCTTTCCTTTCCGATTCCTCAGAAACTGGTAATAAGATAAAGATACTTGGAATTTTGCTGCTCCTAAAGGATTTCAAAGTTCATGGGAGCTATGTATTCTAGGTGTTGCCTGTTAACTCAGCTGGGAAGATGCTCTGGGATAAAACCCTGCTGTTCATTTTTACTGTTTTGTGGTGCCTGCTTTCGTGTCCTTGTGCTTTCTGCCATGGAAAAGTTGGAGCCCAAACTTAAGGGGCTTTTCAGTGTAAGAAGGAATTATTTCGTCGTGAATTTAGTTTCAGGAAATTTATTGGTAGAAAAATTGCAGACACCACCTGTCCTTTTTGTAAGATGTATCTTTGTGCTATATATGATTTGGTGGGAAAAAGACAGGAAGTTGATTTTGGGCATCTCTCACGGTTTAATTGTGACACTGGTTTTGTAATTCTGGTCTCTTCTTCACCCTTGGTACTGCCTTATTGTTTCTGTCTTGGTAATTGGAATCAATGTGCATTTTTTTGTCGATTTCAGTCTATACCAGCTTTATTTATGCTTTCAATATTTTGCTCCTCAGATCATCAAAGTTATTTAGGATGAAAATGCTGGAGGACAATGTTGTTCCTGTCAATTATATTTGCAGTAAATAGCTTTTCTAGATAGTCTATAATCTTCAGCTGAAGTCTGAAACATGAGTTTGCTGGGTTAATCAAATAAGTCAGTTAATGAATGCCTTGAAGATACAAGCAGCGACTGACTATTTTCAGGTTTACTATGTGCAGACATTAACCTTAGTCTGGAAAAAAAAAGAAACTAAAATCAGAAACCTGTTCTTTTAATTGCAATGTAGAAAAAGACAGAAGTTATAGGAGGATCAGAGGAAGTTCATAGTTTTTCAGCATGCTGATTGACATGAGAAAGTCTCAAACAAACCATCATAGGCTTTCAATATACTTAATTGGTGAGCATATCCAGAGAGTAGGATATTAATCTCTATGTTTTACTTTCTCTTTAAATTAGGGTAAATATATGCTGTTTAGATCTAATGAAGAGTAGAATAATGTAAATAAGGTGAACCATTCGTGCTAGGTTGTGTTGTCTAACTGGAATTGTAATTGTTACGAGCAATTTTTCAATCATCAACTTCTTTCTCTTTTAATCCAAGCTGGTAGACTCAATATAGTTAATTGGTGTTAATCATGCTTGTGGTTGAACCTCTTTGTAACAGAACAGAGGTTGTCTTGGATGCTTCACAAAAATTCCAGCTATTTTTTCAATGGACGAGGCATCAGTGGGACTAAGAACCCAAAGCCAAGCAGTAACAAAAGACAACAGATCAGAAGATTTCTGGAGTAGCAGTGCTTTTGAAATTGATCAATGTGCTGCTCAGTTCCAGAGAAGCGCCTCATCAATTAGCATGCCAAACAATCCTTCTGATCCTCAAAGTAGTGCTGGCATTCAGAGTGATCCTCCTCAATTTGTCAATCATGGTACATTTTCTGTTATATGTCTGTTTATCTATTATCCGTTGGCTCATCTTTTTAGTCTCATACTTTATCAAACGGTGCTTGTAATCTTGTATCTTCTTAGTGGTCATTTTCTCTGCTGTGGAAACATTTTTGCTCAAATTGATAATTGAGTTGCGCTGGCTTTATATCCATTCTGCAAAGTGTCAAGTTTCTTAATGTTTCCATGAAATTTCAGATCAAGCTCCTTGACCTTCAAGAGGCAGTCACAATTCAACTGCCTCGAAAAAGCTTGAATGCCACCCTTTTAATGCTTGTTATGCTTGCAGTTGCCTCTTATAAACTATAATTTCTTTCATCTTGATGTCACTTTAGTTACAATTAATTTCTACTTTTGGAATAGAACTCTAAAACTAATTTTCAATTTTCAGGCTTTCCGTTCATTTTATAGGATATTTCATTGTTGTGTTTTCTTTTTTCTTCTTTTTTTTTTTTAAAAAAAATTTTCTTGCATATCTATCAAACTGGTTGTTTTGATTACATAAAAGTTTGGCGTATGCAGGTCTTGTACTCTGGAACCAGATAAGGCAACAATGGGTTGGAAATAATAGGCCTGAGAGACGGACACAAGTCGGAGAACCCAGAATAAGGTAAATACATAAGCTTTCTGCAGGACAGCTTCAGTGTCAAAGTGATATGTTACAAAGCGAAATGCATTATTGCTTCAAGAAGCACCCATCTATGCTTACAACACCATTGCATGATTTTTGCATTTATCATTGTGCCCTTGTCTGAGCATTTTTGAGCTATGCAGCCTATACTTATTCCTCTCATTGACCAAGCTTCCACAATATACATGGTACTAGTATCAAAGAGAACCTCCTCCATTTCTTTTTCACTTAAATTTCATTTGAAGGTGGGAATTTTGTAGTTTGTACAATAAGAATCTCTTGCCATCTGTAAAAGATGCACTCATGATCAGCAAGAGCATCCTTAATACAAGTAGGGAAAACGATCAACACAATAAGCTGGAATGTTTGGATTGGTCCCTAGCCATGGCATTCAAATTAAAGTTTTTTCATTAGTTTTTTCCGAAGATGCTTTTCAAGCTGTAATTCTAGAGTTCATGTTTCACAGCTGGAATGCAACCTACGAGAGTCTCCTTGGAACCAGCAAGCATTTCCCCCGACGCATTCCTCTAGGAGTAAGTTCTTGTATACCAACTTTGTTTTTTTCATGTTTCATATTCTTGTATATGGGGAATCAGTACATGCCCTTAACTGATTATGATGTTATACGTGGCAGGAAATGGTCGACTTTCTTGTTGATATTTGGGAGCTAGAGGGTCTGTATGATTGAGCAGACAAACTAGGCTATTTCTTTTTTGTTTTAATTTTCTTAAGAGAGAAGTGGTAGAATTTGTTTATCATCTTACTGGATTCTGGATAGTTGTAAATGGTGTTAATGCTGTAAGCTATTCTCATTTTATCTTTCAGAGTCATCCTTTCTACGTGAAGTAGATTGCCTTAATTGTATGTAATAGTTCCTGCTTTTCTGTTAGTGATTCATAGACAAAACCAACCATCTGCTGCAAAGGGAATGCTATGTTATCTCATGCTTCAGGTGCTGCAAGTTTCTGTCCTAAGCGCTGATATCTAGGAACTGATATTTAAATCTTTGTTGTTAACTTGTGTGAAGGCCTTCAACATTATAATTTGTATTGGGACTTCCAATGCTAATTTCCTTGTTTTTTAATTATAATTATGCTCAAAATATTAAACTTCAAAATAAAATAAAGAAGTTAGAAGAGGATGTAGAAGGACCCCAAAAAAAAAAAAAAAAGTGAGCGTCAAGAAGAGCGACACAGCTATGCTAAACAGTAATGAGTAACCGGAGTTCCAAGAATAACCAACGCCATAAGTGGATCAATGATCATTTTTGTAATAGTAGTAATGTTTTATATTCGAGCCTTGTTAATAAGAAAAGAGCTTTGACCTGTAATGAATTAAGAATCATGGTTTAAAGCAAATGGCCCAAGAATGAAATAAGGATCCTATTGTTAGCAGTGTCCTGTCCACTATAAACAAACCCACACTTGACGTCCAACTTCGGAGACTGGCTGCCAATTCCGACCTTATTCACGGGTCAACTTTGTGCTATCTACCCACACCTGCCTTATCTTATCCCAATAGATGGCATAGCAATATGTAGTTGATTGTTCTAAAACAATATTTTCAATTGACAAATGTTATTTCAACATCTAATATCATTCTATTAGCATTGAATGTGATGATGGCTTTTTTTTTTTCATTAATCTATCATATCCAATAATGATAAAGTGGGTGTCTCAATTAGACACATACTTCTGAGTATTGAAATAACAATGTTCTTTTCAATTCGATCATGGTCTTGCACCGTGTTACTGCCTTGTGTGGGAGACGTACGGCAGTAAGGGGGCGGGGGGGGTGCTGAAGTGCTGATGTTGGTTTGCAGGCAACAAGCACCTTTGCACTCAAAGGAGATGACATGGGTCATAGGGACTAGGACAAAATAAACGGCAGCAAGTGCCAAACCAAAGCAAAGGGCTCTGAAAAAGTAAGCACCGCTGAATAATTGCTGTGGGCCCGCGGTCGCAAAATCTAGATTGATAGCTTGTTAACAAAATACCACATCCATTTCAAATTAAATATTTTTTTTTCACTTTTTAGATATATTTATAAATTAGTATATTTAGGCATAATTACTAAAATAGAAAATTACATTTATGATTGAAAAAATTACACTAACATCCCCGTGAGGTTTAGTGTAATTTATTCAGTATCCTTTTTATTTAGCAAAACTATCACTAACCTTCCTTGAGATTCACTAAAATTACATTGGCCTCCTCTATAAATATTGGTTCTTTAATTTAAGTGATAAAAAAATAGCATGTGATATATACATAATTATTAATGGCAAAATTATAATATTTTGATAATATTTAATATACATATTACCTACCATACCTTTTTTTTATCTAAGTTGTAATTATAAGCTTTATTTTTATGTGATATAGAAAATATTTTATTCATTAATATGTTAAATAATATTGTCAAAATAATATAATTTCATCATTAATAATTATGTATATGTTTCATTGTGGACAAGGTATCAAAGAGGACTTATTGATTCTCTAATTCTTATCCCTAATTCTTTTCTGTAAATAGATTTGATTATTTTTTTTTTTCCTTTATTTGTTTTAGTCTATTATAGGAAATATTTTCTTACCAGAAAATCTTTCCTTTTTTAGGCTAGGAATTCCTCTTTTTTAGTTATTCACCTTCTGTATTCCCTCTATAAAGAGAAGATCTTTATGTACATTCATATATACAAAAATACATTCTAAACTCTTCAAGTTGGCATCAGAGCATCGATCTCTGTGCGATGTGCCTCTGATTTACAGCCATGGCTGACAGTTCCTCAGTTGCTAGCAATGATCAGAAAAAGGAGAACTCCACTTCCAAATCTGAGCAAAAGGTGCTGGTTGGCGACTCTCGCCCTATTCAGATCACCACATTTACACTCAATGGGCCAAACTACCTTCAATGGTCCCAATCAGTTTAGCTGTACATTCATGACAGAGGAAAGATTGGTTACCTCAATGGCGACCAAAGTCAGCCTAACATTAATGACCTACAATACAATGTGTGGGATGCTGAAAACTCAGTGGTGATGACATGGCTGGTGAACTCAATGAAAGAGGATATCAGCAATAAATATAGGTACTATGCCAAATCCAAGGAATTGTGGGATATTGTTATGGAGATGTACTCTAACCTTGGAAATAAATCCTATATTTATGAACTCACCCTACAAGTAAGAGACATTCAGCAAGGAGGTGACAACATGACAAAATACTTCCATACCTTGAAGCGGGTGTGGCAAGACCTTGACCACTTCAACACTTACAAGTGGAATTCGGCTAAGGATGCTAAACATCACCATCAAACAGTGGAAGAAGGAAGGATATTCCAGTTTCTTATAGGTCTCAATGAGGAACTAGATGAAGTTCATGGCAGAATTATTAGAAGAACAACCCTACCCTCAATTGGTGAAGTCTTTTCAGAAGTTAGAAGAAAAGAAACCCATAGAGCTATGATGATGGGAAAACGAAAGCTGAACCAACTTCTCTCGAGACCAATGCGCTTTTAGGGGAATCTGCTGCACTTAAGAGCACAACAAATCAGAGGAACTCCTCAAATCTTTCACTATAAGAAATGAATGAGTTACTGACAAAAGACAAGAAATTTGGGAAATTTGGGTTTCAATCACTATCGACAGAAAAATCCATCGGTAATTTCATTGGTATACTTCGCACCAACTTTAATAGATATGGCGTGCATTACCAACAGATTTTTCTGTCGGTAACATTTATAGATTTTTTTTTTTTTGCAGAAATTAATATTACCAACAGATTCTATTCCGTTGGTAACTTTTTTTGGATTTTTTTTTTGGGCAAATAATTACCGATGGAAAAATCTATCGATAATTTTCTTATCCTTTTTAAATATTTTACTGACAAATTTTTTGACGGAAAAATTCAGTAAGTCGTACTGAAAATTTTCAAAATGGTATCTTGCTTGTTGTTACCGATGGATTTTTTTCGTCGAAAATTTAAAAATCCGTCGACAACCCTTTTATAGATTTGGACCACACATCTTCATTATCATATGACAAGTATCTCTCATCTAGTCTCTTTCTCTCTCTTTTTGAAGTGCGCCGCCTGCTGCCTGACGCCCTCCCGCCGCCACCCACCCCACACCCCACCCCACCCCCTACGCCTTCTGGACGCCGCTTACCCCACACAACGCACTCAACACCGCCTCCCCTGCGACTAACCACCAACTGTCAACCTCGCGAACTCCCGATAGGCCGAACTGCTACGCCTCTCCGAATTTCAAACTGTCAACCTAGCAACCTTCGAACTCCCAACCCGACCTCATAATCTCCGAACAGCCTAGCCGCCAACCCATCGTTGTGACCCCACAAACTCCTAATTGAACCCTCTGGATCTCGCGACTGCCGACCGCCGACCTCGCGAACTCCTGATCGACCAAATAGCAACGCGCTTCTAAATTCCCGACCGTTGAGCTCACAACCTCCGAACAACCCAGCCAATAACCCACCACCCGCTACCTCGCACCTCCGTCGACCTCGTGGCTTCTGCAAGGACCCTGTATTGTGCCTCCCGCATGAAGATGGTTTCAACGACCTGAGAAGACCACCTGCCACTTGCGCCTTATAAGATCGCCCTTCGCCTTTCACCGGCCAGCCATGCCAGAGAAGGTAAGCTCCCTTCTTCTCTGCCAATTCTTCGCCTTACACTTTCTGCATTTCTTTGTTTTTTTTAGTGTAATTGCATTCTCTTACTTATTGATATTTGGTTTAGTTTGATATTTTTCTTTTGTTAATTTTGATTGCAAGAAATTTGGATTGTTTACTTGTTGATATGGTTTGGTTTGAATTTTTTTTTTTGGTTAATTTGGGTTGCAAGAAGTTTAGGTCTATTCAATTGTAGGGTTTGTTTGAACCAAGGTTGGATCTTGTTAATTTGTTTGGCTCGTATTCTCATTATTCTTGTAGATCTTTAGTAGGATCTAATTTCATTCGAGAGTGTCAAGTCCGCTTGGAACATTTATATGGTGGAGCATATAATCCTCTTGTCTTTTTTAAGGTAAAAGTAATTATTTCTCCTTATTTAATTACACATTTTGATAGATAGAGACTTATGATTTCAAAGATAGAGTTGTAGGAAAATGAGATTGCATAACTGGGAAGAAGGGTGTAAAGTTCCTTCCCTGACTTGCTTGCATTGTTTGCTATAGAGATTGATTATGTATGCAGAGATTGCAAAATATACATGTTGTGATTTTATAAAGTGGTGTGCTCTACAACGGTTTTAGGATCTTTAAATGTTTGTTTGATTGTATTGTGATTTTTATTTGACTGGATTGATATATGGATATATTGAAATTAATTTTTTGGGATATCTTAGTTTCAGGGTAGGTTATGTCAAACTCTTTTAAATTTAAAGAGTGGAATTTTAATTTAAGAGGGGTGCTGCCAAAATTTTGTCAAGTTAAAGAGCACAAACTATTTACTTAAAAGACTTCTACTTTTAGAAGATGGTTTGTTGATAGATATTTATAATTAAATAAAATTTTAATTTAGGAAACTTTAAATGGATTTGTTAGGTTAAATTACATATTCAAGAACCCTAAGTTCCGCAAACGGACTACGGATGTATGACAGGATGCACCCCAGTTAAGGGGGAAAAAACTTCAATTTTATGTGGGAGTTGAACAGTTTGTAAGGGTGGCTTGTCAGACAGTGTAATTTATGAATGAGCAAAAAGTTAGGTGTCCCTATACTAGGTGTAAATGCAGGAAATATTTTGATATGGACATCATTAGGTATAATTTGTATAAGGATGATTTTATGGCGGATTATTGGGTTTGGACTATATATGAGGAAGTTGCCACACAAAATTTTGAACATGCTAGTGTTGAAAATGCATATGTTGGAGGTAGTTCAAATAGAGTTAATATTGGTGAGCATGTCGCAGAAAAAATTAATTGGGAAGACAACTCTAGACGATATGAAGAAATGATTTATAGTGCAGTTGGTCCTCAAATTCATGCAGATTATAAATCTTCCATCGAGGCTCCTAATGCCAAAGCTGAGGAAATTTTCTATATATTGGAGGTTGTAAAGACCCTTCTATGGGAAAGATGTGTACACTCAAAATTGTCTCTAGCAGTTAGGATGTCAGCTATAAAGTTAGAAGCCAATCAAAGTCAAAATTCATTTGACTAGTAGGTAACATTGATGAGCGAGATTAGTCTACAACCTAGTTCTGCTCTAAAGGATTTCTATCAAGCCAAGAAATTAGTTTCAAAACTCGGGCTGAAATAAGAAAAAATAAATTGTTGTTTGAAGGATATGTTGTATTACAAAAATAATACATACCTAACCCAATGCAAATTTTGTGGAAGCCTTAGGTTCAATTGCCACGGCAATTGGTGGCTCATCGACAGGGCAATCAAGACATGGGCCCACAGGGGAGCAACGGGTACCGCTTGTATGTCTCAATAAAAATAGGTAAGTAATTTAATTGTTCAATTCATGAATCTTGTTATAATAATTTGAACAATTTATTGATATATAATAGCATTATTTTTTACTATTTGCTATGCAATTAGCATCCAGCCACACGGGCCATGCATGAGGTGACATACACCATTCAAAAGTTGTATAAACGGCCAATTGAGTCATTCATCAAGCTGTTGAAGAATGAGAAGTTGTGCTGGTTTGACGAGTGGAAGGTAAAATAAAATAATTATTACAAAAATGTGTGATTTACTTTATAAACTACTTTTAATTACCTTTTTTTTATTTCTATGTGTAGGGCCACTTCATTATCCATCCCAAAGATGAAGATTACATGTTTAAGCTCTTCAAATCCAAGGTAGCTCACAAGCTGCAAGACATGTACATTGACATCCGAGAACGGCAGGAGAAAACCCCCAAGTGGATGACTTAAGCTAGCCTGGACTATTTGTGGCAATACTAGATAAGTGAGACATTTAAGTAGAAGTCTTTAAAGGCTAAGGCAAGAAGAGCGCCGCAAAAGGGTGGATTCATTCATTGTGGTGGTTCAGCTACTATCGAGTCTACATGTTGTTGGATGGTTTAATCATTATTTTAGACATTTTTTATTCCTCTTGTTAAATTTATATTTTCACTTACCAATGTTGTCAATGTTCACTCGAAATGCAGGCTAATGAGTTGAAGAGGTCACCCCCATAGAGTGAGTTGTTCAGAAAGACTCACATGCACAAGATAGACAAGACATTGGTCGATACTCGCTCAAAGAATGTTTGGGTATATCTGTTCTAAGCACTTATTGTTTGTATATATATTTAATTTATTACTTCATATATTTGGTAGATGTTTAATTAATTTTATTTTCTTATAACATACCTATGAGCAGCGTTATCATGAGGCTATAATTAAGTGGGAGTAGAGGATTGTAGCCGGTGGGGAGTGCCCATCGATTGATGAGGACCAGTCATGGTAAGAGGCAGTCGATGGTCCTTACAAGAACCACATCTACAACATGGGGTCATTTTATGCTAGTAGTTTGTCTTCTGCCTCTATCACTAGGGCATCTACAGGCACTAGGTCCACCACCAAAGATGATAAGGTTTGAGAGTAAGTTCACTTACTAAACGCGAAACTTCCTCGTATACAAGAGAAAGATGAAGAGAGACAGCGCTAGTTGCAAGAGACGCAAAAGAAGATGGAGGACAAGGAAAAGGCCTTAGAGATAGAAATAAAAAAGCAGATGAAGGAGAAAGAGACGAGATTAAGAAAGCAGATGAAGAAAAAGATGATGTCTTTATCGAAGAAAATGCAAACAAGCTTCTTCGTACGGCCAAACACCGATTATGATGATGATGATGGTGAAGTGATGCTGACGATGATGATGATGTTGTTGACTTCTCCTCACTTGAGTTATTGTTTTTTCTTTATTTGTTATATGTTGAACTATTTATATTTCTATTTTATAGACTTTCTGACATTTTTATCTATTTTATATTTTGGACTTAAATTTATTGTGTTTACTATTTATTAAGCATATTTACATATTTATAATTAGCTATAAATACAATATAGAGTTGTAAATATTCAGGGAACATTCAAATTACTGAACAATCTATAAAAAAAAAGAAATTACCGATGAATTTTTTTGTCGTTAACGTAAAAAACTTGTCATCAATAGAAAATTACTGATAGATTTTTTGCCAGTAATATATACAAAAAATTTAAAATTTACATTGCCGACGGAATTTGTCGATAAAATAAAAATTAAAAAAATTAAAATTAAAAAATTACCAATGAAAAAATTTGTCGATAAAAAAACTAGATTTTAAAACAAAATTTATTTGAAAAATTACCGACGGATATTTCCATAGGTAAAAAAATCGGATTTTTAAAACAAATTTATTTGAAAAATTACAGATGAAAAAATCCGTCAGTAAAGATTTCATCTTGACAAATTTGTTGATGGATTTTTTCAGCTTATTATCTATGGAATTTTTTTTTTCCAAAATCCATCAGTAATTATTATGAATGGATTTTTTCCGCTAGTAATAGTTACTGACTACATTCTTATCATTTGACAAAACCCGACGATAATTTTTTCGGTAACTGAAATTTCATTGGTAACACCTTGAAATCCGTCAGTAACAACGTTCTTTCTTATATGGTGTGATTACTGCAACAAACCTCGTCACACCTGAGAAACTTGCTAGAAAATCATTGGAATACCGGCACATCTCAAAGGAAGCAAAACAAGCCCAAAAACTCATTCTTTTCTAACTACTCAGGAGACTGAAAAACCCTCTTTGAGTAAGCAACAGTTTGACCAACTCAAAAAGGTGTTACACTCTAGTTCTTTATCTGGTACTCCTAGTGTTTCTTTGGCACAAACAGGTAATTTTAGTTTCCTTACTTCCTATAACTGCACCACAAATCTGTATACACCATGGATCATTGATTCAGGTGCATCTGACCACATGACAAGTCTTTCCCCCTTATTTAAAACTTCCTCTCCTTGTTCTGGAAGTGAAAAGATTAGAATTGCATATGGTAGTTTTTCATCTATTACAGGAAAAGTTAGGATTGACTTATCCAAAACTATTAACCTAAGAAATGTCCTACATGTACCAAAACTCTCATGTAATCTTCTCTCTATTAGTCAAATATGCAAGGATTCCAACTGCACTGTGAAGTTCTCTGACACTCATTGTATCTTTTAAGTCCGGACTTCAGGAAAGATAATTGGCAATGCTAAGATGATGAATAGACTTTATTACCTTGAGGATTTTTTCGAAGACAAAGTAGCTTGAGCATGTAGTGGCATAAGTTCTTCCCTTGTGAAGGACCAAAAAATGCTTTGGCATGACACACTAGGACACCTTAATTTCCAATGCCTTAAACACTTATTTCCAAGTTTATTAAAAAATATTGGTTGTTCCTTGTTTGAATGAGAAAGTTGTGTTCTCACTAAGAGTCATAGAGTTCCTTACCATTCTCAACCTTATCATGCATCTAAACCATTTCATTTGATCCATAGTGATGTGTGGGGTCCATAAAAAATTACAACTCAATTTGAAAAAGATGATTTATAACCTTTATCGATGATCACACACAGTTATGCTGGATCTACTTTATGAATGAAAAATCTAAGGTTCCTAAAATATTTAAATGCTTCTCACATATGGTAGAAACACAATTTGACATAAAGATTTCCATTTTAAGAAGTGACAATGGCAATGAATATTTTAATAAGAACCTTGGTGAATTCCTTCAAAATAAAGGTATTCAGCATCAATCTACATGCCTAAATACACCTTAGCAGAATGGAATGGCTGAAAGGAAAAATAAACATCTTCTTGAGGTAGCTCGTGCCACTATATTTGAGGGTAATGTTCCAAAATATTTGTAGGGAGATGTTGTCCTAATAGCAGGCTGTCTCATAAATTGAATGCCCACACGTATGCTAAATTACAGTACACCTTCAGACACTTTAAGAAATATTTTCCAGCATGTAGATTGCATACTGACTTGCCTTTAAGAGTTCTCGGCTGCACTATTTTCTTGCATACACCCTCTCCATTTTGGTCCAAACTTGACCCAAGAGCAGAAAAATGCATTTTCATTTATTATTCCCCAAACCAAAAAAGGTATAAATGTTTCAACCCTCACACAAAAAGGTCTCACATTAGCATGGATGTGACTTTTCTGGAATATCAACCTTTTTTCAAGAAAAATTCTCTTCAGGGGGAGAGTATAAGGGAAGATAATTTTTTGCATGAACCTTTACCCAATCCTATCTTACATATTGAGAATACAAATTTCACTAAACCAACAATTGAAAGCAATATGGAAGAACATGTGGAAACAAATTTTGAAAAATTTGCGCCAAATATAAGTAGAAGCCAAACAAGGAGAAAAAATACCACAAAAATAAAGAGCTTCAGATGATGTTCAGAAATTCCCTAAGTAGAATAGAGACCAGTCCAGCATCTCTGCACCAAGCCAATTAGATATCGTAGAAGACAGCCTAGTAGAAATACCTCATGGACTTCCAGGTAACTCTGAAACTTCTACCCCTAATATTGACATACTGATAGCTCTTAGGAAAGAAACCAGAACCTGCGCAAAGGCACCCAAAACCAGCGCCAATCATCTAATTTCCAAATATGTCTCTTACCAGAACTTGTCCCAAAGTCACGAAGCCTTTACATCTAAAATTATAAATTTTTTTGAACCTAGAAACATTGAGGAAGCACTAGATGATCCCAACTAGAGATTAGCAGTCTTAGAAGAAATGAATGAACTCAAGAAGAATGAGACCTGGGAGATTGTAGACCTGCCACATGATAAAAAAGCCGATGGGATGTAAGTGGGTTTTTACATTAGGTGCAAAGTTGATGGAAGCATAGAAAGACATAAAGCTAGATTAATGGCAAAATGGTTTACTCATAGATATAGAGCAGATTATCAAGAGACCTTTGCACCTGTTGATAAACTTAACTCTGTGTAGATTCTCCTATTACTTGCTGCCAATTACAATTGGTTGTTACATCGATTGGATGTAAAGAACGTTTTTCTAAATGGGAAACTAAAGGAAGAGGTCTTTATGAGTCTTCCCCCTAGATTTGAGGAAGAACTTGGGAGGAATAAGGTGTATAGACTTAAGACATCTTTATATGGACTGAAACAATCTCCAAGGGCATGGTTTGAATGGCTACGGACAATGGTGAAAGGTCTTGGTTATATCCAAAGCCAAGCTGACCAATACTTTTCTACAAGTATTCAACAGATAATAAAATTGCTATCTTAATTGTATATGTGGATGACATTATGTTGACCAATAATGATATCTTGAAACTAACAAACCTGAAGGAGAGGCTTGCTAAAAATTTTGAAATCAAGGAACTTGGCTCATTATAATACTTCCTTGGAATTGAATTTATAAGGTCCAAGGAAGGGAATTTTATGAATCAACAGAAGTACATTCTAGGCCTTTTGAAGGAAACTGGATTACTTGGATGCAAGGGTGCGGAAACACCAATGGAGCCCACCTTAAAATTGCTACCAATAGAACTAGAAAATGTAATGGACAAAGGAAGGTATCAACGACTGGTGGGAAGACTAATCTATCCATGTCACGCATGCCTAGATATAGCCTTTTTCGTGAGCATGGTAAGCTAGTTTATACACTCACCAGGCCCAAAACACACGGAAGCTGTCTTCAAGATCCTAAGATACTTGAATCGGTCACCTAGTAATGGATTATTCTATAAAAACTGTGGGCACCTTCAAGTAGAAGCCTACATAGATGCAGATAGGGCTAGAAGTGTCATGGATAGAAGATCAACATTTGGATATTGTACCTTTGTTGGATGAAATCTAGTTAGTTGGAGAAGTTAAAAACAGAGTGTTGTGGATAGAAGTAGTGCAAAAGCTAAGCTTAGAGCTATGGCTCATGGAATTTGCGAAGCACTGTGGGTTGAGAAACTTCTACATGAGTTAAAGGTTCCTAATTCCCCACTAATAAGGTTGTATTGTGACAATAAATTAGCAATTTCCATTGCTCATAATCCGGTGCTACATGACAGAACCAAACATGTGGAAGTTGACAAACATTTCATAAAGGAAAAGATTGAAAGAGGATAGATTTGCATTTCGTATGATCCTACTGCAGAACGATCAGCAGACATTCTAACTAAAGGATTATGTAACACCCTAAATCTTAACCTAAGGCTACTAGTATGTACTTAGGTTAATCTTTAGAATATTACCTCTTGGTCTCATCTTTTACTTAGAAAATACTTAGCGGAAATATGGGTAAAATTTTTCTTTTTAGAATTAAAATCAAAGTGAGAGCCACGCACGAATCTTTAAAAGAAAGCATAACGAAACATATAAGCAAAGCGTAAAGAAACACATCATATCATAGAAACATCAACTAAAACATATATATATAATGTGCTTACCCAAAGGGCAGCACTATTCGATACATCGGGAAACTGAATACAACTGAAGAACAAATACAAGGAAAACAAATACAGGGAAATCATAAAACAACACCCATGCCCGAGTGCACCTAGAGTAGGCAACCTCATACACAAAAGAAGGTTTGCCCTCAACTATGTGGCGTGTGTGCACTAACTGCTACCCCTCCTATGTCTACTCCTGCTGGTCCGAGTACTGTGGGGTCGAGTTGATCCACTGATGAATCTTGGCGGGAGTAGTCGAGCGCATCATCGGGGCATGTCCACCGCGGTGAGGGCGCATGGATGGCCTACGTGCCAACCTCGGCTGGACCACTGTCTCCTCACTCCCGGCTCTCATCGGTGGGGGAGCGGGGTGAGCTCCAGCGTACATGTGTGATGGCGAGTCCTCGGATGGGTCCGATCTCCAGTCTTGGAGTGCGAGGCACGTACTGCAGGTAGTCACGCATCTGCCGATGCCTCAGGTGCATGCGGAGGATCTGCTCGTCCCGTGATCTAGCTCGCTCAAAAATACTGTTGTGATGGTAGGGAGCAGTCGGGGTGAATCGGTAACTCCGTACTGGGTGCGCGAAGGGTCGTCCCATGAACATGAAGACTCTAACAGTGCAATGACCCTCAAAATGGTATGACCCGAGTGCCGGGTCATGGTGCAGCTCCCATACCGGGGGGTCGATGAAGAGTACAAATGTCGCCATCTGAAGATATGATGGAAGAAAAGAGAGAGGGAATGAGAATCTTTCTAAAAGAATTCTCAGTAGGGTCATCCCTACCTAGGTGACATCATCATATCCTCAGGAACCTTGGGTTTTATTTCTAAAAAGGTGTGCATGCATATAAACTCCTTTTAAGTTAGTTTTCTAAAGTATTATTTATCCAAGGCCCGTCATATTTTATAATGCGTCTTATGACTAAGCATGAAATATACTAATGACATGGATGCATCATAAAGGTAAGCCAATCAATAGAATAACTAGGAAACATTATAACATTGGCATAAGGTGATAGGTATAGCACATGTGACATTAAACTTTAACTTTCATCTCATGGGGCCACCCTAAAACATCTCTAGGTTATGAGCTCATACCTTAACTAGTCGTCACTAGCTCTTAATTATCCTATGATAAGCGTAATATAATCCCGACTTAAAGTACGGGCTAAGGGGCAAATTAAGGATCACCTTTTAGGGTCATTTCCTCTTTGAAACGCTCTACTAGCAACTAGTACATCGTAGTATTGTCCGCTTTGGCAAACTCTATGTCAATACCCTCATGGATTTGTTTTCTTGGGGGTGCTCGGCTAAACCGGTGTCACCCAAGAAGGCGCTCAGTGTTGTGTCACATTTAAGTTCTCATAAAGTGTTAATTCATAAATACATCATTATTCATCATATAAATCTTTCTTGTAGTATGCATCTCATCATATAATCATATATAAAACTATAACCTATTTTCACATAAGACTTTTTCATAGCATATATATCATCACATGAAACTTCTTCATAGTGTATACATAAAACTTCTTCATAGCATATACATTATCATATAAACATATCTTTAGACAATTATTCACACAAACTTACAAGCTTATTGTGTTATAAACCCATAGTGTTTTATGCTTTGGTTCTTTTGAGTCTTAAACTTGTAAACTAATTGTTCTAGTATTATCCTTAACCTCTTACACACCTATGGGTTCACAACTAATAAGTTTTACTAATTTTTATGCTCAAGGACCTATCCAAACAGCACTATGCAGAGTTGGACAGCTTTATATTTGTGTGATTATGGAGTTCTAAAACTCACATTCTAAAGTTATCGATCATCAAAACCTAGTCTCTTGGGAACCTATGAGGTTATAACTAAGTATTTCTCACCTCACACTATGGTCAAGAACATCTCTAAACCTCAAGGATGCAGAATTTGAAATCCTAACTTTACGGGTACCTAGAAGTCACAACAATGACCCTTTCTAAGTTCGGTTTGCTCCTAAGACTTCAAGATTAAATCCTAAACCAATTATGAGTCATTCCTACACATTCAAACTAATTAAAAACTATGATTATTAAATCTAAACCTTGCTGGACAGAATCCAGAAAATTATATAATTAAAGGATCTAGAACTCTCAAATTAATTCTTTTCTAGTTCCTAACTTATCCTATCTTTCACATATGAGTCTTAACATTATTTTTACTCAAACATAGGCACATTATCATCATTAAAACAGCACATACGGTGGCAGTAAAGAGCAAGGAAGAACCGAAAATATACTTCTCCATAAAAGGTATAGAACACAATTTCTAAGGCACATAAGCTACTAGTTTCTCTTGGAACTATTTTAGAACTTTCAAAACTTGTTCATAAACACCTTCATCCTTTAAAATCATAGGAATACTTAAGAGGGCAGTGGCTAAATTATTTTTATCTCAAGAGGTCCTAAATTCGTAAAACTTAGTTCTATATATTCCTTATACTCACATAAGCTTAGATAAATTATAAAACATAGTTTTTAACACTTGGAAACACCAAAGCCCTTTAGGGCCGAAATGGGAACCTCAAGAAATAAATATTTTTAGACCTTTGTAGAGACAACAATGGGCAAGTCTTTGAGCTCTAGGTTCATTAAAGTGATGACATAAAAATAAACATGCTCATGCACTATTTTAGGTTCCATTAGAAAGTAAAGTGATGGCACAAAGTAAATATGAATGCAACTCATTATTATCTTGGTATTAAGTGAGAACTTGAAATATAAACATGATAATGCATAACTTGAAATATAAACATGATAATGCAAGGTTCACTTATTATCTTGGTATTTAGTGATAGCAAGGAAGTAAACATGATATGCAAAGCATAAAGTAAACATGATGCAAGGTTCATTTTATGGTTGACTAGAGCTCATTCAAGACTTTAATAAGATAACAACCCAATACAAAATCTCAAAGATCAAAACATCAAAACCGAAAGTCTTACAAAAGAAAAAGAAAGTGAAACTAAGTCAAGTTCTTTATTAAATATCCAAAACCCCTACCTAGAGAAAATCTCTAGAACGTGCCGGCCAACTTTAAGGTTGACAAGGGTAGGCTTGGGCTTTTAGAAATCCTTAGATTAATTTTCTTAAGTTGAAAAACCATGTGAGCTAGATGTCATATAGATGAAGTCATAAGGAAAGGAAAACTCAAGCTTTAGAGGTTTCTTTGAGATGAACACAATGTCATCATCTAGAAACTCTCATCATCAAGCTATCATGCTCATAATAAGGCCTAGAGGTCGAAATGAAAAGAAAAGGAAAAACAAAGGAAAGTTCAAAAAGAATCCAAGAGGAAACTAGAGAGAAACACTTTCTTGAGCAAAACAAAGTTTGAAAACAAATCCCTACCTAGAGTGAAGATGAAATCTTTGAACTTTTGAAAATGAAGACAAGATGATGAGCTCCTCCAAGGGGCAAGATAGCTTCGGCCAAGGGAGGATGAGAAAGTTGGAGTTGCGTTTCAAGTGAGGTTGTGTTTGAGGTGTGGTGTTTGAGAGGTTTGATGATGTTTCAAGCCTATGGGTGGTGTTTCAAGGTTGAGAGATGATAATGAGATGAAGAGAGGATGAAGATGAAGATGAAAAGAAAGGAAGAACTCTCTTGGAATTTTGAGAGAAAAGAAAAAAACTAGCAAGACAACTCTAAAACTCTAAACGTAGCAAATGCTTCAAGGTGCAACAAGGCTATCACAAGCATCCTATTTATAGAAAAGCAAAACCATGGGCTCATCAAGGGAAGGGTGCTGGCCATAGCATTGGAGGACAAAGGGAGAGGAAAATATCTCTTTGATTGTGTCATAGAAGTATGGTTTGAAGTATGGAAGCTATGCTACAAATTATGGCTTGATGTGAGTTAATTTCCTATCAATTTTTATGAAATTAGGCTTCTAGAAACAATGCATGGCTGGAACTTTTCCAGCCACAAATAAATGGAGAAAATGGGCTATTTTAATTAGTTATTTACTTGGAAAATCAAGCTTGATTGAAAGTTATGACAAGGTATAGTGTATGTGACTTGAGGTATGGCCTTGGAGTGTTGAAAAATTGAACATGTGATGCATATGGGGAGGGAAGGCTCACGGCCAGACCTGGCAGCATGGGAGGAGTGAGGTTTGATCCATGTAATTGTGTGTTAATGATAGGTTTAAGTGTGTATTAGTTTAGGTACAAGGTTAGGAATAATTAAGCTTAAGTTTAAGTAACTAAGAATGAGTAATTAGGATTTTATGACAAGGTTAGGAGTGCTCATGCATCATTAGAGAATTTTAAACTCATTTATGAATAAACAATCTGTAACACAATTCCATGATTTAAGGAATTGGAGAGAGGAAATACTATTCAAGATTCCATGATTAGGAGTCTTGAAATTAAAATATGATTTTAAGTTGTAATTAAGCACTTTTAGGTTCTAATAAACTTCAATAAATTATTTTGACCCTAGATTAATTAAGAAAATTAATTAACCTTTGATTAGAACCTAATATTGCTTAGGTTTGCTTAATCACGCGATTAAGCGTAAAAACACGAAACTAGGGGCAAAACCGTAATTTTGCACTAATTTCGCCTGACCTCCTGACCAAAACTAAAGTCACAGTCTACATAAAAACGCCTTTTAAAATCATCTGGAGAAGTTTCGGGTTCATCTGGCACTTGCAAACGGGTAAAACACCGCAGGGGCGTTTTGGTCATTTTGACCTGAAAACTCGAAAAACGAGATTTTCGATCCCGGGAAGGTACACAAGTCATCTAATCCCCTTCCAACATTGAGTTTGCCCTTCGAGTCTTGCCGAACCGGCTTTCCTCGAATTTCGGGCTGAAAATGACCTCAGGGGCATTTTGGTCATTCTCACTCTAACAAAAAAATCGGGGCGTTACAGATTATCTAAGAAGACCTTTGATAGCATAATAATCAAGTTGTCAATGAAGGATTTCTTCAAGCTAGCTTGAAGGGGAGTGTGGACAGGGTGTTAAAGAGGACACTAAGTTTAATTTGACTCTCTAGTTCTTATCCCTAATTCTTTTCTGCAAATAGATTTGATTGTTTTATTTTTTTTCCTTTATTTAGTTTAGTCTATTCTAGGAAATATTTTATGACCAAAAAATCTTTCCTTTTTTAGGCTAGAAATTTCCCTTTTTTAGTTATTCACCTTCTGTAATCTGTCTATAAAGACAAGATCTTTCTGTGCATTTATATATACAAAAATACATTCTAAACTCTTCAAGTCATATTATCTTTTTTTTTTGTTATTTAAATTAATAAACTAGTATTTACAAGGGAGGCCTGTGATAATTATACAAAATAGATTAATACTGAATGTAATTATACTAAACCCCAAGGGAGGTTAATATAATTGTCTATTATGATATGATTGAATAAAGAGAGAAAACAAGAAAGATAATATGAAATAAAGATAATAAAAGGAAGAAAAATGAAAAGAAAGAAAATAAGAATTGTATCAAAATAATATGTATATTCCTTTTGTATTAAAAATTAAACATGTTATGTTAATTTGATTTTAAAAAAAATATGTAGAAATTAAAGAAATATTTAAATTTATAATAATACAAACAATTAATTTAATTTATTAGTGTTTCGATTATGAAATCTATTTCAGAATATTTTAAAGAAAATTGAATTAGATCAAATATAAATACTAAAGCTTTGTTAATATTTGAGTAATTTAAAATTTTTTATTGAGGGCATAACTGTTATTTAAACGTTTTCTACCCTCTCTTCTTCCTTCAAATTCTTGCAAACAAAATGAGCTGAAAATGAGTTGATTAGGCACTTTTTATTATCCCCTACTCTCTTCCCTTCATTTTTGCTTGAAACAACAGAAAAAAAGGGTTATCCCTTTGAAATATACAGTGTGTCTGGCAGGTAAGGGAAAAACAAATACAAATGATAGAAAAGATGATTTTTTTTTTTCTCTTGTTTAAAAGTTCAATAACAAACAAACAAAAAAACAGAGAAAATTGATAAGAAATACCTTTCATTTTTCCTCTCAAAAACTAATTATTTTTCTCCCTTCAAACAAGGGTGGAACAAGGGAAGCTGAAGATTTGTAAAATTAATAACTATAATTGCTTCACTCTTTTTTGCTATGTAATTTCGTACACGAAAATGAATTCCTGTTTATTTTCCTTGATAATCATCCAAATAAGTAAGAAAAGAATTTTGTTCCCTTCCCCCTTTTTTTTTTAAAAAAAATTTCCATTCGCTCTTTGCTACCTTTGATCCGTGCAGTTAATTGTAAACATCCTAACAATTTATGTAATTACAACTGAATCCCTATGCTTGTGAAAACGAAGGAGGGGCAAGTTGTGGGCCATTTCAATAATGAGTTTTGATTGGGTCGAACGGGATAAGATATGGGAAGGGGGCATGGTTGCCCCTGTTGCTACCATTGTGAGGCTCGACCCACAACTCATAATCACCACATATTGCTGCCTTTTAAAAAGGGACACGCCAAAAATAATATCAATGAATAAAAGAGATTTACCTGCTATCTTATAAAATTTATAAGCATTGATACCTTTTAAATAATTATAGTTAAAATTTTATCACGTATCTCACTAATTAAATTAATTAATACTTTAAGTACGTATAATTAAATTATAACTCTTTCGTTCAAAAGATTACCAAGACAAAAACCATAAATAAATCAATATAATACTCATTATTATGTTATCTACGGAACGAATGGCTTAGCAACGCTATAAGTAGTCTATGGTTCTCATTAATCGTTCCACCAATCTATCGATGTAATGCATACTGCTGCATTATTAATTATCCGGTGGATTGGAGAGAGAGAGAGAGAGGTCCCTGCAAGTAACAGATTGCCTTCGTTTCCTGTGAGACAGACCTCAGAATGATAGTCCCCTTGTTCCTCTCAGGCGGTTGCAGTGGGAACCATCGCGTTAGAACCATTTACCTGTAATATCATGAAAGCAACATGATGATTGGAGCTGGTCTTAATTGGTTTTTTACTTTGGAAATTTTATATTTCATTATAACCTGCAGTCTTCCCTTTATACAGGGCACATCAACTTATACACTTTGAATGGCCGTGAATGATATGCGCAAAATATAATTTCAAATAAAAAGTTGATTTAATTTTTATATATGGATTGGAAGTGTAAATTTAAATTTAACTTTTATGATACAATCCAATTATATATTATCACATCAATTGATATAATTAATTCTCACACCAAGTACTCATATATGTGTGTGTGTGTGAATATATATGGCAGTTTCCATCTATATTGCTTTGAACAAATTCACACCTTGAAGGAAATGGCATCAAGAGACACATGTAATCAAGATGAGGATCCATAAGTATTAATTAAAAAAGTTTTGAAATTTCAGGTAATACAAGTGAATTGGATATATATATATATATATATATATATATATATATATATATATATATATATATATATAACCATTTTAAAATATATTACTATGGTTCAATTAGTTGTTTAGTAATGTAATTAAATATATAACATTTTATTGGAACAACTTCGGTAGCATTGTCAAGTGTTAAAAAAAAATTACATTATCATATAAGCATGTACTATTTATAAGAATTTTAAGATAATGGATAGTTGAATAAAATAATATAAATAATATGCGTGAATTCTTTTTACGCGGATTATATATTAAAATTATATTCATATTTTATATGAGTAGTATACATTATATATATATATATATATATTATATATATATATATATATAGAGAGAGAGAGAGAGAGAGAATTAAACACCTCCCTCATAAAGATTTTAATTTTAATAAATTGACATTGTAATTTTTTATACTATTATCTAATTATTTTTTTATTTACATAATCTTTTAAGTAGTAAGTATTGAAATTAAACTTATCTATTGATATGAAATAATAATATATGATTAAATAATAGTGTAATTTTATATTATTAGTGTATTTAAGTTAAAGAGAATATTTTGATGTATTGCCATTAATTTTATATTATCATTTGATCATATGCTTATACATATTTATAAGACTTTTAATGTAGAGGTGGTTAAGTCAAGTCTTTTATTGATATGATAATACATGATTAAATATTTGTATAATTTTTTTTGGATAAAATGCACTTATATCCCTTGAGGTATCAAGAAATAATACTCCACTTCATTTCACTAAGGGTGTGTTTGGTGTTTTCCTTTTATAATTTATTTTTTACAAATTATATATTAAATAATAAAAATAATTATAAACTAATAATGAATTTAATTTCTATAAATTGATAGTACAAAATAAAATATTTGCAAATAAATTTTGACCAAATATGACACATTTTTTGAATTTATTCAGTTTATGTTAAAATTCTTTTATACTGTCAATTTATAGAAACTAAATTCATAAATAAAATTAAGAATTATATCAAAAGTTAATAATAATTGTTTTTATTAAAATATTAATAATAATTACTTTAAATAAATAAGATATAACAATTAAATAAAATTTTTGTAATCTTAAAATATATAAATCAACATTAATTATTTTTAAAAAATAAATAATAGGGGGTAAATAATATTAATATAAAATATAATTATGTGAATGAGATTAAAAAATAATTTTTATAAATCAATAATTTAATTACCACTATTAATAGTCAATTATGTAGCATGGTATGATACTATTTTAAATTTTTATTGGTTTGAAGTGTAAAATATGGTTTTATACTGTGCATTAATAAAAATTCAATAAATTATCAAATCATAGTTGATAGTTATCAGAATAGGCAATTATCTAGTATGATTTAACACTTTTTAAAATTATAATTGCTTGATTAATTTTACAATTATTACTTTTATGAATTTAATTTTAATTTAATGTATTGAAAGTGTAAAATTTTTTTATATTGTTATCTAATTAATCATTTACATTTAAATAATTTTTCAAGCAGTGGATATATGAGTAAATTATTTTAGCTATGAGATAATATATGCTTGAATACATTATAGAGCTATATTTATACTATTAGTATATCAAAATTAAATTCTTAAAAAAAATTGTAAAACAAATGAATCAAATGTAAATAAAAAAATAATCAATTAATAGAAATGATTATTATTAATCTTTTAATTAAAATAATTATTAATATATAATTCTTTATATTAGTTATGAATTTATTTCTATAAATTGACAGTATAAAATAATTTAAACCATAAACAGATAAAAAATTCAAGAAAATATCAAATTTGATAAAAAAAAAAGGTTATCTATTCATTTTATGCTATCAATGTATAGAAATTAAGTTTATTACTTATTTTATAATTAATTTTATTATTTAGTATATAATTTATAAAAAATAAATTATAAAATAGAATGCACTAAACACACTCTTAGTAAAATAGGATGGAGCATTATTTCATGATACTTCAAATAATATAAGTGCAACTTATGCAAAAAAAAAATTTTATATTAATAGTGCATAAGAATTAAATTCTAAATTAAATCCTTTAATAGATTAATATAAATCAACACGGCATCAGCATTAGATGTTAACATTAGGCAAATCGTTTTCAAGTTTTATTTGAGTGTGGAGAGTTTAGTCGGATTATATCGAATCAAATAGGAAAGTGCTAATTGCATATGAACATGATCTCGTTGAGCATGATGCTCCATAACACAGAATATAGTATTTCAAGTTGGGGTTTAGATAATTGTTAACCTAAAAAGGGGTGAACAATACAAATTTAAGATTTGAATAAAATATTTAGCGGGTGCACATTGAGGAATAGAAATTAAACAGTGCATGAAAGCCGGTGAGGTGATGCGTTGGAAATAGTCAAACAGAGCAGGTACGCACAGTACACATGCGCTTCAAAAAAATTGGATGAGTTGGCAGCATCACATAAAGACATTGAATCCTAGGTCTAAGGTTACATTTTCAAGGAACAATAGCAATTGACTATGAGCTATATACTACATTTAACCCAAGTGGACGACAAGCTTCAAGGAAAAGCGAAAAGGGAATCTCTAATTAATCGATTCAATTAATCCAAGTACAATGCATGTTCTTGGGTGAGAGAAACTAAAGCATGATTGATAATTAAAGAGAGGCCTTAATCATACTACTAGTCAGGGTCAAAATCAGTTGGATCGTGAGGGACTCATAAAAACAAAAGGTGGTGATGATCTTTGAGTTGAAGCAATGAACCTGGGAAGGAAAAAGAATGCGTGTGCATCTGAGGAAGAACAATTAATCAATACTTAATTACATTACATCCCCTCTCTAATCTCTATAGAGAAAATGCAACCCCCACTTTGTCATA
Source organism: Dalbergia cultrata (assembly GCA_031216105.1). Taxonomy (NCBI): domain Eukaryota; kingdom Viridiplantae; phylum Streptophyta; class Magnoliopsida; order Fabales; family Fabaceae; genus Dalbergia; species Dalbergia cultrata. The sequence goes on along the minus strand of CM062349.1, from coordinate 32,392,049 downwards.
AACAGTAACATAATAACAATTTAATAGTTAATAATATGTTGAGAATATTACTAAACCATGAAAAGTATATATTATTAAGTTTTTCAGTAATGATATAGACTAGATATAACATCAATTAAAATATTACTAAAAAAAATTTAATAACATTTTTAAATGTTATAATTTAAAAAAAATTGTTAAAAAATGTTATTATATCTTTCCCAATATTTTCGAGGTAAAAAAACAAGTTATTATTTTGCATTATTATTATTATTATTATTATTATTTGATGAAAAACAGGCTCAGATCCAAAAAAGAAAAGGAGCCACAGTCCAAGATACAAGGATATAAGCATAAAGTTTATAGACCTACAATACGACATAAAAAAAATGTTTATAGAATTACATTATTATTTATTGTTGTTTATAGAACACTAATACGATATCAAAAAGGAAATTTATAGAATATTAATATATTCTTACATAAATCCATATACTATTTACTACTTTTGGATTGTGTAAGTGTTTCTTCTTCAGAAATGTTATTTTAACTCACATTTTATAGAACATCATACCAACACACTCACATATATTATTAAATTAGGTGTGGGATCCAAATTAAATGGGGTCTATATTCAATTCAACTATGAATATAAATGTATCGACATGATGCCTAATAAAATATGAGCCAAAATAATATTATTCTTCTTAAAAACTGTATTTTTTTTTCATGTATAAATTATGAGAAGCAGAGCCCAATTGTATACAATACAACACAATGCATCCGCTGGCTCGCATGTGAATGTGCAGTTTAAAACAGACCAGCTGTATTGGTCTGGCCTTGGTTTTGTCATTGTGCCACTCACTGACCCACCTGTCCATCATACTTGCACGTAATTTTTATTTTATTGAGCAAAATAAAGTGAAAATATATAATATATATGCACATGTTGATGCATTTGAAATGTGAATCTAAAGAAAGAAACAAAAATGGGAATGCGAGAAAAATAAATGAGGAAAGAGGTTCAGAATTATATATCAAAAGCGTATGTGTCCTTCTTATGCTCTATCCAAAAAGAAAGAGGATAGTGATGGTTGGTATCAGAATTAAGGATATCCACCTTTGCTTGGATCCAAGTTATCCTTAATTCCTAAGGACCACATAGCCTACGTGCTACGACTACGAGTACAGTGTCGAAAAATTTGACGAAAACTTTATACTCTGATGAATTTATGCTCTATTAAAATTTAAAAGTTATTTATTTAATTCTATGAGAGATTACTTTAAAGCGACGCATGTTGTATGTAAACGAAATAATTATTTGATAAAATGATAAAATATTTTAAACAAAAGGACGAATGTGATTTCACCAAAATTTAAATTAATTTATTTTCTTCTAGAGTAACATCTCAACTTGTTTTTATCTAAAAATCAAGTAATATAAGTGTTAAATATATGTATATCCATATATAATCTCTGATTTTATAAAATGTGCCTTTTGAGTACTGGTATTACTAAGTATCATTTCCTCCCAGTGTATTCTTAACATGTAGACATGTTAATGCTAATGGTTAAAATAAGTTGGGCGTGGTCCGTCGAAACGTTCCCGAACTTAAAATTTACTCCGTCAGTTTCTTTTTAAATGTTGATTTTGAACTTTTTATTTTATTTTATTTCAAATTAATAGTCATTTTCGATTTTATTTCAAACCCTAAACCCTAAACTCATTAATTACTTTATGCTAATTTGACCCATTTTTCATTTATGAGAGAAAATGTGGAGAGTGATTGAATAGATGTAATTCAATGGAGATATGAAAAGTAGAAGGGTATTTTTATTTTTTATAAAATCAGCAAGATCTACTCATTATTTTAATATTCAGTAAAATTCAGAAGAGACATTTATTTTAAGCCGCATGTCTGTGAACCATTAAAAAAGTTGTTTCCCGAAAAAACAAAAAAGGTGTTGCAAGATAATCAATTATACTGGGTAATGCTATTAAAACAGTTTGTAATAAAATAATCGTAATTTTAAGTTGAAAAACAATTTACAATCATAAGCAAATTTTTGAATTTTTTTATTATAAGTGGAGAATCTTGATTATTTTAGAATCATAATACTTTTACTTGGCTAACCCTAAGTATCTGTGATGCTTTAGGTCTACGTGTCGTTGGTAAAGTTTAATATAGTCTTTAGCTATCCTATAAATTTTCGATTTGCTAGGACTCACAAAGTTGCTAAAGTCTCCACTGTTTTATATAGATAGGCTCTCTACATCAATAAATGCTCGCTACAACAAGCAAGATGGTTAGTAGGTTTGCTGCAACGAGACCCCTCCATAAACACGAACCCTAGTTTCAAAACCATCTTTTCCACCCTTCACTCTCTTCCTTATCCAATACTACCTCCTCCAAAGTTCAAGATAAGGATTTATTCATGGTTTACGTTGGATTTCTCTCCATTCATCCATGTTTATGAGTTAGGGTGTTTATGTTTATAGTTGTTGTCAATTTTGGATACTCTCCCAATGTTCATCAAGTTGTTCTAAAGTGATTATAGTTTATTCATGATTTTGTTGCTTTCATGGCAGACGTTGATATCATTCCCTCTCCACAAAGCTCCGTTGGTGCTGACACCTTGCATTCCACCCCTCCAGGTGAGTAGATTTAAGCTCACAACTCTAATTTGGCCATTACAGATAGTTTTTCACACCGTTTATACCTTCCATGAATTTAGAAACGTTATTATGCTATAAACATGCTTTTAAGATTATGTCTAGTTGACAAAATTATGATTTTACAGCTTCCATGAAAATGCATGACTTTTATAAAATACATGAGACCATTATTGCCTAATGTATGTTGTTTTCACTATTATGTTTATTTAATTGATTTCAAATAAGTTATTAGATGATAGTATTTACTTCAAAAAAAATTTGATTATGAATTGTGAGATGTTAGAGAGCACAATTTGATATGTTAGCTTTTGAACTTTTAGCATGATGACTATGAGCGAAATTTGGATAGATTTGGATAGGAATTAGAAAGAGACAGTGTTGTGAGTTAACAATAGTAAATTCATTAACCTTGGTATACCATGACACCCATGAAGGCAAATGCTCTTTATTTAGATTAGTCTACAAGAGATGCGGTTCGTGAGGAACTATTGAAATCTTAATTAAGTGCTCTTGTTCATAAAGGACTAAGCACCACCATATAAAATTATTATCTAGTATTCTGTCTCACTTTCAATTACTTAGAAGATTATTATATTTTCTTACATGAAATTGATATTATTATTAATATTATGAATTATTAGTAGAAATGATTTTGATTGCTGCATTACTAGTTATGTATCTTCCTTGTTGTGCCATATATGGTTGTGGGTCAAAATTCGTTTATTAAGTTTTATATGAAACTTACCCCTCTCTTTCCTCTTACAGTTACAACTGTTGGTCTAGAGTCTTCCCAGATATCTCCTCCTTAGTAACTGATAGCTTTATTTTTTATGAGTTGCACTTTGGAGTGAAGTGACACTTTTTAGTTATGTTAATAGTGCTTCAGTATATTACAAGCAGGATTCATGGACCATGCATATTTATATTTTACTATGTTATTTTGACGATTTATGTAATCATGAGTAAATGATGTTGTCAGTTTTTGGAATAATTATTTTATCATTTAGATATCGTTCATGGATTATGATTTATACGAAAAATGTTTATTCAGTTTACATTTAAATTATGTCTAATTGAAATTCTGAAGTTTTATACATGTCATGTCATATAAGGGCTTTTGTGAGGTCGGTTCCCTATATGCTGGTTTGGTTCTTAAATTGAGTTGTGACAGTACCAAATATTATATAGTATACAAAAACAAATCATTTCTTAATCTTATTAGTAACTTACCGTGCAAAAACAATCATTTTCATAAAATTCAAACTTATTTTAAAATCACTTTTCTGTTAAAGTATCCAAAAATTGATTATGAATGCTTATGCAAATAAGTGATTGTTGAAATTATTTTCATCTTAAGCTCTTTCAGGCATACACTTAGTTAAATTAGTAAACAAGTTAGGGAAAGACTTATTAAAAATCCTTTTTAACTATTAAAGTTGGGCTATGTTTGTGAAAAGGCCTATTAAGTTTAATAGGATAGGCTATTTATATCATGAATCATTTTTCCAAAAACTTAAAATAAATGTGACACATGAATGAATTTTTTTTTATGAGAAAAATAAAATAGGAATACAGAAAAACAAAACCCAAAACCAAAATCAATCCTAGAAACTAGAGTATTCCACAAAACTACAATTGAGAAGAGAAACTCTATTAACCCCTTCGACATGGCCATATCAAGCTTAACGGACCACCCCCAAATAAATAGTACAATCAAGAAGATTCTAATCTAGTAAGTTCTTACATGAATGAAACCCATGATAGCAACTTTTGCCATTGTCATAGACCAAAGAAACCACAAGAATGAGTTAGTCCAAATAACATACTCTCAAAACCGCCTTAAGGACATCCAAAATTCATGCTTAGCAACAGGTTCTGACTTAAATTGCAAAAAGCATCAACCACCACCAAAAAGGAAAAAATGTCCATTGTGATTAAGAAGAATTACGGATGCCAACATCTCACCATCTAATTTATCTTCTCATACAAATGTCTCTTTTAATCTTGAAGCATGAACAATTCACAAACCCACTTTAGCTTACGTTAAAATTTAATTATTTTATTTCTAATAATAAAGGCAACAAGGATCAAACTATAGATCACTTAATCATAGGAGTTATGATACTATACCATGAATCATCTTTCTCAAAAATTTAAATTAAGAGATACATGAACTATTTTATATATAATAAAAATAATTTATACTTTATTATTATTATTTGGTTATAATGATAATAGAAGTCTTTTAATCTATGTAAGGGTGGATTTTTTAGTCCATTTAATGTGTAACGCCCCAATTTTCTGTCTGAGTGAAAATGATCAAAATGCCCTTGAGGTCATTTTTTGCCCGAAATTCGAGGATAGCCGACCCGTCGGTCCTTGGAGGGCTAACTCAATGTTAGAAGGGGATTATATATGATTGAATATTAATAAAGCAAAAGAATCTTATTTTCTGAAGTTTCGGGTCAAAATGACCAAAATACCCCTATAGCATTTTTGTACAAATTATGATTTTGCCCCTACCATAATGTTTTTAAGCTTAATGATGTAATTAAGCAAGCCTAAGTAACATTAGGCTCTAAGCAAAGATTAATTAATTTCTATAATTAATCTAGAGTCAAAATAATTTGTTAAAGTTAATTAGAATCTAAAATTGCTTAGATTAAACTTAAATCTCTTTTTATAAATCAAGATTCTTTTTCAAGGAATCTTGAATAGTATTTTCTCTTTCCAATTTCTTAAATTAAGGAATTGTGTTTTTACACAATCATATCATAAAATGAATTTTAAATTAGCTAATGAAGCAAGACCACTCCTAATTATGCTCTAATATTCCTAAATACATAATTAGCTCACCTAAACACTTCCTTACAGTTCATAATCTTAAGCTTAATCAAAGATACACCTAAACACATCATTAAACCACAATTAAAGGACACAAATCTCTTCCCCTTGGCTGCACATGGCTGAACACTCCCTCCCCATGTTCTTCACATGTTGAAAATTGTAGCACTCAAGGAGCCATGCTTGTGCCCATACCTAGCTATACCCAAACCTATACCTAGTCATTCCTACACCATGCCTTGTCATGATACATAAAAATGAGATATTTTCTTCCCTCTAAAACCTTGAAAACTGTGGCCTCTCCTCCTCCACACATTCCTTCAGATTTTGTCTCTTTATAAATATCACACTTAGAAGAACTTGGTGCATTTTTGTTCATTCTTGCAAACTAGCTTCAAGAGTTGTCTTGAGTTTTCTTTCTTTTCTTCCAAGAGTTCAAAAGTTCTCTCATTTTCTCTTCTTCTTCATCTTCTTCATCTTCAACAAAGAGCCACTCTTTACATCCTTAAACCACCACCCAAACACTAAAGCTTCCTTTCTCAAACACAAAGCTCACATAAAACACAACTCCTTTTTTCTTTATGCTTGGCCGAAATCATCACCATCACTTGGAAAGGAGTTTACTTCTCATTTTCTTTTCAAGAGCAAGCTTTTTTTTCATTCCAAAGAGAAATACCACTAGGTAGGGGTTCTTGCTTTCAAGAGCTCTTGTTTTGTTTTGATGTTTGAAATGAAAAAGTGTAAGTTTTCTCTTGGTTTTCCTTTTCGGTTTTGCTTTATTATTTCCTTTTGATGTTCGGCTTTCAAGGCCTTGTTACTCCTCATGATAGCTTGATGATGAGTGTCTCTAGATGATGACTTTGTGTTCATCTCAATGAGACTTCTAAAGCTTGAGTTTTCTTTCTTTAAGTTTTATGAAAAATGTTACTTAGTCATGAGGTTTGATTCTTTAAAAAGGAAAAACTTGAGCTTGATAATGAGGTTTCAAGATAATGGTCTTGAGAGTTCTCATTTGAGAAACCTCTAAAGCCTGAAACTTGTTCTTAATCTTGAGATATTTTGGTTTTCTATTCCTTTCTTTTCCTTGATGGTTTCGGTTTCCTTTTCTTTCTTTTCAAAAAGTTTGCTAAAAACATAAAGTAGTTCTTTTTACATTGTTTCAAGAAGTGTTGTGATTTATTTTAAGTTCTTTGTTCATTTTCTTTGAGCTTGATGATGATGTTCAAACCATGAGGTTCCTTTGTAACCTTGGTACAAGAACTCTAAAGCTCACTTTGTCTTGCTAGATAAAAGTATGGGTTTAGGATAATATTGATCCTTGTAAAATTCGTGTATGAGCTCTAGTAAAGTTAAAATAAGCTTGCATTCATATTTATTTTCATGTCAACACTAACTCTCAAGAGTAAAGAATGAACTTGCATTCTCATGTTTATATTTCAAGTCATCACTAAACTCAAAGATAATAATGAGTTGCATCCCATGTTTACTTTATGGTCTCACTTTATTTATAATGAAGAATAAAACAAAGTGCATTTCATGTTTAAGTTTATGTTATCACCTAAGGAACCTAGATCTCAAAGACTTGGCTTTTCTTTATTTCAAGTAAAGTTTGGAAAATGGAAGTATTTTATAGATGTATTTTCGGCCATGTGATGAGGATGGACTTAGTATAAGATTCATCTAGTCACAAGGACCAACAAAATATGTTTTAAGAATTTTCTTAAGCTTAGATGAACTTAGAATATGTTATAAATATATTTTTATGTTTTAAATCTCAACTATGAGCAAAATAAATTAGTTACTACCATTGTTCATTTTTTTATGACTTTAATGAGATAAAATGGTTTCTAAAATGAGTTTTGAGGTTTTAAAAAGGGTTCCAAGAGAAAACTAGTAATTTATGTGCACTTGAGATGAAATTTTATGTGATTCTATGCATGATATGATGATGATGTTTCCAGTTCTGCCTTGTTATGCTATTCACTATATGATGATGATTTTAATCATGTTAGAATGTGTATATTCAAATATATCGATGTTAGAATTAATTTCAGAAAGCTAAGACCAGTTAGTAACCAAGAAAGAATTAAAATGAGATTTCTAGATCCCTTAGAAATGAAAATTTTGAATTCTGTTCCAGCAAGGTGAACATTAGCAATAATGGTTTATAATTAGTGTAAATGCATATGAGTCACTTATAATTGGTTTAGGAATTGATCCTAGTACTTTAGGAGAAGACCAAACTTAGAAAGAGTCAATAAAGTGACTCCTAGATACCCGTAATTAGCAAAGCATAGATTCTACACTCATGAGGTTTAGAATTAGTTATGATCAGAGAAATGAGTGAGGACTACTTAGTTATGAACCTTTAAGTGCCCGAGAGGTTAAGTTGTGATGACAGAGAACTTAGATTCAAGTTCAAAGGCCCTAAGGGTCAACCATAAGACATTGATGAATCTTTGATGGAATGAGTTTGTTATTTCAAGTATGTTGGTGTTGATGCATGTTCTATGATGAGTATGCTTGTGTGATCTTAAGTTTATCATGATTATAAGTTGAATGAGAAAGTACATGTATCATAAGTTTTGTGGCATAAAGCAATTTGAAAGAAATTCGGTGTACAACTGCTATGCTACCGAATTTTTGTCAAATTAAGAACTTGAGAATTTTTTTGAAAACCATGAAATAAAAACCCCAGGTGACACCGGTTCGGCCGAGCACCCCCAGGAGATGAGTTTTTAATGTGGCATAGCACACCGAGACACATTTCTCTTACTTCCGTAAGAAGATAACAAAACTGTGAGCGTATGGTAGATGCAGCCTGCCAAAGCGGACAAATTTACTGTGCACTTGGTGCCGTAGATGCGTTTTGAAGAAGGAAATAACCTTGACTCGTGCTCTGGGAGCCGGGATGTATTCAGGTGATCCTTAACCCGCACTCTGGGAGTCGGGATTTATTTATACTTATCTGGGATAAGTCAAATGATATGTTACCCCTTCTATTACCCTATGTTAAATTTAGTGACGACTAGCTAGGATTGAGCTCATTCTAGGCGATAGGTGAGACAGAGTTTGGTGATAGTATAAAATAGTCGGGGCAGTGCGATGGTTGGATTTTTAGTGACAGTATAAGAAGGTGGTCTTTGAGAAAAAAAACTTAAGAGTTCAAGTATGAGAAAGAAATATGATGTTTTAATGTCACACAGATATGAGAAAAGAAAAAGTTTTATATGAGAAGTTATATGCTACTTTATGCCACTTATATGTTGATGTTTCTTGATAATACATTCTATTGATTACTTGCATAAAGTATTGTCATGCATTCATCCAATATCTGCTGCATTCACGTCAATAAGACTTATACTAAAAGACACCCACTTCGAATAAATAGATTTGAGAAGTTTAAAACCAAACTTTATGCATGAACACCTCTTTCATAATTAAAACCGAAGTGGCTGGGGACGATGACAATAACACGTGTGTTAGAGTCGGAGATCCCTACTGAGAACATTGAATGAGTTTCTCATCCCTTTCTCTTTTCTTCCGTACCGTCTCCAAATGAAGGTAATGACGTGGCTCGTGACTTCTACTAAGGCATGGGCATGAGACACTCGCTACGAGTCGAATTAGAGGGATGTAGTGGAAGCATGTAGATGCCGCTTCATATATATGTATTTCTTTTGATGTGACAATGAAACTATGTTAAGTAGTAATTGATGTATCTATGATGATATGACTATGTTGTGTTGCTATGTATAACAATTGTATTTTGTGGCTATGAATGATATGATTTCACTTTCCTACATGTTATGTTTGCGACGAACGTGAGATTTTATTTTAGCACGTGGTTCATGTTTTGTTTTCAAGTTTCAAAAAGAAAAATTTATTCGTATTTTCCGCTAAGTATTTTAAGGAAAGATTTTAAAGAATGAAACTAATAAGTAATAAACTAATGATTAACTAAAATATATTCTAGGAGTATTGGGTTAAGAACTAGGATGTTACATAATGAATTATAACTTAAGTAACATCTCCTATAATTTTTGTGACAAAAAGGATTTGTTACCAAAGTTGCAAAATACCAAACGTGCCAAAATAAAAATAGGACCACCATTGAATGGACACTTTACTAGAGGAGATTATAGAGAAATAAAACTTAATAAAAGTTACTATTTATCATTTAAAGAGAAAAAAAATACTTTGTGAGAATTGAAAATTATTAGAGTTTAGAAAAAGAAAATAATTACTTTATGGGAACGGAAAATTTTTAGATTGATTAAGCTCAATTTAAGCGAAAAGCTAACTCAAATGAGAAAGAAAACCAAAACCACCATTGCGAAAATGTTTTGTTTATACGTCTAGTCGATATAGAACTTGTTAAAATCTCTCGGTGTCTTTAATGCTTGATCCCAATTTGAATTTATTTTTGACATCATTACTGTCTTACTAGTAAAGTGTCATAAATAATAAAGTAGGACTAGAACTAAGATTGACTGCTCTAGAAGGTCTCAACTTTGATTTACTTTTTCGTCTCATGTGTTTTTAGAATTTAAAAGAGATATCAATCTATTTATTAAATATTTTATTATGAATATAATAAAAATTTATTGCCACTTGTCTAATTTATATTTGCTTCTTAACTAATTGGTCCCATCCCTGTTTAATGGAACTGGTCCCAATTTTCTAAATTACTCCGACGTAGAGGCATCAAAATGGCTTGACCCACTCCGTTTAAGTTTGCCCCGCCAAAAGCCCACAAAAAACAAGGCAGGTGGAACAACCCAAAAAAATAAAAAAGACATTTTAATGTTCTAATAAATTTTTTCAAAAGTTTTTAAAAAATATTTTTATTTATGTATACACAAATTTTCAAAGTTTATAATAACTATAGATCAATTTTGACTAAAAAATATTATTATTAATAGAGTTGTTTGTGAGTTATGACAATATTTTATTTTTAAATTTTAATTTTGAGTGAATAGTATCAACTGTATAGTGTTATGTGTTAATGAGTGTACAAAGTTTTTACTTTTTTCTTTTTTTGGTCAGACATTTTTTCAATTTTCTTACCAATAAATTCTGAAATTTTTCTTAAAAAAAAAAGATTTGGCCCGCGAGCCAAGCTCGTAAACCCGCGGGTTAAGCAAGGTTGATTAGCTGGGCTGGAATTTTTTATGGAGTTTAAAATTTCAACTCAGCCCACTAAAAATGAATGTTTTGAATCGAACAAACTCATTCTATTTTGACAACTCTACTCCAACGCATGCACAACAACTAGGATAGTCCTAGCTCTTGGTTCAATGCAAAATGGGACGCTCCAAGACCTCCTTCAAAGTTGCTCTTAGAGCATTTCCAGCAATAGTCCCATTTTAAATCTCATTTTTTACCCCACTATTTGTCATATCAGCACTATATAATAAAAACATAATAAAATATAAAAGTGGGATAGGAGTAGGAATCTTCTCTGCAATAGAAGATCCCAATTTAGACCTAATTTTGGTCTCATCTATTTTTTAAATTAAAAAATATAATAACATATTTTATCAAATATTTTTTATAACTATTTTTTAATATATTATTTTATTTTGGTGCTGAACAAAATTATAAATTTTAAATCTTTTTCATAATTGTTATTAAAATTAATAGTATTTTTGACAATTAAGCTATAGATAACATTTCCATACATTTAGTTTTTGAAAGTTAAATTAAAAAATTCAAACTAAATTAATTTAGGAACTATATTAAGTCTTCAAAATTAAATATCGAGAAAATGTCACATAATCAACAACGCCACCACCATTACATAAATTTAAAAATTACATTACAAACACAACCATAGTGCATAATTAAATGTTAAAGAACTACAATAAGCTATTTAATGGGCATTGTGGAATTGCTATATATGTTCGAACAAGTCTATTTGTAGTTGTCGATGTTTGTGTCTATCACGAAGTTGGATATTGTTTTGGATATATCTTTCATATGGAGCAAAAGTTTCCTCGCCTAACTCCGATTGTGATACGCCATTGTCCACATTATCGTAAGAGAGGAGCTGATCAAAGTTTCTAGCATACATTCGTCTTTTCCCAGAATCATGTTGGACCACGTATAATAGCAAAGCGAGCCTGTGGCACTTCAAATGCTCGTTCCATGTCCTTTTGTTGCCTTTCTTGGTACTTTGCAAATAACTTCCCGCTTATCTCCTTGTGGTCGGGAGATTGTTCTAACAAATGTTTCCCATTCAGGATGTATACCATCAGTTAAGTAGTACCCCGTAGTGTAATTGTTACCATTCACAGTGTAATTTATCTCAGGGACACGACCATCTAAAACTTCATCAAACACTGGTGAATGATCCAACACATTGATATCATTGTTTGAACCTGGGACTTCAAAAAAAGCATGCCATATCCAAAGGTCCAATGAAGCCACTGCTTTAAGTACTATAGTTAGAACCCTACAATAACCACTTAGGTACATACTTTTCCATGCTTTTGGACAATTTTTCCACTGCCAATGCATGCAATCAATACTGGCCATCATGCTAAGGAAGCCACGATCCTTGCCCATCTGTAGTAAGCATTGAACATCATTTGAGTTTGGCTTTCGCAAGTATTCAGTCTCAAATACCAAAATCACATCTTAAACAAATTTCTCTAAGCACTCAATTACAATGCTTTCTCCTATCCGCACATAACCATCAATGCCATCTGCCAATACTCCATATGCCACCATACACATGGTGGCTGTGCATTTTTTTCTCTAAGGATCAGCCTTTCTTCCTTGCAGCATTGACTCTTTGCTAAAAATATGGATCAATATTTGAGAGGGATTCCACAATGCAAATGAAGAGATGTCTTCTCATTCTGAATCTTCACTAGAATATTTCAACAAGGTAGACTAGATTAGGTGCAAAATAGTCCTTGAAAAGACATTCGCACCCTGCTTCACTGTCTCTTTCTATCCTCCTACGCTCATGTTGCTGCAGAATGAGTTCAAGTTGGTGCTCATCTAAATGATCGAGCATAAAATTCTTAATCTAGTCACTTGAAGACATTGGTCGGGTTAAATCACCGAACATAATATCATCAACCAAATCTCTCCAGGTCATGTTATTAGGATCATTAGAGTTTCCAGCCATATGTGATAGTATATATTTTAGTGGTGGTTGTGAATGGAAAAACTTTGGGAGGGGATAATGGGTGCAGATGAGATTTAAGGCTTCTACTAAAGGGAGGATGTAAGATGTTGTGAGCAAATGTGTATGAGTGGTGGTCCATATTTATAAGTTAGATTTACAACAGCTAGTTTTATAACGGCTAGTTTTTTAAACGACTAGTTTTATAATAGCTAGTTTTATAATGGCTAGTAATTTAACGATTAGTTTTGTAATATTGTATAATTAAAATATAAAATAAATGAAAAAAATAAAATTAACATTTAAATTAAAAATACAATGACACTTAAATGAAAAATGCAGTGACACTTAAGTAAGGAATATGATGACACTTACATTAACAATACAATGGCACTAAATTAAAAACAAAAATGACACTTAAATTAAGAATACAGCCAATGTCTAAATTAATCATACTTTGACTTGATTTTCGCTATGAGTTTAGCATGAAGATAACTATGCTCTTCAGTCATAAGAGAGGTGTCTACATTAATAACTTGTATCTTTGTTTCCATTTCTCTGACCTCTACCACCTTTTCTTGTAATATCAATCTCCTTTCCTCCATGGTCTTAAAGTCCTCAAACATATGTAGTTTTCAAGATGTTTCAGATCTGAGCAATGGCGAAGCTTCTTATAAGCAATGGGGGGCAATGCCCCCCCCTCTCCCCACCCCAAGAATTTTTCAAAATATTATATATATATAAAGAAAACAAGTTAAAATGTAATAAAAATATAAGAAACTTATATAATGTCATCTAATTATATCTTTCTATATATGTATAATTTTTTAAATAATTGGTATGAGAGTTAAATATGTATAATAAATAAGAAGTGTGATAAATTATCCTATATAGATTATGTGATTCTATATAAATGAATTTTTTTTAACTTAAAATCTATTAACTTGTCTTTTAACTAAATATAAAAGATCACATCATAATTAAGTATCGTTTTAGTTTTTTTTTTACATTAGATAAATAATTATAAGAATAGATTCAATATAAATATTAAATAATGAATTTGTTAACTTTGTGCTCTACTTTGATTCTTAAGGATACTTATAAATTTTTTGACAATATTAGATGTATATTTGGAAATATAATGTAAAAAGAAAAGGTTTTTTCATATAAATTTGAAATGACTTTATATGTTTGGATGAAAAAAATTAATTTTCATTCTAAAATTCACTTATAAGTGAAAACATATTTTTATTTTTTTATTATAAGCAAAAATAAATTACTTTAGCATTTTAATGCTTTTATTAAAATAATCCTAAGTAGCAAATATTATAAAATATAGAAAATCATTTGACACATTTTTAGTAATTTATCATATAAAAGTCATTATTTTCATATAATTCAAACAAAAACACCACTTAAAAATTACTTTTGATCTTGTACAATCAAACAAAAAGTTGATTTTGAAATAATCAATTATAAATGGGTTCAATTATCTATACTATTATCTATATATATATATATATATAGATTGGGGGTGAGTAACCATCTTTTGATATCTCCTTACTCTGGTGAAATTTATTTTCAAGTTCACTAACTACTATCTCATTTACCCCTCACTTCTCCATTTTTTTCTTTTTTCATGTAACCAGTCTCTTTTTTAGTGTAATAAAAGAAATATAAAAATTAAATAATCTTTAATTTCTATTAAATTTAATATCAAATAATTTTATATAAAATTATATATTTCAAATGGGATTAACCAGTGCAAGCTAAAATTTTTTATCTTTTCTCATATTTCTCTCTTCATTTTCATGAATTAACACCAATAAAAAGGTGACCTGATAGCACGACACGTGCCTGTCGAGTCCCTAGTTGAAATAATTTTGATATCAAAATTCATCCAAGTATACATTAGTATTTATCATGTTAGTTATTTGCTATAAAATTTAAGATAAATTACATCTCTCTTGAGATTTGTGAAAATGCAACTCACAACCCCTTTAGTTGTCCACCTAACATTGATACGCCCTCTGCTTGTCAAATTTTAAGTATTTATATTATAATCTCACTCCTTATTTACAAAGCACTATTAATAAACTTAAAAGAATGACTTTTTTATGATATTAACTATTCCTAATTAATAAAATTATAAAATTACCCTTAAACTTAACAAAGTGGATATAGGAATTTTTATTAATTAAAAATAGCTAATATCACAAAAAAGTCATTCTGTTAAGTATATTAACAGTGTTCTATAAATGAGGTGTGAAACTATAATATAAATACTTAAAATTTGACAAGCAGAGAGGGTGTCAATATCAGGTGGACAACTATAACCCCTCTGCTTGTCAAATTTTAAGTATTTATATTACAATCTCACTTGTCATTCACAAAGCATTATTAGTAAACTTAACAGAATGACTTTTTTTTATTATATTAACTATTCCTACTTAATAAAATTATAAAAATACCCTTAAACTTAACAGAGTGGATACAGGAGTTTTTTATAATTTTTATTAATTAAAAACAGTTAATATCATAAAAGTGTCATTCTGTTAAGTGTATTAACAGTGTTCTGTGAATGAGGTGTGAGACTATAATATAAATACTTAAAATTTGACAAGCAGGGGGGGTGTCAGTATCAGGTAGACAACTAGAGGGGGTATGGGTTACATTCCACAAACCTCAGGGAAGGTGAGTGTAATTTACCTTAAAATTTATATATAGATCTACAATTAATTTTAATTTGATTTCTTTTTTACAATTTAATTGTCTCGTGAATCCTTTTGGCCCCCCTAAAATTTTTATTCAAGCTCCACCATTGGATCAAGTGTCCTAATCTTTTCATCCAAAGCATCTCCACATGCTTTAGATTTCACCTTACCCTTTCTCTTTGATGCTTTGGTGCCTTGTGGACGAATTAGAGACTTTATAACTGTTAGGAAATAATTTCCGCTCAATATAAATCAATCAAATAATAAAATTAACGTAGTTCGGCATCAACTGCCTATATCTATGATCTCACAAATCAATCTACTGATTTAATAAGGAATACAATAAAAAAATCTCAACAAATCTCAAATAAATCTACCACTATTCACGAAACAGGCCGCCTAATACCACATTGCTAAAAAGACTTTCGACACAAGCTATCATCACCACTTACACCGCCACTACTCACAAAACATACCATCATCAATGCAACTTTTCTAGCAAAAGCTGTAAATCCTCTATCAAAGCAACTTTTCTGATGAAAACTGCAAACCTTCTATCAAGGCAACTTTTTTGGCAATAGTTGCAAACATTTCACCAATGCAACTTTTTTGGAAAAAGCTGCAAACCATCTATCAAAGCAACTTTTTTACCGAAAGCTATAAACCTTTCTCCAATGCAACTTTTCTAGTAAAAGTTGCAAACCTTTCATCATATTAGTCTCACCAATTCCTCTTCATCGTCTATATCATCCTTATCATCACCATCTTTCTCTCCATTCACCATTTTTAATCTCTCAATTTTATTTTCTTCGCATATCTAAATAATTCTTAAAACTATTATTTGTAATAGTTTACACACTTACTAAATTCGACCTCAATCGTAGTAATTAATAATTTTCAATTTTAAATAAAATCCTAATAAATTTTCAAATCCTTTCCAAATATTTTTAAAATCGAAAACTACCAATAGCAATCTTCAAATAGGAATTTGGATCAATTCCAATAATAGCAACATCCTCATTTGCTGATGTTTCCGGATTTGACAAGGATGAGTACTCCAGAAGCACTTACCTTTGTTCTCTTTGAACCTCCACCCTGAGTTAATTGGGTTTTCCATTTCTGTTCCCTCATAAACTCATTCCAGTGTCTCACAAAATTGCTTTTTTTTTTTTGTTATACTTGACTTGATTAGATTGTGGGCCAACTCCATTATATCATCACTGTTTGAACCACTTCTTATTCTTCAAGATGCTTGATCATGACAACCACTGAATCCTTGAGCCCCTACATTAATTCTATGCCATCGCTTCTTGATTACACTTCTTTTAATCAAGCCATGGTTGCTTTCCTCTCAATACTTAAGGATTTGGTTCCAAAATGCATCACCTTTTTTGTTGGTACCGATCACATGATCCTTTGACACATTTAACCAAGCACTTGTTAGGAGTTTATCCTCTTCCCATTGCCAGTGGCCACTATCTTCACAATGTTCAAATTGCTCATCATTGAGGTTGATAGCCTCTAGCCCATCATGATTGGGAAATTTTGAATATTGTGAACCTCTAGTCAAATCTACAGGTGTTTGGGGAAACGGGTCAGATGATTCTCCAACACTGGCAGATCCAGATCTTGAGCCCCCTAGTTGGGATTAAAAGAGGAAAGATGGTATAGCCATATTTCTAGACATTGGGTTAAACATAGTAGGAATTGAGAACTGAGATGTTTGTGGATTTTGATTTTGTAGGAAAAAAGGAAATTGAAAATTAGAAGGAATTTGAAAATTGGAATTTTGATGGCCTGAATAATTTTGATTTTGGAAGGAGTTTGAAATTTGAAAATTGGAATTTAGATTTTGAGGGTTTGAATGTTGAGAAATTTGGGCATTTGGATTTTGGGGGAAGTTGGCATTTTGTAAGTAATTGGAAAAAGAGTTTAAATTTAATTGATTTGGATCCATTTTTTTCAGGAACAAAATGGGACTAGAATTTGTGTGGAAAGAATTTGAGAAGTATTGGGGAGGAATGAAAGAAGTTGTGCAAAACGAATGGAAGAGATGATATTTATAGAGTAAAAGTAAGAAAAAAAATATAAATAGTAATCACAATAGATTAAAACAGATAATTTATTAGGAAAAAATCATATTGACACAAATATATGAATGTTAGCTTTCATTTCAAATTTCAGATTTTTAATATTATTCCTACCATGTGTCAACACCCCATGGCTTGACTGCAAAATGGGATCAATCCCACCAACAAGGGACGTGTCCCACTTGGTGAGCGGCCCAATTTCTTGGTCCAGCAACTGTCTCCAAAATGGCACAACCATGTGGGCCATGTAACGGTGGGTGGGACTCCAAAATTTCATTGTTAGAGATGCTCTTATACCCGAATTTGTAAGTAATCTACTATAAAGTGCATAATACACGGTGACACTATATTATAATTTAGCTATAAATCTATCCATCTTAGAACTTAAGAGCATTTCCAATGGAAGGGCTACCTAGAGTTCCTTTTTGGTCCTCCACCAATACCACATAGTATTTGTGTCATAAAAAATAAATAAAAACTAAGAGTTTCCCTCAATGGAAGGACTACCTAGAGTTCCTTTTTTAGCCTCCACCAATGGCAAATTATATTTGTGTCATAAAAAGTAAATAAAAAATAAGAGTGTCTCTCTTCCCTTCAATGAAAGGGACTAAATTTGGTCCCATTATAACCCCATATATTTTTTTTTAATTCAAAGAAGAAAACTAATTTATTTATGAAATGCTTTATTATAATATTTTGTATTAAGCAATTTCTATTCATAGTTTGGATAAAAATGAAAAATAAACTTAGTAAATTAAATTGAGGATAAATATTTCATACATTATTACTAAAATTTAAATGGATAAAATTCAAACTAATATTTTTTCAACTAAGACAAGCTAAGTCTTCGATATATTTTAAAAATATTACATGATTATTAATAACAATGTATAATTAAAATATTCAAAAAAAATTATTAAAGTGTGCATCAATTATGTGTGTGTTTTATTTAAAAGGATGATAAAAATCTTCCTTTACGTATTTGAGTACAGGGTGTCACGTACTTAAGTACAAGTTTCTTGTGTTCATGTATAAGATGTCATGTACTCAAATATAGGAATATAGGTTCCATGTGCAACCTGTATTTGAGTACAAGTTTCATGTATTCAAGTATATGATGTTATGTACTTGAATATAGGTTCCATGTGCAATCCATATTTGAGTATAGAATATCGTGTACTTGAGTATATTTTTGCAACAGCACTTTCAATGTTTTATATTTAACAAATATTGCATATGACACTTGTAATGTGCTTATTGGTGCCAATATGATCCCTATTAAGAGGGACTAAAGTTTTATTGGTGTCTAATTATTCCATGAAGACCCATTTAATATCATCCAATTATAGATTTGAGATTCATCATTTATTATTGGACTTAGCCCCAATTGTGAAAGCATAGAAGGGTGTGTAAATCTATAGTAACTCTGGCCCATGATAGATAGGGCCTAGTTATAATATATTTCATTTTGAATAAGGTCCCAACTTCAGTCTATATCTCTTGACCGTGCTGCTCTATCGAGACATTGTCTGGCATAAGAGACAAAAAGAAGTGGAAGCTTTCTGTACCTGATGTATAGCACACGTGCATATGCTTGCAACGTCGACATCAATTTGCAATATGGCTTCAAGAGGTACGCATTTCATGTGGTTTATGATATTCCTATTTTTTGTGTTCTAAATTATTAGTACTTGATCTTGTAAAATTAACATGTGGTATCAAAGTGGATAATACTAGGATTAGAACCCTATTTTTTCCAATGTGTAATCCCTGATTTTGTAATATTAGGGATTTCTTCTGAATTGAATATGGAATCAAATTATAGGAAAGAGAGAAAAATAAAATCGGTGTCAACATTGCAAGCATATGCAGGAGTGCTATATATCATGTAGACCTTTCACTTCTTTTCTGTCTCTTGAGCCAAACAATACCTCGATGGAGTAACATGATCAAGAGATACAGACTGAAGTGGAGACCCTGTCCAAAATGAAATATATTGTAACAAGGCCCAATCTGTCATGGGCCTAAGTTACTATAGATTTATACACCATTTTACGCATTCACAATTGGGCCTAAGCCCAATAATAAATAGTGAATCCCAAACCCATAATTGGATTATATTAAATGGGTCTCTATGAAATAATTAAGCTGTCTATTTAACTCATTTTATAAAATTAAAAAACATACCTATTAATAATAGCTTAAACCTAGAAAATCCTAACAAATGAGTCACGTCCCGAACAATTCCTCACTAGTGGTGCGGTTCGTCTCTCCACAACATGCAAAGGATGAGGACTGAGTTTTGTCAGGCATTGGAGGTGCCCTAACATACTGTCTCATGTCAATAATTGAGCATATAGATGAAATTTGAAAGATTAGACATTTGTGAGTGGTTCTCTATTATACATAAAATATACTAGCCTGACATCATATATTAGAATTAAAAAGGCCTAACTCAAGCTCAATTATTTTTATATGAATTTGTTTACGTTACATGTTCTGGACATTTTTTGGTTATAAATTTTGACAGAATTTTTTTTTTGGTATGCAGAATTAATTTTTAATAGATGACTAATTGTAACTACTTAATTCATTCAATAAATATTGTCAAAATTACACTAAAATGGAGAAACTCTAATCATGTAGCATTTCCCGATAGGCTGACCTAGTACAAGCAAGAATATCTGAATATGCATGTTAACAACTGAAAAATAGAGTAGTGTTACATGTATGATAAAGTTGTACAATAATATTGTAACAACACTTACAATCTTATTTTGTTTTGTAGCATAATATTCATTCCTTTCAAAAGATAAAATAATATTGTGAGTGTTGTTGTAATATAGTTGTAGATCAAATATTATTCCACCTGGAATTGCCTCAAAACAAAGTACTGAGTACAAGACTAGCACATATTGCGTGGACATTTTATTAAACTAGTATAATTGTTGTCATTATTATCATTGTTAATTATTAGGCAGAATCCGGGGATAAATTGAATCGATCAAGTTGGCTTTAGGAACTTACATGGAAAGTGCTTGAATTCTTGGCTTGATTACCTGCACAAAATTAAACACCCCTCACTTATGAATTGAAGTAAGCTAACCAAACAATAAAAATACTCCCTCCCTCCATAAATATTAGTAGGAGTTAATGCTCACTTTAGCCCCTAACATTCCATGTATGAGTCATTTTAATCCTCACTTTTAAAATCAATCAATTTGGTCCCTCACATTTACAACAATGAACAATTTAATCCGTCTATTAACATCTGTTAAATTATCGTTAGTTAAATGGAGTGCCTAATGGGCATGAAGCTTGTCCGAGAGGAAATAGATCTCAGCCAATGAGAAACAAAGCTCAACCAATAAGAAATAGAGCTAAGCCAATAAAAAATAGAGCTCAACCAATAGAAATTAGAGCTCCACCTTCTTCCAACCGATATCCTTTTTCATCTCTGCCCCCACTCGAGCCTTGATGCAGGCTGGTCAAGTTTTATCTCCCTCAAAACGAGCTATATTCCTACCAAACACTTCGCTTAACTAATGGTGATTTGACAGTTGTTAACAAAGGGACTAAATAGATTCATGTTTGTAAATGTGAGGGACCAAATTGATTTATTTTAAAAATAAAGGACTAAAATAACTAATGTATGAAATGTTAGGTACTAAAGTTAGCATTAACTCATATTAATAGCTATGAAAACTGGAGATAATTTAGTAGTACATTTGAACATCGATATACATTACCACAATATTTACGTGAACACAATGTCTATAGTAAATAGTGTGTTATTGCCTTCTTTTCGGTGTTATTGCTGTTTTGACTTCTTGAACCTTTAAATTAGAAAAATGACAATTAATAGGAGTGACATTTAAATAAACGACAAAACCATAATTATTTTAAAACGAATGGAATACTCGACGGTAACTAGCAGAATTTTGAACATAATGTGAATTTCAGTTTCCTCACCCGCCCACCTATTCTCACGTGCTGATGGGAGTAAGATTGTTTCGTCCTCCGCACTAAATTAAGGATCTTACTGATGAGTGCCTTTAAGGAATTATTTAAAATTATTAGAAGAGATAAATTTTAAAACCTTTTTGGCTCTATAGTTTGAAAATATAAAATATCATATTTTTAAATAATAAACTTTTATTTTTTATTACTCAACAAGTACCTTAAGGCATTCATTAGTAAATTCTCTTAATTAATTAACATCTCTAAGGTTATGTTTGGTACTTATCTCGAGATAAAAAGGATGGAAACAATGAGATGATAGAGATAGAGACGATATTGAAAATGGAAATGAAACTCTATTTGGTAGTTGTGTATATGATACATTGATTGATATAAAGATGAAGAAGATTAAGTTATAGTTTGATGAAAAATTAAAAAGTGAAGAGGACAATAATGGAATATAAATATTTAAAGAGATATTATTAAAAAAAATTTAAAATTTGCATTCTAGAGATATATTGTCTTGGGACGAAAGTAATTTTGATGTTTTTATCTCTGTCTCATTCTCCAAACATATTTCTGTCCTCAATATATCTGTATTTTTTGTCTTGAGATACTTACCAAATGTTACCTAAAATCTCATATGGAGCTGATTGCATGGTACAATACTCAATATATTTTGTTGTAAAATACTCCCTCCGTTTTGCTTTAACTATTCTTTTTATTTTTGTTTCATCTGTCCTTTTATCATATTAAGAAAACATTAATTTCTTTTTACAAATTATACCTGTAATGTGATTCATAATTTTGCACTATTATCAAGGAGGCATTAAGTTTTTTACCAATTAAACAGCGACAATCTCATATATTAATATAATTTCATATTATTACTTCCTCTATCCTTAAATAATTATCCAATTTTAAATGCACACTAAAATTAAAGAAATAATTGAAAAAAATAATATTAAAAATAATTTATTAAATTACCCTTATTTTTGTCTCTTCTTTATTAATTCCTCTTTTCTCATATGCTTTGTCTCT
This sequence comes from Dalbergia cultrata, assembly GCA_031216105.1. Taxonomy (NCBI): domain Eukaryota; kingdom Viridiplantae; phylum Streptophyta; class Magnoliopsida; order Fabales; family Fabaceae; genus Dalbergia; species Dalbergia cultrata. The sequence goes on along the minus strand of CM062349.1, from coordinate 32,369,606 downwards.
TTCCTCCCATAATACTATTTAATAGGGTATTATTAAAAAGTAATTATTAATACTACCTAAATTTCTTAAAAAAATAATTATTTCTAGATAAATATAATTTTTAAAATAGATAATTATTCAAAGACAAAGAAAATACTGATATTCATTCACTGTTTTCTTTTCGAGCCTATGTTTGTTTTTGGATAATATAAGTGAAACGAGGGAGTGGCGAGCATGACTTTTTTTTCTTCCACGGTGCGAGGTAGAATCAGTCCTCCTCACCTCAAAACGCTTCCGCGTCTGGCTGGTGACGTGGACAAACATAGTCGAAGCGATTGCGAATACCCGAAAATCCGAATTGAGCAAAATTAATTAAGAAACACATAATGGTTTGGACTTTGGTCAACAACTTGTAAATTTCTTTGAGATTGTGTTGGCTTTGTTGTCCCCTGGTTCTCCACAACAGTTGTTGGCTGCTTTTCATGGTGGGGTATACATCAATGAAAAGCATTTATTCCTTTGGAAAAGAAAAAAAAAAAAAACCTTCAATTTCAAACGCTTAATTAAAATTAAAGTCTACAAAGGCACAAACATTTTACAGTATACTTTTTAGATTCTCAAAATTTACTTTGTTTATCCTTAAAAAAAAAAAAACCAATGCTTTAAAGAAGCAACTGATCATTTCCTTAATTTCGATTTTATTTTTTAAGATGTTATCCGTCTTAGTTTTACAAAGGATTTTAATATTGTAAATTTGTAATGGCGTTGCTTAATAAATATTTAATATTTTTTTTATCAAAATAAGTTAGGTATTTATTAATATTTAATAAAAGTTTTTGTTTTGGTACCTCAAGGGTACTCTTTTAAATTAGGTTATGATTTAATTATGACTATTTAAAATATTGATAAACTTAGTTAGTGGAATGCATGATAAATCTTTAGTCACAAGTTATCTTAAAGGTACTATACCTATAAACTTTATAAGGTATAAGAGAAATCTCCATGAATAAAATCATTAATTAGCAACTAATTAATGAAATATAACTGCAGTATTTTAGCAATTTTATTTAATTCATTTTGGAATAAACCATTACTATACACAATTTGTTATATTTCAAGTAATTTAACTCAAGTTGAGTAATTTATTAATTATAAAAATAAAGTTTCCCACCGCTAATTTTATCTTCTCATCCACTCCATATAAAAAAAACACGAAAGAAAATAACTATCATCAAAATTGACTTTTTTTAGTTCTAAAATTATATTAGTAGTAATTAAATTTAAATTTAAGATCGTACACATATCGTCCAAAACTCTCAATTAATTACTTTGAGAGACATGACTCTAAGTTTGGACTACTGTTTTTTCTTTTTCCTTTTTCCTTTTTGTGGAATGTCGTTTAAAAGGTGTCTGACTAACGGTTATTCTATTTTATTTTATTCACTGCATGGCTAGAAGTCTAAATAGGAATTACGCACTTAATGTTTGAATTAGTGATTGAAAATATACGTATGAGCTATTTTGATATATAAGATTTATAAAATAAATTTTTAGCACTTAAAATTATAAAATATAAATTACATTAGTCTTCAATCATAATTTCAGATGGCATTCAACTTACAACATTTGTTAATTAAATTGCATAGAGGTTAAATAAAATGTCAATTTATCACCATTATATTATTTAATATGACACGTTATAAAAATTGTGAATAAAAAGTGACAAAAAATTAAATTACATGGAGATAAACATAATTTAAGATTGTGATATAAATTTTGTAAATAAATAACATTATTAATATATTTGATACATACTAACAATTTAACCCTATTATTCAATCATATAATGAATTAAGTGAGGTTAAACAGAATATCAGTTTATCACCATTATATCATTTAACATGACATGTTAGAAAAAATGTTAATAAAAAGTGACAAAAAAATTATTAATTAAATTACATGGAAATAAATATAATTCAAGACTATGATATAAATTTTGCAAATAAATAACATTATTAATATATTTGATATATACTAACAATTTAGACCTATTATTCAATCATGTAACAAATTAAAGGAGGTAAAATAGGATATGAGTTCATTATCATTATCTCACCTAACATAACACATTATAAAAAATGTGAATACAAAGTAACAAGAAATGGATTCAATGACTAATTTGATTTACACTTTGCAATATAAAAGATTAAAAAATTAATTTCTAAATCTTAGGTAATAAAATGATTCATGCATGTAATTTCAGGGATTAACTTCAACATTCACCTAAAATCTAAAACTATATATATAGACACACACACACACACAAAAATTACAAACTTATCATCAAAATAATTTAATTTAATTTAATTGCATCGATAAATCTTAAAATGATTTCAGTGATTCGAATATTATTTTTGGACAAAAAATATTGTTAATTATTTCAAACCCACAAAGAAAAAATACTACCAATATAAATTTTTTTTATAAACATTTAATCATATATTGTTATATTAGTAAAAATATTTGACTCAATCATTTATCATCTTAAAAAAGCCTTTCCAATAAAATATATAATTAAATGAAAGCATAAAAGTTTTTTGCTGACCATATATCAAGATTAATCTCAACAAAAAATTATAAATAAGTATTTCTTTGGTGCAGATAAATAAGTAATTTGAAATAAATAGATTCATGAATTCATGCATATTAAACTATATTCAAACATGCTATTTATTACTCCATTCATTTTGAAATAATTATCTGGTTTTAAATATGCACATAGATTGAGAAAATAATTGTAAAAGTCTCAATGTTAGGAAAGTTAGATGTGTTTTAGGAGTACTAAATTAACATTACTATTTTCTTCCTCCCTTCTAGAATATTTGTCTACTTTTAGACAACATCATATTTAAAAATATTTATCAATTTTACATTTCAATAAAGTATTAATTTTGTTCTTTTAATACTAGATCTAATTAATTTCACATTGTCAAAACATTCCATTTGATACCCTATCCCTTTTAAAATATTTGTTAATTTAGTATAGACAGAGATATTAAGAACGATAATAAATGATATCGATAACTAAGTAAAATATAGTGAATGAACTAATGAATCCTTACATATTAATTAATATGGCATAATGTTCAACGATAACATTAGATGAAATGTTTTGAAAATGCGAAATTAATTAGAGATAGTATTGAAATAACAAAATTAATACTTTATTGAAATATAAAATTGACAGATATTTTAAAATATGAAATTATTTGAAAATGGACAGATATTTTAAAATAGATATAGTATTAGTTTTAAATATTGTGTTATATTAATTAATATGTAGGAATATATTAATTTATTCACCATATTATACTCAACTACCAATAAAATTTGTTATCTTTTTTAATATTTGTATTTATCCTAAATTAACACATATTTTGAAAGAGAAAGAGTATAATTTTTTTCACTTTAATTATCTCTCAATTTTTGCTCTACTATTTAGTTTCTATCCTCTACTATTTAATAAGGATATAGTTGAAAAATAATTAAAATTGTGTAAATTTCTCAAATGAGCAATTATTTTATAAAAAATAACATTTTAAAAGTAGATAATTATTTTAAAATGAAAGGAGTAATTATTTTAGGTACCGAATAAATACTATCAATTAATTTCAGCACCAAAAACTTTGTTGAGATGCATGAATCTCAAATATCTTTTTTTTGGGAGTTACTTAAGGCGTGCTAGTGTCATATTCAGAACTTAAAATGGAAAATGGAAATATCAGGAGGATGAATGATAAATGTGTTTCTCTCACAATAATTCACAGTTAGAAAATTAGGACCCAAAAAAAAAAAAAAACAAAGACCAAGAAAGGCTGGAAACTCAAGGTCTTCTTTTATCTTTATTATGTTATTTCAAATCAACTCTCCTCACTGATTGGTTCAATTATGATACTTTTTCAGTTTTTCCAAATTGATGGCAGACTCGATTTCTGCAAGAGCAACTTTATTGGGGGTGAAAAGAGGAACTTTATAGTAGTAAGAAAAACAACAAAAATAGCATAATATTTTAAAAAAATATTAGTATTATATACCAAAAAGAGAGGAAAAAAGAAAAAGAAAAAAGAAAAACCAGCACCTGGTTTTCTGGTTTTTTTGTTTTTGGGTTACGGTTTTCTGGTTTGTTGATTTGGTGGGAAGAGAGAATAATAATAATTAATAATAATGCAAAGAAAAGAAAACCCGACTTTTTTCTTTTAATGGGTGAGAGTTCAGATACGTTGCACCAGGGGAGAACCCATCTCATTCAGTGCATTGGCGATGTACCCATGTACCCGAATCAGTTTCCCACTTGCAATAAAACCCTTTCTATTCTCTCACTACGCGCGCCAACCCAAACACATTTCATTCTTCTCTCTTCTTTTTTTCCTTCTTCTTCGTCTCTCTCTCCTCTTTTTTTGCCCTATCTGATAGGGTTCCTCCAATCTTCATCTTCTTCTTCTCTGCTCCCCTTGCCATACTTCGCTGCTTCCTTCAGCAATACGTCGCCGTTTTAGCAGCAGCAGCAGCAGCCACCTTCTTCTTCGCCTTCTTTTTAGCTCTCTTCGGAGGGTTCTTTTGTGGACAACAGCGCGGATTTGACCTCCCGGGGTTTTTTCAGCTGTGCCCATGTCTCAAGTTTTCGGCTTTACCGGTAAGCTTTTTGTTTTCGATTCATGGGTGTCTAGCTATTGTTTTTATGATTCTGCTGTTATGGGTCTTGCTGGTTGTGGTTATTTATTTGGAGGTTGCAGTAGATATGAAAATTAAGGTTTTGATTTGTCATATGATTGTTTTTCTTGTGCTTGTATGTTTGGTTTTTATGGGTTTGTTTGGTAAAGGTTTTTTTATTTTGTGTTCTGGGAGAAAAGTTCTTGTTATTTATTGGTAGATCTGATGAAAGGAATGAGCGGATTTAGAGTCTTGTTCATTTGATTAGATGGTGAGATAATTTATCCTTAAAAATTATTTTGAGAGTTCATTTTTGGGGGGTCGAAAAGAAATTTTGTTTGTAGTTATTATTGGTATTTGGTGGAAATTGGATTTTTGTTTTGCAATTATTTAGCTGAAGGTTCTTTTGTTGTGTAGTTCATTATGTGTGCATCTGAGATCAGTAATTTTGTTGAGAGTTGACTTCAGAAGAAGAATAGGATTTTCTGGGTTTCTATTGTTTGTTTAAGTTTTTGATGCATAGAATAGATAGATGCTGTGGTTATTTACCTAGTGATGAATTTTATATGCACAATTTTTTCTTACCTGACCTTGTGTACGTTTGGTTTCTCAGGTGACAACTTTTGCCCTGGGGGGTCAGTATATGCGAACCCCAAGGATGCGGGTCTCTTCTTGTCTCTCGGTCATTCAGTTGATTTTTACTATCCTCTTCAGAAGAGATCTCGCATCAGTGTTCCGTTCGATTTCAGTGGAGATTGGTTTGAGCAGAAGCAGAAGACATCTATTGAAGCTTTGCCAGACGAATGCCTCTTTGAGATCCTTAGAAGGTTGCCTGCTGGCCAAGACAGGAGTGCGTGCGCTAATGTGTCCAAGCGCTGGCTTATGCTTCTAAGCAATATTTCTAAAAATGAAATCTGCAGCAACAAAAGCACTGGAAATGAAAATCAGTCTGGTGACAAGGAGGGGGATGATCAGGAATTTGGAGATGAAGGATACCTCTCCCGAAGCTTGGAAGGAAAGAAGGCAACTGATATTAGACTTGCAGCCATTGCTGTGGGGACATCATACCGAGGAGGATTGGGGAAGCTTTCAATTCGTGGAAACAATTCAGACCGTGGGGTGACTAAGTTAGGTCTCAAGGCAATTGCTTGTGGATGCCCTTCTCTGAAGGCTTTCTCTCTATGGAATGTTGCCACTGTTGGTGATGAAGGCCTTATTGAGATTGCCCGTGGGTGTCACAAGTTAGAGAAGCTTGACCTCTGCAAGTCCCCCACAATTTCTGACAAGGCTTTGATTGAAATTGCGAAGAACTGCCCAAATCTGACTGATTTATCAATTGAGTCATGTCCTAAGATTGGTAATGAAGGCCTACAGGCTATTGGAAAATGGTGTCCTAATCTAAGGTCGATATCAATCAAGGATTGCACAGGAGTTGGTGATCAGGGAATTGCTAGCTTGCTATCTTCAGCTTCTGTTGTTCTGACAAAGGTGAAGCTTGAGTCGCTGACTGTTTCCGATCTCTCCCTGGCAGTCATTGGGCATTATGGCCTTTCAGTTACCGATCTTGTCCTTAATTGCCTCCCAAATGTCAGCGAGAAGGGTTTCTGGGTTATGGGTAATGGTCGTGGATTGCAGAAACTTACATCAGTCACAATTGGTTCCTGCCGTGGACTGACAGATAGCGGGCTTGAAGCTATTGGAAAGGGTTGTCCAAATGTGAAAAACTTCCAGCTCAGTAGGTGTGCATTTCTGTCAGATAATGGATTGGTTTCGCTAACCAAGGCTGCTGTATCAATTGAGACCCTACAATTGGAAGAGTGCCACAGAATTACCCAATTTGGGTTTTTTGGCATCCTTTTCAACTGTGGTGCAAAATTGAAGGTTCTTACTTTGATTAGCTGCTATGGGATCAAGGATTTGAACTTGGGATTGCCAGCTGTATCTCCTTGTGAATCACTTTCCTCTTTATCAATCCGTGACTGTCCTGGATTTGGTGATGCTACCCTTGCTGTGCTGGGGAAGCTCTGTCCTTGTCTTAAGAATGTTGAATTGAGTGGACTCGCTGGCATAACTGACGCAGGGTTTCTTCCGCTGCTTGAGAGCTCCGAGGCCGGTCTGGTTAAAGTCAATCTCAGTGGTTGCATAAATCTTACAGACAAAGTAGTTTTGTCCTTGGCCAATTTGCATGAGTTGACACTCGAGGTGCTTAGCCTTGATGGTTGCAAAAGAATCAGTGATGCTAGCTTGAAGGAAATTGCAGCCAACTGCCCACTGCTCTGTGATCTCGATGTTTCCAAGTGCGCAATCACCGATATTGGGATTGCAGCCCTTGCACGAGGGAAGCAGCTCAATCTGGAGATTCTTTCCTTGTCAGGTTGCTCTTTGGTTTCAGAAAGGAGCCTGCCTGCTTTGAGAAAGTTGGGCCAGAGCCTTGTGGGATTGAACATCCAGCATTGCAGTGCAATCAGCAGCCGTTCCGCCGGCATGCTTATGGAACATCTCTGGAGGTGTGACATCCTCTATTGATCAGGAAGCCTTAATCTCCTTTGCAAATTAGGACAGCATTTGTAGGTAGTAGTGTTGCACAGTTATGTTTTTGGGTCCATCAGCTATGGGTCTTGGTCATCATCTAGGACGCGGTTCCCTTTTTCCAGAGCACACACAGTCATTTACTCATTTTTTGCAGGTTTCCTCGGAGTGGAAACCTGTTCCAAAGTTTTTGGCATCCTAAATATTGGATTCCACTTTTTAAATGGCTGTGTAATCTCTGTGAACATAGCTTGCCGGGTTCTGGAGTTAGGGTATCTTTCATTCTGGGGTTGGCACCTGATGTTTCTTTCGCTATGCTTTGCATCGGTTTTGCCACCATGTGTGTTCCTAATAAGAAGTCCTTGTTCATTTTCTAGCAAATTTGTGTCAGACTGTCCAGTGGTGTTTTACCAAATCCTTCACGTATTTGGAACTCTTGCTCCTTTACGTGATGTTTGGGTCTCCGTTTTAAGTCAAGGGGTATGTTGAAGTTTCCAGTGCTATGTGCTGTTATATCCTGGTTGGGGTTGCATTTAGCAGTTCAGAGTTTTGATACGAAGCCTCGTCTTTTCGGGGGGCTTTGGCCATGGCAGCAAGTTATACAGGTCTGCCATGACAACCTCTTCCCCTTTGTGGGGAGCAAAGGGTTGTTTTTTTCTCCAAGCCCCCTATTTTTTGAGGCTTCATTCTTTTTTGTTTCTGAACTCGTCATTTGTAACTTCCATATTGTGTAATGATGTACTGATATATGCCCTTTGTTGTTTTACGGAAAGTAATGAATAAATAAAGTTGTAATGTCGTTTCAAGAATTATATTCCTCTCTTTATACTTAATTGTTCTCTGTTAATCCCTGTGGAGTGAACTTCCAAGATACCCAATTGAGGATTTTTGGGATGATGCATAAATGTTTTGCTCACGACCGCCTATGCTATTGCCTAGTTTTATACATGATGACAATTCAATTCCGTGTTCGTTACATTCTTCTATTTGAAGAGATATCTGCGGCGTGAGATTAATGACTTTCAACTTCCTTAGCATCAAAGCATTCTCTTCGAGTTCATTTTGTTTTATTATATAATTAAAAGCTTTTAAGAACAAATCTACGAGAGAAGTTGATTCATGATGAAATCTACAGAATTGGGCTGTGCTATGATTTTCTAGTGAGTTCTAATCCTTACATATATTCACTACTGCTCATTGCGGCTGCTTCCGCCTCAAGCAGCTCCGTTTCTCATTAGTAGAACTATTATCCTTTTCTTCAAAATAAATTTAGAGAAACAAAATTACACAATTTTTCGGTTCCTGAAGGACATTTTTTTCAACACTTTCAATTCTTGAAAGATTAATTGTGCATACTTGAATCTCACAAAGTTTTAATATTATAAGTAACACTCCACATGTAAAAAATTCAATTGAAAGTGTTCTAAATTAGAGAAGTGTTATTTACGCTTATATTTTGTGGGATACCGTGTCAACATACTTTTATTTATATGGGCTCGATAGCCTATCTAATAGTAGAGAAAAGTGTATCGGTACGATGTCTCACAAATGATGATTACAAACAACATTTCTCTATAAATTATAATGCAGCAATTTCGTGAGCTAGACGGTGTGTCTGCCTTGCTGTTGGGTAAAGCAAGCGCCTAGTTCAATTCAACCGGTGAGGTTGGACTGAGGGCCAGTGACAGTGAATTCTTCTTCTGTAGCTGTTCTTAACTTACCAGCCTTGGTAAAACTTTGCATCAAGCGGTTGGGTTTCAGAAACTCTACAACGCCACATGCACACCACATGCATTGTCGTGTAAACCAATTATTGTTACGCTTTGGATGGTTGCTGGTCCCCGTTTTAGACAGGCACAGTAGGTTCAGTCTGGAAGACAGGCCCCGCTTTTGGGCCACTTGCTCATGCAAGAATTCACGGATTAATTTGTTCATCTGAAAAATCAAAAGTTCAAATTTTGTATAAAATAATAAAATAATTGTTGGGAGGACTAGTGAATTGAGATAATGTCTAAAGAAATAGTCTTATACCGATGTTTATAAGGATATATATATATACGCTTTAATCCAAGTTTAAGAAATACTGAGAGCAAATAATCTAGTGCATAATAAACAAACAAGCAGATTCTATCTCTTTATACAAGTTTTGTATATGTGGACTTCCTGCTCCTTTTTATGTCATCGGATTACACCTTTTCTGATTGCAATTTTTTGTTTTTGTTTTTATTTTTAATGGTTTACCTGAGTCCACTTTAGAGTAATGCTCTACAGAGATCTTGTCACTATTTATTTATTATATGAAAGAGATCGATCACAGGCAAAATATCTCGAGGATCTTTGATTCTATGAGCACGTTCATACAATTTATTTCAACAACTCGAATGATGCGCTTTAGTGGCAGATCTGTAGTGGTTAAGAAAGATATCCAATGAAGCGATTGCTTCTCTTTTTGTCAATCCTTTTCAATTAGTATTACTATCACATGTTTAAACCTTTTTCACTCGACTCCATCTAGCGATTTATATACAAGATTTTTTTCCCCCCTAACTTTTTTTCCTTTTTGGTTTAACAGACAGGGGATATCGCGAGAATTAGGATATTTGTATAGATAATGATTTTTTTTTATCAATTTGGAAAATCCTATGATGAATGGAAAGTTTCTTGTATGGATACAATTTCAATAATTCATTTTTGAATATACTCATAAAAAAGTTAATGGAATTTATAAATAAGTGAGTATGTATCAAATAGAGTCAATAAAATCTATTTTTATTATAAGTGTGTTTAAATATAATGTTGAACCTATATTCATGCAAAAATTTATAAGCAATGGATTTGGTGCTAATAATAAGGCCACAAGCGGTAACTTAACTGAAAAGAGAATTAGATACATGCATTTCATTTCTGACAAAGAATTTGTATTGTTTCAAGACACAACAGTTGTACAGGGCCACAGCCCCCCTACAAACACAGACTGGAAGAATGTAAATGCAGACACACACCCTCCTCCTCTCTCCTATAACAATCTTCTGGTCAATACACAGTTTAATTTCCAAGCTTGTTAATAGAAAATATGCATGATTGATGAACACATTCCTGTTTATATGATCAATGATTAAATGATTAAAGTGCACAACTACTATAGCGTTAAAACTTATTATAATAAGGAAGAAATCACTCTTTATTTTTTCTCAAGGCGTGTATCATTTTTTTGTTCCTTTCTCTACTGGGTGTTTTGTTTGTGTCCCATCTCATAATCAAGTTGTTTTAGAAGAATAATCAATTTCTCAAAAATTCTTATGTATATTCTTTTTTTTTTGACGTGAAATTCTTACGTATATTCTAGTTATATATGCACAGCATAATTATATATGTCGTTGAATTAAATTTAAAATATAATTTAAATAAAATCCACCCAATAAAACAAAATTCCGCACTTAACCCAGAATATATGGATTTCTTCTTAAGTTTTTTTTTTTTGGGTGAAGAAATATTTCGTTCCATAACTGCTGCCCAAGGTTAGGTTAGGGCAGCCCAGCCCATCATCAACGTGTAGAAAGGGCCGAGAACATACTCCCAGCATTCTATTCAGACAAACCAAAATTTACAGCGTTCGATTGACAAAAAAAATAAAAAAGGGGCAATGCTATATCTGCAGCTTTCGATTTTATTCTTAAGGCTTTGACAATGTGTGTGTATCACGGAATTTATTGATTGGGTATTGATATGTACCACGGAGTCGGTCTAGTAACCATATCCCGCGATGAACAAGCAGGCAATATGCCGCCATGTTCAGTGCTTTAGTTTATTAGAATGTTTATCTGTCATGTTTTAGTATAAGCTTGAGTCTAGTTACCTTATGTGTGTAAACCTATATAATATGATTAAGGCTTCTCTTTTAGTTTATTCTGTTTGGATGCAATCATTATATATATATATATATATATATATATATATATGATTAATGTTTGGTTTGGTATTGCGGTGTCTTTTGAAAAGCTCATGGGTTCTTTAGGCTCTCAAAAAGTTATTGTAGTATCATTTGATAAAATAATATAAAAGTTGCTCTCAATAAACACAAATCATTGAAATATTATTTGATAAATATATTATATAGCGGCTCTCAAAATATAAAATAACTATAATGAGCAGAAATAATAAAAAACTAAAAGTCTTAATTACTGGGATAATAAAATTAGATTTTTATTAAAATTCAAGAGTTATATTAGTTTTATAGATTTTTTTGAATCTCAAAGAGTAAAAGTTACCTTTGAAAAAGATCCCATAAAATGCTCTAAAAAACATCTTTAATTTTTTTATTTATTAAATAGAAGAAATTGACTTATACCCTTTTATAAATCAGATTATCCAACTAAACAGCATTATCAAATGCACTCAAAACGTGGTCTTACAACTCTTGAGGTTAGATAAGATACCTGACACGCACACTTTCACCGTCATGTATACATGTGTCATGTGAAATTGTTTTTCTGATGTGTTATCCTAAGGTGGATTGTATTCATTGGTTGTATCTTAAAGTGCTGTTTGTTTCATCAAGTACCATTTTTTTCCGTTCTAACCCCGTTTTGCCTTTCATGTCTAGTCAATGTTTAGTCAATGAAATTTGTTAAAATAATAATAATAAAAATTCCAATGGCTAAATATTCACTGTTCCTAGCACAACCAAAATAAGAAAACGATTACCTCCCCAACCTTTCCCGCAAGTAGTTAAAGCCTTTGATTCAGTTGTGTTTCTCTAGTCAATTGTAAATGGTTTGTCTAATGCTGAGCTGTTTTCTCGGTACAACGGCAGTACAGATACTTGAAGTTTTGAACTATCATATTTTTTTGTTTTTCCAGGATAACTAATCCCTTTGAACTCTCTTAAAGAATAATCATTTAATCACGAAACCCTTTTTCATATATACCGATAGAAATCAAACCCTTCACTAAATTTTTAAAAAGTCCAATTAGCTACCACATTATAGCCATCACACTATGGTGGGTTGTGGTTTGAACTTTGAACTATGTTTTGCATTGTCCAAACTATCAAACCTCCTCGTCATTTGCTTGTTTGGGAGTATCCCTTATTCATTATTTAATATCATAAAACAAACTTAACATCAATTGCTAGATTTTGGCAAGCATCTAGAACGGAAAATCCGGTTCCAGGCCTTGCTTATATTTTTCATTTCTAATCCCGAGGTTAGATCACATTGCTTCAAGTTTACCACGGTTGAGATGCTTGATTATCAAGTTAAAATTTAAGTTTGATAGAGAATCATCAATATAACAAAATTCTACGCAATCATCTAATCATCTTCGTAAGTATATATTTTTTTTTCCGAGTGACATAACTTTGAGTAACACATCCTTTACTTTCATCATCTTGATTTCCTATCGCACAAATTTGTAAAGCTCATTTTGACATGGCTGTATACGTTTACCATGGGCACTAATCAGAATAAAATCACCAAGCAATACAAAAGGCAACCTCCACTGTAAAAATTGATGCATAAGAATTAACATGTTTTACTATTTTTTTCAAAAGTACCGAAACAAGGCCTAGAATTTGATGCATGAGAAAGCAAAGCTATAAGAGCATATGATTAACAAGAGTGTCAATCACGACCAAAAAAAGAAAAGATGAGTGTCAACAACACAAACAACTTGTTTCATGTGACAATGTCAATTGTACAAAGCATGGCCTGAACAGAATGTACTTGAACCACTGATGGAAAACATTCTCAAAATTTTCCCTGATATTTCCACTACACAGACAAATGCTGCATACTTAAACATGCAACTAGAACAACCTGACAAATAGTTACATATCGCTGTAACAAGGAGAAGATCATGAGGACAAAAACAGCAAGCTTTGGAAGTAAACAAATAAGAGCAACAATGCTGCTTGGACAAAATGATATATCACAAACCATAATGCAAATTGCCTTCATTGTTAAATAATCTCACTCATACGCCTCTGTAACATTCATGACAGGAATCAACTGGCCTGATAAGTTGAACATTCGGTTCTGTTCCTGCTGTTTGCTTAATGCTCCACCGCTATGGTTTCTTGTGCCAAGGCGAGTTCTGGTTTCTCTTCAATGACCGTATCACCATTCACACGAGAATCTGCTTCACATGGCTTGTCTGAGGGATTCACATTCAGAGGCAGAGTTTCACTTGCCTCATTAGACAAGGTATTGTTCTCTTCAGTGGCTGCAGCGACCTCAACTTTATCTTCCCATGTTGCATCGGATGGGGTGGTAACTTTAGCTGCAGCACTAGATAAGGAGGTCTTTCCATCATTTGCTGCCTTAGATGGAGTCCGCATGGTTGCTGAATTGGATGAACTGCTCCTTTCAGAGTTCAGTCTAGGAGGAAGGGATTTTCGTTGTGGCTTCTTTTGATGGACAGGAGTGCTTGCTTTAGTGGGGTTACTCAGAGACACTTTATCATCCAGACTTAACCGACCTAGTCGAGCACTGCTGCTAGTGTTTCCTTCTGACTCTGGATTCGTTGAACTCTTCTTTCGACCAAGTTTGGGAGACTTTGCTCTTGTAGTTGGTATCTACATTAGTAAGTCCAAAGGCTCAAGGATTTTAATTTCCAAATAACTTGACCAAACTTGCTCACTCAAAACAAGATCAAGGAAAATAACAGTCAGATATCTGGGGGCGAAAAAAGGTATGCGCATACAAATGCAATGGAATGTTCAAATAGCAAAGCAAGGAACAAGACTTCAGTTCATCAGTGAACAAAAACTCAGATTTGGGCATCACTTTATAGTTAAAAAGAGAGATCTTTTAAGGTCCAATATATTGAGGAGTTCCCCAAAAGCATCTATTGATATTGTTATTAAGTTTGAAAAAAATGTTCAAGCCTGAGTAAAATTAGTTTTGATGCACCTTGTCAGCTTATTCAACTATGGATGGATAAGGGAACAAGCCATCAAGAACAATATATTAAGAAGTACAAAATATTTTAACCAGATCAAACCTCAAAATATTATGAACTTGTTTGGAATTTAACCTAACCAGATAAATTTTATAAATCACAATATAATCATCAAATCATAAACCAAATATGAAGGCTCCTCATGGAGATCAATGAAAGATTGAAAGCAAGTAAGTGCAAACATAGATTCAGTATTCTAATCTATAATATCTAATTTTGTAAAATGAATAATTTGAACTTATCATAAGTATTATACAATAGTCTTATCTTTTATTTTACCTCCCTACTACTGCTGGTTCAACAACCTCAGAAAATACAACTTTGTCACCAATGATATAATTACATACTCTATTTCCGTAATAAACATTTCCTTCCTCCCAGTCTTAAAACACAACTAAACTTTTTTGGTTGTGCAACTAAACAATATACACATTAGCTAAACATACTACAACCAGGGAAGAAATTACAAGCTATAAATGTAAGTGTATTCTTCTAGAACGAATGGAGATCAATAATTCTTTAATCATTCGGTGCTTAAGAACGAACAAGACATCTAATTACACAGACATCAATTGATGGCAGTAAGTGGGAACGGTAAGAAAAAAGCATCAATCGCAGAGATTGCTCTTCCAAAATTTTATCAGAAGATTGTCATAGTCTCTGACTCTGAAGCACATAAAATTGTGGTACATGCATATCTGTATATGTGTACTTGTACATTCACATAGCAAGAGAAACTTACAAACACAAGCACACACATTGACACACCCACACACTTCACATATGGCTTCAGAGCAATATATATTTAATATTAAAAGAAAAAATTAGGCACGTTCCACACACAGGACTTGCATGCTATCAGACGCAGAGGCATGCACACAAACACAGAAATACAGAAATATACCTTCTTTAACTCCACCCTTGGAGGAGGGGGCTCCTGATAGAAACTTGGCATTGGAGTTGCTTTAAATGCTAGGCTCTTCCTAAGTAACTTAATCTCAGCTTCTAGGGTCTCCTATAATAGGACGAAAAAAATTGGTGTTGATTACAAGGCAATGACATGATTAATAGGCAACATCTGCAAGTTAATTGTTAGCCTAGATATCAGATATTTACCTTTGTTTTAGCTTGTAGGTTACTCTCCTCCACTTCCTTTGCATGAATCTTTTCCTCAAGCTTAGAGTAGAACTGGCCATCAAAATATCAATCATTCTTTTCACTACAAGCTTACTTAAAATAAACCCTCATGATAAAATAGAAGGTAGAAGCAAGTAATAATTATTAACCTCTTTTCTTCTCTCAGCTCGTTCATCACACTTGAAGCTGAATCCATACTTTGGAAGTGTCCCCAACCTGCGAGGTTTGGCATCTGCTGCAGTAGGACTTCTAAGTGGATAAAGGAAAGACCATAATTATAGACAGCATCACTCTCAATAATAAACTGACTATATAGAAGTAAAGAAATCTCACTAGTTCCCCATTTTCACTCACAAGGAAGAAGATACAACACTCAACCACAATAAAGAAAAGGATACAAAGATTCTGCTTCTCCTTCAACATTTTCAAGGGGCCCTTTCTTCAATGATCTTGTTTTAATTTTTTCCCTGTATCCAAAGAGTTACACTACACCAGTCAAATATCCAAGACGACTAATTCTTTATCCCATGTTATTTCTTCAACAGATAATGAAATTTCACAATGCATGCAAAGCAATACATACATTGGGAGCTCAGAAGATGCTGCATCAGACTTTCCAGGATGCTGAGAGAAACAAAGTGCAAAAACTATCAGGGAATACCAAAACTATGACATTTATCACCCAAAACCAAAAAGATAAAAAGAGCCAAGGAAGCACAATTGTCAGAAAAGCTTCACTTCCTGTGTAAACATTTAGTAAAGGCACAAAGCAATCATAGGTATCAATAAAGTTTACCTTGGATACTTGAGTCTGCCCATCATTGGATGATCTGCTTTTAATAGGCTGTCTTGTGTGAGAATCAGAAGCCAAAGCACCGTTTGAAACTGCAGCTGATGCACGATCATCTTTTCCATCTTTACTCTTTTTTACTGAACTTGTATGAACGCCTCTGGGACTTGCGGCCTTTGCATTCTTGTTCTTGACAGGGCCGTGTTGAGCTCTGAATTGCTCTGATTGATTTATGACTTTTCCTTCCTCTTCCTAGAATTGAACAAATACAAGAGATGAGATTCAAATAATATAAATAAAAGAATGAAATCAATTCAGGGGAAAAAAATTATCTCACCTTAGAAGTGTTCACATTGTTGACATCCCTGTTGTCATTTGACCCTTCTCTGATTTCTGCCACAGATGAGTCATCAATCGTAGTGCTATCCAACTGGCTGAAATTTTCAAAATTTCCATTTGGAGTTACCATCTCCGTAATTTCAGTAGCACCAGGGTCTGCATCATTCAAATCACCACCATCCTTTCCAAAACTAGATGATTCTTTATGAACACCATTTTGGTGAACTGCTTCAAGCCCATCAGCAGGCGAAACATTACTTGGATCCATCATTCACACCAAGCTACAAGATACATAAGAGTTAATCAAGTGCAAGTTAGAGATAATTTAACACAAGACCAAACGGAACACCTTATATTCTTACATAACAAATCTTACCATGCATGTGGTATTTATATGAAAATTTCACGTTCAGTCCAGTTAGCCAAGGCAGTTTTGAAAGAGTATCTATCTAGACAATCATCATAATTTTTCGCTTACCGTCCAAGGAAAAAAAATAAAGGAGATTGCAATCTTTCATAAAACCGAATTCATCACCCTTTGGGTCTACTGGTAACATACCCACTAGAAGAAGAGAGATAGCAACGGAATGGAAAAATAGTCGACCTGTGAGGTGTTTGTCATGACTTACTTACCAGTTACCAGTCAAAAGGGGTGAAGGCAACACAACACAATTATAGCAAATTTTTTTTCTTCGGGTACACAATTTTCACAATTCATATGCTTCAATAAAATATGATAAATTCTAAAGTATGGGCATTAATCAATAATGCAGAAAAAACTTTAGTAGGATAGAAAGAAAAGATTGCATCTAATCCCCGCCTTGTTGCCAAGTGTATGAAGACAAACCGGGAAGAGGAAATACATTTTTTTCTTAATAAATAAAAAGGCGTAAACATGAGAGTATGAGACTATTTGGTATCAAATACCAGAGTGTCAGAGACCTAACTAAAAGCTCTAAATTAGCCTGCTTCTGTAGCATCTTCTTAGCAATCAAATATGATGCAAGTACGAAAGCACCAGGCTAAGAACTAACACAGTCACAACACAATGAGTACAAGAACAACTAGGCTAGTGAGCAAATCAAATCAAATCAAATCAAGGCACCCTAAAACAAGCAGGACCAGCATGCTCCATAGTACTCCATATACAACCTCCCCAATTGCAAGTGCCAAACTTTCATCCAACATTGATCTCATCATACCCAAAACAATGACACTCAACACCCCCAATGAGGAAAAAACCCCTCCATTTTGGAGCAGAACATAAGTCAGTATCAGATTACCTCAATCTTACTCGAGTGGAAGATTTGTCATTACCTAAATAACTCCAAAAGGAAAAACATAAGGTAGGGGAATAAAAATGAGATTTTGATAAGTTCCCAACATTATTTGCAGAAACCCAGGTGAAAGTGGAGAGTGCCATGGTTACCTGAGTGTGTCAAAGGGGGAATAGCATGATGGGTAGAAGAGAGATCTGAGAGAGAGAGAGGAGAGAGAGAACGGAGGATCCGAGTCCGACCAGCAAGATCCGAAAGATTCAAAACTGTAGTACGAGTAGGTGTTGTTGCTGTTGCTGATGTTTTTATCTTTTTCTTTTTTAGTTTTTTTTTTTTAATTATAGAAAATGAAAAATCAGAGAAGAGAGAAGGAGTGGAAGTGTGAGGTTGAGACTTGAGAGAGAACAGAGAAGTGTTTGAGACAGGGACATAGACAGCGTTTTTTTTTTTTTTCCTTTGAAATCCAAATGCTGTTTTTCAATTTCAATTTCCAGATCAGGTCCTGTCGCTTTCTATGTGGCATAGCAAATTGTGAAAAATAAAAATGGCAGTCACACAAAGTCACGATCTACGGTTACATCTGCCCATACGTTTTTCACCAACAAAATTGAAGATCAAATTTGTACGAACTAGTGAAATTTTATACATCAAGTTTGGTTTGGGCATATAATTGGGTTAGGTCTGGGATAATATTATGGGCAGATGATCATATTAGAATTTGAGTTAAACCTTTTTATTCTCTAGGCTCTAACGATGGAAGCAGGTTAAGCCGCCCGTCAGAGGTCCGTATAAGTTAAGCCCGTTTATTAAAGAAGTTGGGTTAAGGCTTTTTTAAAAGCTTATTTAACTAAATAGTTTAGGCTATAGACCTTAAAAAAACCTACGAAACCTGACAGGTGGACTTATTTATTAATATTATTATAACACTATATATATTTATATTATCATTATGATTTCCAATTTACATATTACAATAATTTAATTTAATATTTTACCAAAAGAATTAAACATCTATTATGGATTTATGATAAATGCATAATCACAAACACTGCCTACAATTTTACCTCTCTCTATCTACTATCCTAATTTTATTTTAACTTTTCACCTCTCACGGTCTCACCTGAAAGCACTGTAGCACCTGCGCTGCTGAAATCCACCATTATTCCTATCGTTGCAATTCCACCGCCATTTTTTCACAATGCTCTACTCCTACGTGTTGCTACACTTCACTGCCGGTCCTTCACAATGTTGCTCCGTCATGGCACTTCGTCATTCATTATTATTGCACCGCCACTCCTTCACGGTGTTGCTCTGTCGTGGCACTTCTTCGTTCATCGATGTTCCTCCATCGCTTCTTCACGGTGCTGTTCTGTCGCGTCACTACTCCTTTGCGTTACTGCTCTCTCATGTCGTTGCTCCATCCCATCACTATTGCTTCACATTGCTGTTGTAACTCTTCTTCCTCCCACTGTCGCAACCCCTCCAGTCTAGGTAAAGCAGCTTTCTTCCTTTGAATTTAATCTTCTTATTTTTGTTCTGTTAGATTTTATTTGACTTACCATTACAACATGCCTACATTTTTCCCTTTGTCCAATTCTTCAATTCTTAGTAATGGTTTGAACCAGTATTAGAATGACTTATGATTTTTTTTTCACTATGTTTTGTGTGATTTGAGGGTGTGTTAATATCAATCTCTTGGTTCTAATTTATGAAGAATTTTGTACATTGCTAATTTGGAATTATGTTAAAGTATTATGTAGAAATAAAATTATTAACTCAATTACTGTAGTGATTATTTGAAATGTTACACACTTTTGGAATATTGTTCTTTTTTTTTTCTTTGAATTTATGTTCATTTTATCCAGTTGAATGATATCTTGTTAAGGATGCTTATTAATTTTTTTAATTCTTTTCAATCTTTTAGGATAAAATAATGTCTTCTTTGTTTGAGAATGATGAGATAATTGTTGTTGCTCCTATACCCACAAATGTAGGCGAGACTAATCAACAAGTACCTAGAGACTCAACTCAACTAGGAGTTAATAGACTTGACGAAGAGCAAAATCAAATAAATCAAGATGAAGATTATGTCATAAAGCAAAAGAGACAGAAAACTTCAGTTGTTTGGAATGACTTTGATGAAGTTGTAGTTGCTGATGGTGTGAAAAAGACTGTGTGTAAGTGTAACGTCCCAAATTTTTACTGCAATGTAAAATTACCAAAATGCCCCTAGGTAAATTTTGCATGAGAATTGAGGTCGAGCAATCCTTAATAAGAAATTTTAACATTAGGACAACATTATATGAGGCTTGAATAGCAATCTGTGCAAAAATCATAAATCCCGATTTTTCTGTGCGCAAATGACCAAATTGCCCCTGAGGTTATTTTACCCCGAAAATCAAAGATAACCAATCCCGATTATCCTCAAGGGGTTAATTTTATATTTGAAGGGGATTATTTGTGTTATGATGATATCATGGTAAAAATCTCAATTCCCGATTTTTACTATACGTAAAATTACCGAATTACCCCTGCTGTAATTTAGTGTGAAATTAAGCAATCCTTGAACCCAGTTATCACCGAGAAGTTCAAAAAATGTTTATTTCAAGTATGACTTGATATCTAGAAATTTTCAGGTAATTCTAGAAAGCTTTTATGTAAAATTATCTTTTTACCCGTAGTTGTGCTAAATAAGTTCACTTATGTAATTAAGGAAATGTTAAAGCTCTAATTGAACTCAAATTGATTTCATTCATTAACCTTGAGTTAAAAATTAATTACCCAAGGTTAAAAATAATTGCTTGAGGTTAAAAAATAATTACCTAGGATAATTAGAGTTTAAGAAATTTTTAGGGAAGTTAATTTCTTTTCTTGATTACTAGAATTCATAAAATCAATAATGTTAAGATTAAGGTAAATATAAGGCATTTTCTTTCTTTGACTTGAGGTTAGAACTTAAGTTACTAATTAATCTTTTACTCAATTGAGATTAACTCCATCTCTAGAGTAAGATTACTCTTTAACCTTGTCTTGTTGAATCTTATACATTTTATTTTTACCATTTATTCAAATTTACAAATTCCTAAACCTACCACCTAATTAACTATACTATCCTATGTGTCCTACCACTTAGAAAATAAATAAACTTGTCCCCCATTATTCTCAACAAAGGCCACGGCTCCATGCCATCCTCATGGCCACATTTTATTTTATTTCAAGGAATAATGCACACACAAACACATCATTACCTTACCATATGCTTTGTTGGAGTTGTCTTGCACATTATTGCTCAAAAATTCTGCCTCCATTACAGCCATAAGGCCACGGTTTTGTAGCTCCAAAACTCCTATATATATGTGTTTTTCTAAAGCCTAATGCACACACAAACACTTATTCTAACTACTTGAATTTTTTGTGGTAGTCTTGCTCACAAAAATTGGCCAAAAATCCTCTATTCTCTCTCTAAACTCAAAGCTCTCTTCTTCATCCTCCTCCATCTCCAAGAGACTCTATTCTTGACATTCATCCAAGTTCTCAAGCTCAAACAAACACATATCCACCATAAACCAACTGCTAAGCACTTAAACTTTCCATTTCTAAGCATTAGAACACAAGAAAAGTCCTTCCTCAACATCAACCTTCTTGGCCGAAATATCACAAGCATTAGGATCATATTTTTGGTTCTTGATTAATCATAGAAGATCAAGCTTTCTTTAAGAAACAAGAAACAACTTGGTAGGGACTTTATTTCATATTCTTTCTCATGTTCTTCTTCTTTAATTCTTTGAATTTTTATGATGACCATGGCTTGATAATAAATTTAAGAAATAAGGTTCTTGGAACCTTGGTAATAAAGAACTCTAATGCTTACTAATGTTTAAGATCTATTAGGGACAAGAATTTAATCTTGTGAAGTTTTTGAGCTTTAAGTGAACAAGATATAAAATGGACTTGCACTCATGTTTAAATTTCAAGCTCTTGCATCTCATGTTTATGTTTCAATGCCTTGCATATCATATTTATTTTTCAAGCCATCACCTTAAATCTAGAAGATTAAAGAAATGGATTTGCATTATCATATTTAATTTTCAAGTCTTGCATATCATATTTATTTCAAGTCATCACTAAATTTTAAAGACTTAATAATGAATGTGCATCTCATGTTTATAATTCAAGCCTTGCACATTATATTTTCAAGTCATCACCTTATAATGTTAAAGATTAAAAAAATGAGGTTGCACAGCATGTTTACTTTTGGTTATCACTTAAGATCTTAAAGCTCAAAAATTGTCCTTGGATCTTAAATAAAAAATTTTATTTCATGGCTATGCTAATGGATATGTATTTTTGGTCATGATATGATGATGAGGTTGAGATAACTTTTATTTCATTTTATAGTTCAAATCTTGTGTTTTGGAATTTTAGTAAGTGGTGCTTTAGAAGTTTTACAAGTCTTGAAACTTAAAAGATAGTAAAAATAGTATTTTCATGAGCAAAAAGATTTATTATTAAACCTTGTGATTTGCTCTCTATTTGGTACTAATATTTGGTCATGCTAAGTGGTAAAAATAATTTTAAGTGTTTCCTAAGTCTTAAATCAAGTAACAAGGAAAAATAGTATCTAGAAAGGATCAAAATTGTAATTTTAGGAAGATTTGGAAAAATAATTTTCTGGTACTATTCATTACTGTCTCGAACTGTTCATCACTATAGGGTACTGTTCATAGGCATAATAATCATTAATAATTGTTGTAAAAATTATTTTTGGTATCTTAGATATATAAAAGAATAATTACAAGTGTTAGTTTGGGCCGTTTTGCAAAATACAGAAAGTTGTGTTTTGAATTATCAATTATGTGATTTCAGCCAAATGACTTTAATTCGAGTTATTAATGATGTTAAATGTATCCATGTATTCAAAATATCATTTACGATGTTTAGAAAAAGTTTTAGAAGTTTCGGTAATTGTTAAGGGTGAAAAATGAGTGGTTTTGCACTTTGACCCCTAAAGTGTGGCAAAAATTTAGTCTATGACCATAGATGGTTTCTATGATGAACTTAAATGAATTCTAGTTGTTATGGGTCTCTTAAAAGTATAGAGAAATTTTGAGGATCATTGGTTTGAGGAAATATGTTAAAAAGAAAAAATTACGTTTTGACCGCAATCTTTGAGAAATTGCAGTTTAGACCCTCTTTTGGGCTTAAGTGTAAATATTGATAACTTGAGGAGGTTAGCATAAATCGATATCTTATGGAAGCCATGTTCATGTGTTTTAGTCGAAATTTATATGATTCGTGATATTTGTGCTTTGTTACTAATTAAGGATTATGCATGCTTAATTCTTGTTTTATGCAATTGGCGATTATTAATATATGGCATCTATCCTGTTGAGTATGTTCACTTTAATGAGCTATTTGATAATAGCATGCTTATATAAATGTATATGCGCATACTTATATGATCAATTACTTGATGAATTGTAGCATGCTATGTGTATGATTGATTAATTGAGATGCATATTTAAGAGTTCTATAAGCATGATATATTAAAGGATAAGCTGTGATTATATGTTCGTGCTTGCATCTATGAATAACATACTAAGATGAAAAGGTGACATAAGACATATGGAAATGATCCTCTAGACTCCCAGAATTAAAGGTTATGAGATGTGATCCAATGGGGTAATCCTCTAGACTCCCCGAATTAAAGGTTATAAGAGAAGATTCAATAAGGACCCTTTAGACTCCAGGAATTAATGGTTATGAAAGGTGTTCCTAAACCCCCTAACCCGCACTCTGGGAGTCGGGAATTAACTTATCGAGAGGATAAGTGTATACTAGTGACGACTAGTGAGGTATGAGCTCATAACCTAGAACTCTCAAGAGGAGAGAAATTATAGGGTGGTTTCCCCAAGGAAAAAGATTGAGAAATTTAAGTCACCTAAAAGCATATTAAGGAAAAGTTATATCAAGGGAATTTATGTTCTTTATGTCATAATGCATTTATATATGAACTCTTATGTTATAATGTATATGGCATTGACATGCATTCATGTTAATAGTATGATGCATACATGACATCAAGACTCATGTTAAAAGATACGGGTCTCGGCTAATGGTATTTGGAACTTAATAAATAAACCTTCTATATGCCCACATTTTCATAATGAAACCTGAGGTTCCTGGAGACGATGATGATGACACACATATTAGGAGGCGGAGGCCCTACTGAGATTCTTTTATAAAATTCTCACTCCCTCTTTATTTCTTTCCATCTCGTCTTCAGAGGTAGATGGCGACGTTTATGATTTATGTTGATGCCCCCTCATGGGAAATGCATTTCGACCCGGCTAACCGATCATACTATTTTATGGGTCGTTGTGCCGTTCATTTGTATGTGTTCATGGATCGTCCTTTTGCATACCTTGTTTCTAGTATGTGGTTTTCTCCTACCGCCCCTTTTTCGGATGACCTTGCTTTCGAGCATACACAACCGCATCCTCGACAGTTTTCTCGACCTTTCGTATCGATGGTTCGAGATTTCCCTGACTATACACCAAGGTCACCACCTCGCTCTACTGTTTCGTGGTCGGACCCATCTGAGGATATACCATCCGGTCACTATTCAGGCGAATTTGCTCCTGCTGTCTCTATGGAACGGGAGTACGATAGCAATAGAGAAGCTACTGTCACGCAACCAGTGAGAAGAGCCACCCGTCCACGTCAAGGTGCTCATGTTCTACCTGTGAAACGTCTTGCCTCTCGTGATGAGCCGACTCGTAGAATCCATTCTAGGCACTCCAAGTAGGAAACGTGGGAGAAAAACCTTATACTAGTTTGTTAAGTTTTTATTTGCATGATAATTTTTGTTGGACTAATGTATCTGTCTTGATCTATGTCAGTGATGTGC
The DNA here is from genome assembly GCA_031216105.1 of Dalbergia cultrata. NCBI lineage: Eukaryota > Viridiplantae > Streptophyta > Magnoliopsida > Fabales > Fabaceae > Dalbergia > Dalbergia cultrata. The sequence goes on along the minus strand of CM062349.1, from coordinate 32,344,975 downwards.
TGCTTTTTTTCCTGTAAGTTTTGGGTATTCGATGAGAGCGATCATTATTTATAATGGTGTCGTTATATTAATTGAGTGAGGTATTTCATATTTATCTGTGACTCGATGTTATCTTTTTACTTTTATAGGTAATGTGGTTGATACAAATTAGTTAGTATGCGCGGGTCACGTTTTGTATTTAAAAAAAAAAATTACAATATTTTTGCTAAAGTATTTTCAATGGTTTAAGTTAAAGACTGGAACAAAAGAGTAATAACTAATAATTAACTTAAATGCGTCCTAGGCGTGTTGAGTTAAATATTAGGGTGTTACAGTAAGTATTGCAAAGATAAATTGTCTACTAGTGGGCGGGGGTCAAGCACCAGTCATCTGAGGAGACATTCACAAAATTGTTTTCAAAGGAGATTAAAGTTGGCTACTGAAAAGAAGCAACCTATCATACTATTCCAACCCTTTAATGCAACTAATCCTTTCATAGTTCCTAGGGTAAGGTACTTTAATGAAAAGTTGAGGGAAGTCATTGCCACTGCTATTATGGTACATGAACACCCTTTAAGCATTGTTGAAAATGAAGTTTGGAGGTGTGCATTTCAATATGCAAATTTAGATTTTTAAAAAGTGGTTGCAAAACTGTATGAAATGATTCTTTGTCATTATATGAGGTTGAGAATAAAATACCAAAGGCGATGTTGAATAGTGTGAGTAAGATTAGTTTAACTACGGGTATGTGGAGATCAAGCCACCAAGTTGTTGAGTACATGGTGTGAACACCATATTTTTGTCTTCAATTTACTTGTTTATTTTTTCTTTTTTTATTCTTTTCCTTTTCCTTGTTGTGTGCATTTGAAATTTGAATTTAACTTCTAGCTGACTCCATAACAAAATAAAATCAAATCAAAATCTCAACTGGCTCAATAAAAATCAAATCAAAATGTTAACTGACTCTACTGTAATTGACTCCTAAAATCTCTCTGCTCTGCTCTCTATATAATAATTAATCACAGAGAAGAAAAATGAGCTACTGGTACACTTCGTTCGCCATTTTCCTCCATTGAATCCATCACCATTGTCACAGCCTCCTCTATGAAAGAACCAAACCATAGCTCATCACCATTATTATCATCACAACCCTCTCACCAAACCACAACCCTTTAATCATCAATCATAAGTCATCATAATCAATAAACTCCATTGCTATCATCATCCTCATCTTAGATCTTTTTTTTTTTTTATCATACCCATAATCATTATCAACTTTGCTAGCCTTCAGAACCCGCTGCAACTACCATCTTCACAAAGCCACTGTTTCCTCATGGTTTTGTTTCTTCCTTATTTCCACGTTACAATGATCAAGTAGGTGTAGTCTTCTTTTTGCTTTAGTTTTCTTTTTATTTTATTTCCTTTATTTCTTTTTCCTTCTTGGTTAGGTCCGTCCTTTTATTTTTCATTTTGTTTGTTAGTCTTTTAGGCATTTATGAATTAGGATATTTGGGCTAGAATTATTCTTTTGGTTTAGGCTATGTTATTTGTTTTTCTAATCTTGGTATTTTAATTTTTAGCTCTTTCTTCTTTAAAAAATAAACAAAAAATAAAAATAATTTTTTTTATCCGTGCAACAGTCTACAGTCATGATAGAGAGGTTGATGCATCCTTCATGTATTGTTAAATTGTAAGAGTTTATTGAGTAGTATAGTACTAACTTAAATCCTATGCAAAAGTGGATTCCTCCCATTTTTTTAAATAATTTGTCAATTAAAATTCTTTTCACAAATAAAATCAATCAACACATTTTTATTTTTGTTTATTAATTAAAATCTGTTAACACACACTTATTTTCTACAAGAACGATGTGTCTTTGAATTCATCATTGCACCAAAGGATATATTGGCATAGCCAACAATTATCAAGCCAGAATTTTTTTTTTCAAAAAATTCTTCTCTTTTAATTTAATTTTCTTTTCTTTAATTTAATTTTCGTAAATAATAGCGACTTTTTAAGGGGAAAAATAAATGTTATTAAGTTATAAATTAATTTGCATAATAATCTCTAAGGTAACCATATTTATACGGAAATATTAAGGGTGTAATGAGATTAAGTTTTCACCCTTCCTTAATCATAATTAGACTCCCGGACTCAAATATTTTTAAAAGACCAGTTTTACAAATCAAAAGGTTTTCCGATTTTAGCTAGAATTAAAATTAGTAACGACTCCATTTTCAAATTTATTTCTTTTAGGAACAAATTTTTTGTTGTCATTTTGTTATGGCATCCTTTGAGGACATTGTGACAAATGGTCATCATTGGGCATTTTATTGATGCGGGATGGAAACTTCAAAAGAGAGTTTTGAGTTTTGTGAAGGTTCGCGCTTCAAGGCATGTAGTTGATGTGGTTGACGCAATCTTAAAGTGTCTAAAGAGATGGGGGATTAAAAACAAAGTATTTTCTATATCTATTGATAATGCTTCTTACAATGACTCATGCTTGAGAAACCTAAAGGACAACTTGTCACTAAGCACAAAGTTAGTCCTTGATGGAGCTTTATTTCATGTTAGATGCTGTGGACATATCCTGAATTTGCTCGTGCAAGATGGTATGAATCTAATTAAGGGGGTTATTCACAATTTTCATGAAAGTGTGAAGTGTATCAACCATCATGATTCTAGATCGATGGTATTTCGTGATATTGTTGAACAAAAGCACCTGAAGGAAAGGAAGCTTGTTATTTACTGTCCAACAAGGTGAAATTTTGCATTTGAGATGTTGTCTTGCTCTTTGAACTTTAAGATGGTCTTCTTAGCTTACAAAGAAAGAGAGCTGCATTATGCATATGCACCCTCAATTGAAGAGTCGAAAAAGGTTGAGACAGTTTGCAAGCTTTTAGAAGTTTTTAGTTTAGCCACTCATGTCATATTAGGCACTAAGTATCCTATGCTAATTTAAATCTTGCTAAAGTTTGGAGGGTTAAGCAAGTGAATGATAATGTAGTAGAGGATCAAGATCTTTCATTGAAAGAAATAGCAGCTCCAATGAAGGTTTAATTTGACAAATATTGGGGGGAATGCAACTTGCTAATGACTATTGCTAGTGTTTTGGATCCTAGGTACAAGTTTCATATCATTGATATTTGTTTTCCTTTAATATACAAGTTTGAAGAAGGGGCTGAGGAAAATGTGAATAAGGTGCAGATAGCATTAAAAGATTTATATAGGGAATATGTAGCTTTGAATGTTGAAGATTCTTCCTCTAATGGTACAAATATAGGTGGCAACATCTCCTCAAGTTCTTTTGCATCTAGATCCTCAATTGTCATTGAATTTGACCAAATTATGAGACTTGTGCATGAAAAGGAAATAGTTCCCTTAATGAAATCAAAACTAGGTGCCTATCTTGAGGAGGGAGTTTATATTTCTGGGGGTGATAATAGCTCTTTCAGTGCTTTGGAGTGTGGTAGAAGAGTAGTAGCATGAAGTATAAGATATTATCTAATATGATTGCTGATATATTGGTCATTCCTATCTCAATAGTGTTATTTGAGTCAACATTTAGTATTGGAGGAAGAGTTATTGATGAATATTGCTCTAAGCTAAATGAAGAATTAATTGAAGCACTCACATATATGATGGGGATTGGATTCGTCGTAAGCATGACTTGAAGAGAAAGCAAAAGGTTTAAACTTTTTATTCTTCCTAATGGTCCTGTATTGTTATACATGTTAAATTTATTGTTGTTAATATATTATATGCTAATAAAAATTATTTTTCTCTTTTTGAAGTTTTACAAACAAGAAAAATATATTTGAATATTTGATCATGTGGCTATTTGATGCACATATTGGGAGGACTTTAAGTTTTTTTGCTTCATTTTAATTATTTTACTATTTTATATGCTATTTGCTTCAAACTTATATATTTGAATTATATATTTTAAACATTTTAATAAGCTTTATACATGTTAAAGAAATGCATAATAAATGCATTTAGATGGTACACAACATGTGCCAAGATTGAATAATATGCTGGTTTGAGAGACCTTTGGTCCAAATGCTACAATATCATGGTTATACATAGGCACAAAATTGTATTTCTGGCTTTTTTAATAATATGAACAGCTTGGTGCAATATTTTTTTTATATTGATATTACATCTATAGGTACAGGATACCACACAACATACGTAGGTTGATCTTGATTGTTGTGTAGTTCTCATATGTGCTCTGTGGTGATTTTGGATCATTATAAGTTTTGTTTTCTCTCTTGAGTTGTTTGTATGTTCCATAATATGGATTGCTTAGCTAGGTGTTTCTCTACTCTTCGAAGTATGGAGGCGGTACTTTGGAATTTTTTGGTTCGGTTTTCGTCATTCTCATATAAAATCAAACTATTTTCTAGGGATATGTTTTTGAGATTTTGTATTGTAGTACAGGAAGTGCATTGATGTTAATGGAAATGCATTTAGGATCTTGATGATTTGTTTTTCTTGTGTATTGGTTATAGGAGCAACTTCATAATCTTGGAGCCTTTTCTTGTGTATTTTACATATGGAACATTGTTGCTCCCTTTTCATTTGTATATAAAACATTGCTTTATTCTTGTATATAAATTTTTCTTTGATTATTGATTGTTGTCATGGTTTTGGAAGTCAAAGAGTAAGTAATTAAGTAGCTTATAAATATTATTATAAATTACAAATTTTTTATCCTATTTAGGAAGCCTATTGGCCTATTTAAAAATAATGTTTGGCCTATTTAAGAAGCCTACTAGCTTATTTAGAAGTAGGCTTTGGCCTATTCAAAAGGCCTATTAGCCTATTTAAAGACTTTAATATCAGATAGGATATTAAGTAGGCTTGTAGGCCTGGTCAAGCTTAAAAAAAGGCTAGGCTAAGACTTAAAAAAAGCCTATGCCAGGCTTAGGCTACATGTTTGCAATATAGGGCAGACCCGTTTAAGTTAAAGCTTGGTTTGGCCCACTTCCAACCCTACTAGCCTCGATCTTGAAGCTTTATAAAAGTCCTCCTCTTAATTGACTTTTAGCAGAGGGTTCCAAGAGTTCTGAATGGATACATCATATTTATGTTATTTGATTGAAACATTACAAACTTGTTATGAGCACATTTATTTCATAATTTTACGTGAATAGGGAAAAACATTTTTTTTGGGGATTAAGTGAAATAATAGTAATAATATGGAATTTGAGAGAAAATTACAACACTCATTGTGGAGTATTAAATCACGCATAATGCGAGATTTTGGAAAAACAAAAAATGGCAGGAGATAGGGGTGGGAACAAACCAAGCTAGGCTAGGCTTGGATCTTAACAGGCTAGGCCTGTATCACAAATATTAAGCCTGAGCTTGGCCTATAGCTTGCTATAGACTATTTTTCAAGCCCAAGCTTGGCCTGATCTAAAGCCTGTTTAGAAAGCCTACTTTAAAAAAAAATGAAAAAACTACCACTAAAATAAAAAAGGGATTTGTAACTCAATCTCAAACAAATGTAGTTAAAATCAATATCATAAATCACAGCCAAAACATAACAAATCTCAACCAAAATCCTAACAAAATCAACACCACATATTACAGCAAAAACAAAATAAAATTTAGTAATCTAAAAACAACAACAACAAAACTTAGATACAATAAAAAATAAATTAAAAAATAAAAATAAGATGAATCAAAAATGCAAATATTCAGGGCATGGAATACCTCCATGTGTAGAGGAAGGAGAAGCCAGGCATGAAACCCAAGGGGGCGATTTGAGGGCGATGATGAGGTGAAGTGGAGAGTGGTAACAAGGTGAGATTGGTGGATGGCAACGATGAGTTGAGGCAGAGGGAGGCGACAAGGTAAGAGAAACACAAGCAGATGAGCTTTTCATGGCATAACAGGCAACGAGCCAAGGCGAAGTCCGGAAACAAGCATCTGTTTGTGGTGCTGGCTAGAGGTGGTGGTGCATTGGGAGTGGTTGGAAGTAGTGGTGCAGTGTGAGAGGCTGGAGATGGTGGCACTGTGGTTAGGTTCCTTTTGGTTTTTAATTGACTCTCTTAAGTCTTACGCCAATTTAAGAAGCATTACAAGTTCGTGACCATGAAATGGTTGGGTTTCGTTTGGTTTTTAATTGAAATTTAAATAATATGTGCATACAATAAATTATAATAGTTCAACTAATATGATAAAAGAGTAATGTGGTCTAATGGTTTAAAGCTTAGTCCTATCACTAGAAGAGGACAGGTTCGATTCTCATAATAAAATTTTTAAAAAGTTGAATGATATGTACACATGTGTGAAGCTTTAACAGCCCAGGCTAGCCTAACAAGCTAATAGCCTTTTCAACAAGCCTAGGCCTGGCCTATTAAAATAAACAAGCTTCTAAATAGGCTTGATTCTAGCTTTTATTTTTTTCGGCTGTTTCGTCATGTCGACAACCTCGCCACATGTCATCTTCCTGCTGCACGGCCAAGCCACACGTGTCCACCCCAGAAACCTCACATGGTGCAAGATTCCACCCCTTTCATCCTATTGTGTTAATAGCTCACCATGCGTCTCCTTCCTATCACGGCCATAGCCATACCTCTACTCCCAAAAAGCTCACACGGTACGATATTTTTGCCAATTCCAATCACACTGAAGTGCCATGGCCATGGTTAAGAAAGCCCAACTGGACCGGCTAGTTCACCGAGTTACTCAGAAATCGGCCAAGTCAGCGGTCCGGTCCATGTTGAAAAACTAGTTATCTAAAACCCGGTCAAAAATTGTGAAAATCGATCAAAACTAGCAAAAACCAGTAAACCAGTCCCAGTTCACATAGCCACTGGCTTAACCATTTTAAAATTTTAACTTAGCTAAAATATTTTAACTCTTTAAAATTCAATTTAATGCAATAAAAAATTATCACATTATCTCCTAAGGATTCAGGCTTAGCACTGCTTAGCCGACCCTTCTTAACCGTTGTCCCCATTCTCTCATTTTATAATTTCATTACATTGCTGCCTCTTTGTTCACTTAGGGATGTGGGACTAACCACATACAGTGACCAAACTATGAGAGAAAGCCCTTGCCAATTGTTTTCCATGCTAACTCAACTGATCAGTTTCAAACTCCATATATGTATATATATACTCTAAGCTTCACTAAAGTCTTGGTTGGTTTTACTAAGCTTCACTAAGAAGATTTTCCTTTTGGTACAGTGGAAAATAAAGAAGAAGACTACCAAAGATGGTCATGCTCACAAAATTAGTGTGAAGTAGGTGAAGAAAGCTTGTAGGCAGCTCCTAGACCTGTATATCACTAGGGAGAATTTTAAAACATAAAATAAAAGATTTTAAGTCCAATTTAAGTAAAAATAAAAAAAATAACAATCTAACTATATGAAATGGTCTCAGAATGACATTTTGCTTAACAAATATTATATTTTATTATACAGCGGTTGAACCCCGGTTGACCTGGTTAAACCTTTAAACCCTTGAACCAGTGCCCTGACCGGTTTGATATCCGGTTCGGTTTTCTCTTCCTTGGCCTTGACACACAGGAATCTTGCAGTTGGCCTCATGAGTAGTGCACTCATACCCAGCAACACAGTGAGTACTTATAAATTAGCATGTTAGAGGATTCAATCAATGCAAGGAAGAGTAGTGAGGCTGTATCGATTTTTTCTTCTTAGGCGTGGTCTAGTGAGACTATGAAACTGATATAGTGAGGCAGTGTGCAAAAATAAAAAAATATCATGGAAGGACCAAATGGCTATTGATAACACAATAATTTTAAGTGAGCATGTATTGGTGAGAGTTTGTCAAAATAGTGTGAGTTAATTTTTGTTTTTTCTGTCAAAATATGTTTTGGATTAGTAAGTAGGAATATAACTTTTATTTTTTGTTACTTCATCCCTGATATTCTAAATTTTTAAAAATATGTTTTGGATTAGTAAGTAGGAATATAACTTTTATTTTTTGTTACTTCATCCCTGATATTTTAAATTTTTAATGAAATAAAAAATATTTAAAATTAGTTGAAAGGATTTTAGAATTATATACAAAATCATTCTATTATTTTATTATTAGATAATGCAAAAATTATTATTCGTTATAAGAAAGGGAACTGTTAAAGCCCCATCACTTATTCATGAAACCACCTGCAATATAGATACATCAGCATCTACAACAAACTGGGTTTTAGCATGTTGTGTGGTTTTGCCAAATGGGGGTAAACAAATATCTTATAAGAGCAATGGTTGAAAGATGGAGATTAGAAACACACACATTTCACTTTCCTTGCGGGAAGTGTTCAATGACATTAGAGGATGTCACGATTGTGCTTGGGCTTCGTATTGAAGGTTTACCAGTCACTGGAAGTACTAATGGCAAGTCCAAAGTCATGAGAATTATGTGTGACCAACTACTTGGTGGTCGGCTAGGACCAACTGATATTATTACCAGTGAAATAAAATTTGACTAGCTTTTAATTCATTTAAATTAATTTTCTTTCGATACTGAGGAGTGGATAGCATGTCATGTCCTTGGCTACATATTATCTATGTTTGGATATTTTCTAATCCCAAATAAAAGGACAAGCATGGTGCATAGGAAGTTCCTATCACTGCTTGAAAATTTGGAACATATCGAGTTGTATAGTTGGGGCTCAAGGTTGTACTTTATCATGGGCTAGATTATACTTCATGTAATAATACAAAATAAGTTATTAGTTGTATAGTACTATTGCAAGTGTAGGCATGGCAGTGGCTCCCGTGATTAGCTCTTTTGCCAACCATGTCATTTGCTTTTCCCTTTGCTATAAGGTAAAAATAGTTTAAATAAATATTTCTATTGTTATGAAGATTATATCTAAACTAAAAATATTTCACAGATAGAAGCATTACTGGTATCCAAGTAACACTCCATACAATGATACCAGCGTACTTCGAAAAATCAGATGAACACATAACTTCAAGATCTAAAGCACGCAGGAAAGATGGCTCCTTGAATGGATACGAACTATAAATTGTGTTTGGTATGTGCTCATCATCTGCTTCATCATCAAAACCAATATCACCAGCATCATCATCGTCACTACTTCCATATTTCCCGTTATTTTCTTCCCATTCTACCCTGCCTTTTGGATAAGTGTCCGGTTAAAGCTCTTCATCCTCATTGTTAACTTCATGGCCAGTAGGAACAACTTTTTTAAAATCAACATACAACTTGATTGCAAAAATTTGCTCGTGATGTTGCTAGTATGTTTGAAACATTTGTTGCATGTTCTCATTGTCTCTTATTACAACTACTTGAAAATGTGTAAACCTGTAAAAATTGGGATTGGACACTTATAAGTTATTTTCTCCATTGTCCTAGGTGTCTTAACATCTATGCACCGATAAAGTCCATTTTCTCACTTTGAAAATGACATAGTGTATAGAATAAAGAAATATGTTGGATTCTTACATATAAATGTGACCCCAACACTCGGATATATAATAATATTTCCATTGAAATATACTATTATATTTGCATTGATATCCATTTTTACCATTTTTGCCCTTAAAAACTGGTAGTAAAAAAAATTACTAATCAAATGAAGAGGAATAGGAAGGGCTAGTCAAACAAAAAAAAAAAACTCATTTTTTCTTTACTTGTACTCTATTTTTTTGGACAAACAAATGATAACTTTTTTTTTTCCAAATTATTAACACAAAATAAACTAAGCACAAGTGAGAGAACAAAACTGAGACTTAAAAAAAATTATAACTCTAAATAACTCATTTATTCACCAAATTAAGTAAGGAAGAAGAGAGGAAGAAATTACTTGGACAAAAAAAAAATCTCTAGGAAGAATGCAAATACAAACTCATGATAAAGTGGAGTGAAATGAAATGATGGCTTCCTTCATTTTTCCCCCCTCACTACTCACTGCTCTTTATTTTTTGAGCAACAAATATTGAAGCATACAACACGATGTAGGTCCTCCCGATGAGCTGAACATAGATTTATATAGAAAGATTTAGTAAATATTTCAATAATTTTTTCAAGTTCTTGCATCATGTGAGATTATTTTTTATAATTTTTTCCCAAAATCTCGCACTGTAAAAGTTTTTTCTTTTGAAAATTAAAATATTAATTTTTCCAATTTCTCGCACTATGCGAGATTTGTTTAACCATAAGATCGTAAATGTGTTTTCAAATCCATATTACTATATAATTATAGTCTAATTTCCATATTAGAAAAAATGACCTACATGAATAAGTACTGTGTAATTTTATATATATAATTTATCTATAAAAACTTATACCTGATTTTTGTCCAAACCAAACATGCCATTAAAGTTATCATCTAACCTTGATGAGTTAGCGATACGTCCCTAATGAGTAATGAGTATTGAGATACTTTTGGGTATATATAATTTTAACAGCTCATATTCAGATATATTCACAATAAAAAGAGAAATGTTATTTGTACATATGAGACACACTCATATCCTACTGTTGGATGAATTGTACACCCTATTTAACTTGGCTCTCATATGTCATCCAACGGTAGATAAGAATATGTCAATATGGTGGATAATGGATGAGATATACACCCTATTTAGTTTGGCTCCCATTTAATTTGACTCTCATATGTCATCCAATGGTGGATAGTGGAAGAAAATTGATAAGAGAATAAAATGTGATTCAACTTATAGCCTACGTCCACACATCAAACTTCTATAATTAATATAAAAGTACAATGAAGATTACAAAAGAAGTTTATATGCTTCTCACTATCCTAAACCTAAATACACTTTACAAGTGTATACACTCAAAACTTTCAACCCAATGAAAACAAAGAGAAAAAAGAAACAAACTTCTCAATGAGAGAATATGTTATATGTTTGAGATGTTTTTACAAATGAAAGAAACTTCAATTTATAGGCAAAGTTTACGAATGCTAGCCATCTGTAAAATAATAGAAAAACATTCTATTCTCCTTGCCTCCTATTTCATAGCATGCCTACAACTAAGGAGAGTAATTCTATTTCAAACCATATTTTCAAGCCACAAAAAATAACAATTCTCCACCTTGGCTTGAACTGTCTTTAAAGTTGAAACTGCATGAGTTGTCTTGAAAAGATATGAACACCAATTATATCTAAACACTGCATAAACTTGGAAACTAGAACAGACTTTGTAAGCATATTTGCTAGGTTATCAGAGGTATTGATCTTTTTCACAACAACATCACCATGTGAAATAATCTTCCTTAGAAAATGGTACTAAGCATCTATATACTTCGTCCTTTCATGATACATTTGATTTCTATCAAATATATAGCACTTTGGTTGTCACAGTATATAAATGTGATCTCTTGTTTCAACCCTGAACTGTCTACCAAGCCCCAAAGCCACATGGCTTCCTTCACAACTTCCATTGCAGCCATGTACTCAGCTTCTATCGTAGATCGTGCAATAGTGGATTGCAGTGTTGCTTCCCAACTAATTTCAATCCTTGAGAGGGTAAAAATGTAACCTATTAAAGACTTTCTTTTGTCCAAATCTCCAGCATAGTCAGAATCAACGTAACCAATGATACTATTACTAGTATTATGATTCCTATCAAATATAAGGCGAACATTAGAAGTACTGCGTAAATGGCGACATTAGAAGTTTTGTGTAGATAGCGAACAATCCATTTCACAGTTGGCCACTGAATCCTGTCGGGATTTCCCATGTATCTGCTAACGATACTAACTGCTTAGGAAATGTCTGACCGAGTGCAAACCATAGCATACATCATGCTCCTGACTGCACTTGTATAAGAAACATACATCATCTGTTCCTTTTCTTCATCATTCTATGGTGACATTTCAACTAATAGTATGAAATGAGCTACTAGTGGAGTATTCACAGGTTTCGCATTCTGCATCCCAAAGCGCTCAAAAACTTTTTCAATATAATTTTTCTATGACAAAGCAATTTTTTAGCACTTCAATCTATGTGAATTTCTATACCCAAAATTTTCTTAGCAGATCCCAAATATTTCATTTCAAATTCATTACTAAGTTGAGCCTTCAACCTGTTGATCTCATATATACTTTGAGAAGCAATGAGCATATCATCAATGTAGAGTGGCAAATAAACAAACGAACCATCTAAGAATTTCTTATGGTATACATAACGGTCATAATAATCACTTCTAGAGTAACCATGACCTAACATAAAAGAATCAAATCTTTTATTCCATTGTTGTAAAAACTGCTTCAAACCATACAATGACTTCTTCAAAGACAAACATGTTCTTCCTTGCCTTGAACAACAAAACCTTCAGGTTGTTTTCATATAAATTTGCTCTTCAAGCTTTCCATGAAAAAAAGCTATATTGATATCAAGTTGCTTAAGCTCCAAGTCAAACAATACGACCATAGCTAACAATAGCCTAATAGAGCTGTGTTTCACAACTAGGGAAAAGACTTCATTGAAGTCTATTTCTTCCCTTTGGATGAATCCTTTTGCAACCAAGCTTGCTTTGTAACGGACTGCTTGAACTCCCGGAGAATCTTCCTTCCTTTTAAAGACCCATTTAGAATCGATTATCTTTTGTCCTTTTGGTTGTTTCACTAGGTCCCAACTGTTGTTCTTATAAAGGGATTCTAGCTCCTTATCCATAGCAACAATCCGTTGTGTTGGCTTACCACTTTTAATAGCTTCTCGATATAATACATGGTCTTGAATTTCAATACCCTCTGTAATCGATAAGGCAAAAGAGACCATGTCAACACGAGGAAATCTCTTAGGAGGTTTAATTTGCCTCCTTACTTTGTCTCTTGCAAGACCGTAGTGTTGTAATGGTGATCTCCTCTTGCTCTTTAACGAACTCTTACTCCTGCTCTTCTTCATGAATAAGCTATTCAAAAGTGTCTTTATGTACTTCATGTGGATGTTTTACTTCAAGCTTCACCTACTTGTTGATACCATGTTCCTCTTCTGCATCTCTAACCTCCTTAGTCAAATGAAGCATGGTTAATTCATTGACCTTGATATCTCTGCTAATTATGAACTTGGGTGGTCTAAGTTCAATACACCATAACCTATAACCTTTTACCCCTAATGCATATCCAAAAAAACTATACTTTTGTGCCATTCGCTCAAGTTTACCATTATTAGTATGAGCATATGCAAAACAATCGAGTATTCTTAGATAAGAATAATTAGCAGGAGCCCCAAACTATACCTCAAAAGGAGTTTTACATTCAATTGTAATTGATGGCGAACGATTCACCAAATAACAAGCCATATTAACTCCCTCAGCCCAAAACTCTTTTGATAAGTTGGCATTAGATAACATGCAGCGAGCTTTTTCCAGAAGAGTTCTATTCATACGTTCTGCTATACCATTTTGTTGTGGTGTCCTTTGCACAATACAATGCCTCTCAACACTTTCATTTTTGAAAATTTCATTGAATTGACCTTCACAAAACTCTAAACCATTTTCTGTTTGGTTCTCAATGATTGCTTTCCACTTCTTGAAAGTAAGGAAAATGCCATTCTTGTGCTTCAGAAAATAGACCTACACTTTCCTTGAGAAATCACCAATGAGAGTATCTAGCACCACCTTTTGATGAAATAAGCGTCGTGCCCTTTGTCTTATGAATGTTACTGCTAAACTGGACTCTATTTTGCTTCCCACAGACACAATGTTCACAAAAGTCAAGTTTTCCTATGTTACTTTCACCAAGTAAGCTGTGCTTGCTCAAAATAGATATTCCAGCTTCACTCTTATGCCCCAACCACATATGCCACAAATGAGTCATATCTAACTCAGAAGTATGGAAGGATGATATAGCTACAACACCAATGACTGTGCTACCTTGAAGCAAGTAAAGACCATTGACCAACTTGCCTCTAATAACAATAAGAGCACCTTTGGAAACCTTCAAAACCCCACCATTAGTGGAATACTTACACCCTTAGGAATCAATAGTGCCTAAATAAATAAGATTTTTCTATAGGTCAGGTATATGCCAAACCTCAATCAATGTTCTCACAACTCTATTATGCATCTTGATTTTCACTATACCAATACCAATAACCTTACAGGACATATTGTTTCCTATAAGGACAACTCCGCCTTCAATTATCTAATAGGTTGTAAACCTATCTTGATTCTGACACATGTAGTATGAGCAACTACAATCGATAATACATGCATCACCAACTAAAGTTGTACATACAGAGAGAAAATTTTCAGCATCTTACAACAATGCTTACTACATTACTCGTATAAGAGGCTTTCCTTTCTTTAAGCTTTGGATATTCTATTTTCCAATGCCCTTCTTTTTTGCAATAATGACATCTTCCTCTTAACTGTCTAGATTTTGATCTAGACTTCCATCTGCTATGACTACTTGAACCCACCTCATTTGATCCTCCTCTAGCAAATAAGCCAGCTGCAGGGTCATCATGCCCATCGTTATCATGCTCCATGCATCTCCTCACAATTCATTAGTGCGGACTTTACCTCAACAATATCAAGGCATTCATGCCTATATATGAGTATTTCCCGAAAATGCTTTTAAGAAGGAGGTAGAGAACAAAGTAACACCATTGCTTATTGTTCACTAAATAATATCTCATCTATATTCCTCAAATCCATAATGAGTGAGGTAAACTGAGAAATATATGTTCTAATAGACATACCTTTAGCCATGCGAAGCCTGTATAAGCATTGTAACATTCCAAGACAATTGGCCACTATCTGCTTCAAATACAATGACTCCAGCTTATTCCATAATGATGCTGCAATTTTCTTTGATAGGACCTCTATGTCATCGATGATGGATAATTGAATGGTAGAAAGAGCTTTTTGATTAGCTTCTCCCCACTCAAAGTCCTTCATGGTAGCGGGCTTCTTATCTTTCCCATTAAGTGCTATCTTCATATTTTGTTTTGTAAAAACTGTCATTATACAGACCTTTCACATACCAAAATTGATGTGGCAATTAAACTGCTAAATTGCCTAGAACGCTATAAGCACTCTAATTCCTGGTTTTTATAATAATAATGGAAGAAAGTTGATATATGAGAACAAAATGTGGTTCAGCTTATAGTCTACGTCCACACATCAAACTTCTATAATCGATATAAAAGTACAATGGATATTGCAAAAGAAGTTTATATTCTTCTCATTATCACAAACCCAAATACACCTCACAAGTGTATACACACATAACTCTCAACCCAATGAAAACAAAGAGAAGAAAATAAACAAACTTCTCAATGAGAGAATATGTTATATGTTTGAGATATTTTTACAAATGAAAGAAACTTTAATTTATAGACAAAACTTACGAATGCTAACCATCCATAATGTAACACTCGGGATTCTTTTAAAAATTTTATTTAGACTTTATTAATCATAATTTCACGATTCTAATAGGTTTAGTTGAGATAAGAATGACTTGGTAAAAAAAAAAGGTAAATAGTAACTTTTCATGCCCTGTAGATTCGTTGGGACAACCAAAACTATAGAATTAAGACCAATAGATGCTCGGAACTGAGAAAATAAAGGATTAAAGTTAGAAATGGTTAGCAATTAAAAAATAAATTAGGCCTAAAATTAAATTACAAGTAATATCTATTTTACTAATGCGGTATTTTACCAATTCAGTAAAATTACGATGTGTAGTTTCTTACACCATATGAAATTTGTGATGCAAGTTGCCACCTAATGTGACAAATATGTGGCTTAAGAAATGCCACACCATTGTCTTATGTCAAGATTAAATAACCACCACATAAATTACTAATTTCAATTATAAGATAAATTTATGTGTGGTAACTAAGCCTAAGACATTATAAGATAAATTTCAAAACTTATCTTTTCCTTGACATTTTGACCAGCTTCATACCCATAGAGCCTTCTCCACTTTCTTCAATGAAAAACATCATAAGCTTCCAAACAAACCTGAGCTAAAAGATCAAGCACAAAAAATATTGGCACAAACACTAAACTAGTTGGAGGAAAGTTTGGTTGAGTTAGAATGCAAATTGGGTGTAGAGGAACAAACAAAACATAAGACAAGTGCAAGGGACTTCTAGTTACAAGTAGGGCTTTATTTGTTCTCTTTTCTTTCAAATTTTATTGTGGAATTTTCTGAATGATTGAGCTTGGAATTTTAGGTTTTATTGATTGATATTATATAGATATTTATATGTTTAGTCTGGTGGAGTGTTTGAATGATGTTAGAAAATCATTTTTCTCAAAACATGTTTGAACTGTGTTGCTGGAAATTCAGTTTTAAGTAGGCAGGTGAATTTATTCGAATTTTTTGGCCTAGTTAGAGGCCTTATATTGAGCTGAAAATTTTATAGGATGTAAGTAACATGTCAAGGTGTCTCCAACAAAAATTTTGAGCTATTCTGAGCACTTTTGCTATGTTAAAAAATCAAGAACCGAACTAGTCAGGATGCTGCCTGAACATTCAACTCTAGAGCACTGAAATTGTTTAATTTTATTATTATATCAAATGATTGAATTTTCAGTTGAACTTTTTAAAGGGTATTGATGACATCTCTAAGTCCAACCTTGAATTTTTGTCTGAATTTATATGTTCATTTGATAGGGTATAAAAATTGAAACTTATAGTTGTTGGTTGAGACTATGTAGTTTCTAACCTCTGAAATTGTGGAATTTTATTAATAAAGGTAGAGACTTATTATCCTTTGAAATTTTTACAAGATCTTATCGATACATTGAATTACCTCTGAAAAATAGTTTTGCTTTGTTTTTATCATGTTTAATAATTTAACCGTAATTTTCTTTAGAACTGAAATTCTAGCAGTACACTAAACTAGTTGAAATTGTGATGAAATGATTATGATTTGATCTCATTTATGCTATATGAATCTACAAATGGTGTTAAGCACATATGAATGTGAATACTTATTACAATTGCTTATTTATGAAAAAAAAGTATGGGATTATGTTTCTTGGACTAAAGAAAATAAATCCGGTATGTAGAGGAAAGTAAACTTGACTACCCTTGAATTGAGTCGGGGAAAGTAAACCTGACAAGGAATAAGTCTGTGTGAGAATTGGAGAAAGTAAATCCAATGATCATTTATAGGAATGAGCTCAATACTGAAAAGCAACCTATTACCTAGGAGTTAAGCCACCATAAGTCAAGGGCTAAGACAGTTAAAGTAGCAATTGTTCTAATTTACTCTCTATGTTATGTGTTAAATGAATAAGTTTATTATTCCATTGAGACCAAGATGTTTACTTATGAGATTGACATTGACATTGTATACTTTACAAGATAATAATTGAATAAAATGAGTTTCCTTTGGATAAAGACTTTTACAAGCTAATTTAAATGTCATTACTATTCTATTGAAACGTAATATTTTAGAAACAAACTAAAGCAGCTGAGGTAGATCATGGGGATATTTAAGTGTATAGGAGTACCCTACTAAGAATTTAGAATTTTCATCCCTATGTGTATTTATGTCTACCTCATATTCAGCTAATGACATGATATTAGGATTAGTAGATACATGCCAATCAGTAGACTTGATCTAGATAAATCCTCTTGTACTTATTCTCTGATAGGTTTTGCTTTAGAGTAAGATTATATTTTGTAGTTTGGTATTTCTACCCTAGCTACTGGATGACTGTACATTATACATGTATACTGAAATGGCATGACTGCCTATTTGTAAATTAATAAATTGTTGCTATGATGTATAACTATGATACAAAGTACAACACTCTTAATTATGGTGTTAAATCCTAGGTAAAATATTGTAGTTAAGGGGTGTTACACATAAAACAATGGAAAAGCATTACATTCTCCTAACCTCCTATTTTGTAGCATGCCTACAACTAGGGAGAGTAATTGTATTTCAAACCATCTTTTCAAGCCACAAAAAACAATACTAGTTGATTATTTTTTTAAAGAAGTTTTTTAGCAACAAAATGAATTGAGAATGACTCTGCTAGAAGTTAAAATTTGCTATTATTGTTGGAAATTGGAGCTAGAAAGTTGTAAATGCGTGTTATGAAAACTTGTATACCAATACGCAAAAAGTAAACTATATTCATAAAACATGTAAACTAGTTTTGAACAATTGTAAACTAATCAAGGACAAATATTAAACAAATTCAGGATAAACTGTGAGAAAAAGAGAAAGAATGAAAGTTTTTGGAGAAGGATAGCTAAGCGAAAGAGAGAAACAAGACACACAAAGAGAAAACGAAAGCTTTTAAAGGGAAGGAAGCTTTTTCTTTTCTCCCTCCCCATTTTAACCTTTCATATGCAATACTCTTATTTTGTCTTCTAGTGTGGTGTAAGTATACGGTGAAAGTTTTGTGATGTGCAAATATCATTGCTCCCAAGAATTTTTCAAGATTATGTGTAACTGTGAATGCATGACAAACCGACCAAATAGCGTATGGTGTCAGGGGGCCTAAGAGTTTGCCTCAAAGCTTGCAGTCTTCTTATTGTCTTCAATATTTATCTCAATATAAATTTGTAGAGCTCGCCGTAAGGATCATAATTATTTAACTAATAATTAAATATGATAACTATGTTAAAATAATTAATGATAAATTTAAATTTCTTTCACTATATTTATTATCATCAATAAAATAATTAAATTATATACTATTGATCTATGACTTTTTGATTTATAATACTCTACAATCAAATAACTCATAATAAATTCAAATATCTGATCAATATATAATTCTTAATGTGTCAAAATAATAGCTGAGAAAATTAAATTAAATAACAGCATTGTCTTGTCAAACCCCCATCTAATACATAGACCAGCCCACAGTCATTATGTTGGCATGTAACTGTATGAAAATTCAAATATAGAATGTTTACTCACTAAATACCGAATTTGAAAACGTAACCTTCAAAACTATTGATTTCTTGTGTTTTATTTTTCTTTTTTTCAATTGATGTGACAAAGCAGCCATGCTCGTTTGCTTGGTGGTTACACACTCATATCAGGGTAGTTGGGTGACAAAAAATATTAATGTTGCTTAAAAAATTAATCATCATTAATTATATTAATTTCAATAATTAAGCTGATGGTTATGTCACACTATAGCCGAACCTGCTATTTACATTTGAGCATTTTGTGTAATATGAAATTGCCTCCAACATGTTTTATATGTAACAGAGGACCTGAATCGCCACTGATTTTGGGGCTGAAATTTTTGTTTTAAAGTGTTTTTTTTCGTTTAAAATATCTCTACTCAAAATAATGTTGCGATTAGGAAGTAATTACAATCACTATTTTTCTTTAAGTTTAAATCTTTATCCTTCAACTACAACTCGTTTATCATTGCAAGTCTTCTTAGCTAGGTTTGGAATTTGAACAAAGGCGGGATTTTGTTGCACTATAGAATTGGAAAGTAGAAACTCTTAATTTGTAGGATTGCACGTAGGTTGCACCTGAGGTAACAATAATATAGTAGTGCGCCCATTTGCGTATAATCTTTTTCTTTTTTTTCTTCCTTACGCAGTTAATAGATACTAAACGAAGACAAATCAAAACGAAGGGGTCACGCAAATAAACTTCTTGATGTGTTGGACCAAAACTGGATTTGTTTGAAACGACTTCCTCCATTTCTTAACAATAGTGTGGTGATATACATGTCATTTTGATACATTGAAAAATTAATATATCTTGTCACTAATAAATGTGATCTTGTTAACATGTGCATTCATTACTCGGAGAAAATAGAGTCATCAGTTACCTATAGACAAGGTTAGTTTAACCGAAGTTATTGGCTTTGCTTAATGGACGGGAATACCAGCATGACAAGACAGACGCACTTTAAAGCCAGTTGGAATGGATACCACAAAGACAAGATTTGTGACTCTGTCAAAACGAGGTTTCTGTCTGTCTATTTCAGGTTCAGATGCACCATCACTCTGTGATCATGGATGGATTTTGTATTCAATATCCCCCCGGTAAAAAGACTTTTTGCTTTAATGATGTTTCATTATTAGATATTTTTTTTAGTTTAACTTTGATTTACTATAAAACTCTTTTATGCAGTCATTCAATTCAATCACATTGTATCACGTTAGCATAACATGGTTAGCTATACTTCCAAACCATGCTATTGTTACGCCTTTCTTTTTTGTCACTTCAACATTTTTTTGTCCACAGAGGAAAACTTACATCATTGTCTTGCCCATGTTCCTCGTCCATTATTGAAATCCTTACTCCACAAACAATAATACAAAATTCTAAATCATAAGAGTTGCTTTAACAGGGTTACTTCTATGATACCCAGTTTTTATCTCTTTATTTTTCCCCTTTTCGTGTGGTTATCAATATCTGATTAGTGGTTACATATCAAACATCATTCAGAATGCTGGTACCCCAGAAGAAAAAAAAAAGAAAATCAAAGTTCCGTAATAACTCCAAACTATTTATAAAAATTTTCTTGCCCTTCTTGTTCATTCCTCTAGCAATCAACAAACAAATCGGTAAATTGTTTCACCAAGTTGCTGCATCGATGTTTATGGCCAAGAAAGGACATTGCCTTACGTACACCTAACCTTCCTTTAAGAAAAGCATTTGTAAATGTTACCCTTTACTCCTTTACCCATTGGAGCCTCTCCTTCTGCGCCTAATAACCTAAATTTTATGCACGGTTTAATTTTTGAAATAATAATACTAGTGCATCAGCAATCAATTGACAAAAGTTCGATCAATATTTGTTGTCCTCACTTTTTACGCTGAGGTTTTAACAATGTACTGCTACTACTACTCATAATGCTTTCCATATGTCAAGCCTTCACATTTCAAGTTTTTCAAATGACTTTGGCATGAAAATTTAATGACTTGCCTGCATGCACACGCTTCATAGGTTAAGTTTTTCTCTGGGGTAGTAGATCCTTGATGTTCAAAACATCAATGCATCTCCCAAAACTTCACAGCAACTGTGCATAAAACACCAGCAGCAAATGAACAGAAAAACAAGTTGCCCCTTTAGTGGAAAGTTTGAACCTTCAATTCCTGAACTCATAAGCTATTCCACCTCACACCAGAATTCACCAGCTTGACATACGCATTTCTGAAATCTTCAAAGAAGGTACTCTCATTGTCTGCGTATTTTTTAATCCATCTGTTCAACAAATGAAGTTCTCTTAAGATATGCCCATAAAAGTACAAACATGATTAGCAAAAACATGCACATCCGATGGACCAGGAGGCCAGGACATTCTTTGTCACTTGCAAGTGAATTTTTAGTCGTGCATGAAAAAGACAAAAAGGTTCTTTCCAGCACCTCGTTGGTTGGTTGAATGGATTTAAGGAACTAGAAATGAGCCCCAAGCCCAACAACAAAGGGTTAGAAAACTGAGACTACAGATATCAACTAGAAAAGCAAGAATTCAAGGTTTAGTATTATGAGTAAACTGATACTCCAGAGACATGGAACTAGCTCACAAGGGCGAGAAGCAATGGGTTACGAATAGTGTCAAAGATAAATCTAGCCAACTAAAGTACTAAACTTACCCAATCAATTTACATTCACTTGCTATCCTAGGTGTTTTCAAATGATGGACCATTTGCATTTATTGTTATTTTATAGGATCCTAAAAATAAAAAGAATATTATGCTTCTCATTCTAAATTGTTTAACCCATTCATATGATTTTTATCTCTGTGTTCAACAATTTGCTACTTTGTGCAAGGAAAACTAAGTAATTAGAAAAAACTGCAGTGGGGCCAATTTCATATTAAGGGCACCATGAGAGATTGTGAAAAGATAAAGAACCTTAAGCATTCATCATCCTCAGCAAGTGCGTGATCTGAAGGAAGGCCAATCATACTTGACATACCACCTGCATAGAAGAGAACCACTATAAGCATATGAGAATGATAACAGACATTATGCACTGAAAAATGACAGGAAAAGGGGTATGCAATCACAAGGATTTAAGTAATTTATATTTTATAACAGTTTATTGCCAGGAAACTGATGTCTAAGAAAATGAAAATCTTCATTGGAACATTAAGATCCTGAGGCAGAACAGACACAAATTGGGTAATAAGGCAGTAGCTGAAGCCTGAAGGCCTAACATGCCTTCAACTCCTTTGCTTCCTTATTGTTTTCTTAAAGAAAGAATTGATTCAGAAAACAGTGGCTAGCAGCAAGCTTACTTAAAATATCAAATCAATCTTTTAGATGAGTTACGAGTTACCTGAAGCCGTCCAAGGCTTCTCCAAAAGAATCTTGTAATATGAATTGTCAAAAGAAGTTGGACTTCCAAAACCTTTACTTCCAAGAGTGTGGGCTCCAGATAAAGCTACAAGTTCTTGCGTTCTGTGATCCCAAATGGATAACAAATTAACAACACATAAGGAAAATTGATTCTGGTAAAAAAATGCTGAGAATTTATACCGGTAACAATTTAACAAATGGATTTTATGTCTCAGCAAAGGATCAATACTTTTTTGGCCAGGTAAATTATTATATTTCTTGCCTTGATACTCTTGTTTAGAATTAGGACTATAATAACATATCAGATTCAGTCTGTCTTCTGTATCTGTTAAGATTCTCATGGCAAGCTATGGATCAAACAGCTTTTGGAATGTTTAGTAGAAAACTGAAGCAAGTACTACCAAATGATACTTTCAGCCGCTAAATATGGAAATTGTGGCCAATAAGTCACCCATACAGAACACAAATGCAAAGTTAAATGGAATACTCACGACAAGCCTTTTCTCTGGAAGCATTTCTTCAAACTAGAAGCATTGAGAGATTCCTCAGGAAGTTTGCCTTCTGGATCAGGCGCCCTGTAATTAGAATGAATTATTGACAACAGCTTTTCCTTTTGTTTTTCAAATGGTCCATCATTCTTTAGCAACAGCTTTAACATAATTATAAAATTGTTTAATAATTCTTTCAGAGAATCTAACATACAACTGCTTGTTTGTCATCTTTAGGAGCAAAAGCAAGTGATATGTCACATCGCATATACTAACTAGAGTACTAAAAAGTTAGCATCTTACAACGAATCTAGTCTGCCCAATGAAACTTGGATTGGTGGACCTCCACATAATTCAACTGCTTCAGCTCCGGCAACAGCAATCATGTCCGCCCAGGATACTAATAAAGGTAAATTAAATGTGTTGGCCTAGACCAAATCAGCATTTAATATTAGCGGCTATTACTGGATAGAACAAGGACCTGGTTGGATAGCATCTATCTGAGTCTTTGCTTTCTGCAGAACCTAAACAAAATATCCACTGAGACATTAGCTGGCAGTTAACTTATACTTGTGTCTTCATTATTAAGAAATTTAGAACATAAAACATGCAGTTATATGGAGTTTTTCAAATAATAGTAGAAAGAAGGAGAGGGGGAAGGAAACTGAGAAAATTAGTGAGACAGAGCATACCTTTACTGATTTTTTCAGGCCAGCATTTTCACGTCTTTCAAGTTCATAGACTATAGAACCATTCATACCACCTGCAATAACATGAACAGTGAACAAAATTTATATACATTAAGAATTTGAGATAAATAAGAAAATAATAGTAACTTATCTAAATTCTGAAGCGAATAAAAGAAATACACTTTTTACTGGCTATGACACTATTAGTTACCAAGGAAACATAATAAAAGGGATACATAATAAAAGGCCTATATCCCTTTTAATTTCTTGCCTCATGCCTTGTGTTACACATTCAAATCCAATTAATGAGCGAGGTTGTGACCTACTACTGAAACAGTGAGAAAAGAAAAGAGAGGAAAAAAAGACAGCATGAGAAACCTTTCTGCATCAACACTTACTAGATTACATAGGAGAAAAGCCACATGATAATTTTGTTTGGAAGGAATCATCCATGAAACTCGCTATATATCTAGAAAAGTGCCATCGCTAGTTCACTGGCATGGCTTTTTCTCCAAAATAGAAATGTTTACATTGTCCCAAAAGGACTAGAAATGCTACTAATAAAGAAAACTTAGATTAATGCTATGAAATCACATTGGTTGTGAGCTCATAGTTTAGTTCCACTTTCTTGATGCCAAATTGTGTGATCTAGAAAGCTCGTGTGCTGGAGGATGGAAGCTTAGCTATTGATTTCACCCAAAACATCAAAATAATGGCACCCCAACTGCACGGTAGTTACAGATTTTATTGGTACCTAAAACACAAACGAAACTTTAATCTTTGGAGTGTGTTTGGTTGAAAGGTAAAATTGGGGATGGAAGCTTATCCATGAAAAGTTTCCCCCATTTTTATGCCCTAACCAAACATACAACATCCTCCCTTTTCACTCAAGCAATGTACATCCATTAAACAAAAAAGTCAAACTTCACAAGCTAATGCCAGAAAACTGAAAAGTTTGTCTGAAAGCATACAGCATTTTGGAGAGACAACATCCATACGATGCATACCTGTCTTGTCATCAATTTCAAAGGTTCCCGCATCATGGAAAACCAAACGAAGCACACCCGCGGCCTTTCCCTTGGACAATACTTTCCTCACCTCTTCTTTAATGAGTAAATATTCCTTTGTTCCAGGCCTTCAAGGAGGGGCAGAAGCAACATAGAAATGACAATACATCAAGCAAGCAGGTTCATTTTCCTTTTTTTTTTTTTTTTAACAGGAACACACAAACTTAACAAGACAGCGCATACAACGAATCATTCTTAATCAGTGATGACACAGCTAATTTATTCAAGACCAGAATGAAAACGTGCTTAAACACTAGGTTTATGCATCAGTATAGCATATGGTTGTGACAAACAGTGACCAACTGAATTGTAGCATTTGCCATTAGATGATACTTACTGCTTGGCGTTGGCTTGAAGACAACCCATGATCTGTGTCAAGGGAACAAGACATGGCAAAGTGGCTATGCATATTAGCCCTCTCCTTCTCGCGACTAAATTTGAACCTACATCTAAGGGTATAACATAATTAAGGTCATTCATGTAAATTCAGTGAAGATGAGTATCCACTATCCACAAGTGTATCCTAATCACATCCACAACAAACTATTTAAAGGGAAAATTACACTGGAATCTCATGAAATTGGATGAAATTCACCTACTTCTCTTCTATGCGTAAAATTTGTTTAGGAGATTTCTGAGTCTGTAAAACCATTGTATCACTCTCACTCCAATGAACCATGCATCCGAGAAGGTCAAGTGTCTCCCAAACAAATAGAGGGGAATCGGAGACTTGAAGTGAATTTCACCAAATTTCAAGGGAACTCAAAGTAATTTAATTTGCCTTTGTTTAAATTGAGTATTCTCTCACTTTTTCACTTAAACAAGCTCATTATAGCTGAGTCTTTTTTTTTTTTGCTTCCTTTTAATATTGCAAGCAAAACAGTAACAACGAAAGGCCAAACGACAACCTTATCGGAAAACCAAAGAGAGGTTCAAGGTTGTCGGAGTCAGTCACCTGAAGCGGGATGGTGGTGGTTGGGGCGAAAGCTGACAGTTGAGGAAGATGGCCGTTGCAATTTGGCGGGAAAATTGGTTTGGGGGTCGGGGTCCTCAGCTGAAGCGGTGGCGATTGAGCACAGCAGACGATGATGGTTAGTCAGAGTTGTACTCATTATCTCTCAAGTCTGACTGAGGCCACACAAAATTCCTTTCCCTTTTACCTTCCAATTTCCTTTTTTAAATAATAACTAGTATAGTACCCGCGCTTTGCACGGGGAAGTTTAATAAAATTCTAGCCTAGTTTCTTAATAACATGTACGATAAAAGTGATCAAAATAATTTTGTATTAGTGAAAACAAACAACTAATGTATTCATGCTTTTGAATTCTGATGTAATAAAAAAAAACTCAATATGAAAAATATAGTCAAGTAGCTCAAATAATGTAATCATATATTAATATATAAAGTTATATGTAAAATAAAATATTAATTAAGATTAATAAAGAAAATGATATTATCAAATTGCAACAAAAATAAATTATAAATATTATTAGATAATATAAAAATGCTATAATCTAAGGCAAGCACTTGAGAATATTGAAGGGTTAACTGAAAATTAGAGGAAGAGGAGAGATTGAAGGGTTTTTCTTTCACGGGGAGAAATTGAAGGGTTCATTGAAAATTGCAAAGAGAGAGAATATACAGTTATGAGCTAAAAGCCTAAAACTAATCTAGAGCCATGCGCACGGATGACCAAAATCTTTGAATTCATTACCAATTTCCAATAATCCAATATACCAATGGTTGATTATTCAGATTGGTTGATTCTTATGAATCAATGCATTGGAACAAATCAATACATATAATAGAATAATTATTATTACTACAACAACATTAAGAAATAATAACATAACCAACCAACTTGGGAATTGATTGTGTGAACATTCCTTGGCCTTTTTATTGCTACAACAATGAGCAATATAGGAAATAGGATGACCATTCAGTTCTCATATTTGATTGGTTTTCTATAATTAAGTGTTGAGAAATGTAATAGATTAAATCCAAGAGCTACATTTCTATACTTCATTGAACAAATAATTCTCCCACCTACTTAGTTAGTGATCAACATATTGGAACAAAGCAATACACATAATAGAGTAATAAAAATAATAAAAAAACAACTCTATTAGCATATCTGTTATCCAATAAGATGCAACCACTAGGCAAAATTATTTAGGCGGGAAAATTGAATTGCCAAGTGGCGATTGATGGTGCATGCTATTATCCCTCTTTTACAGAAATAGATAGATGAAATCTCAATGCTTAAACACTACTTACTTAGAATATATGCATATAAGTTGACATAACACAAATAAATCTGCATAAATTTTAAATCTACATTTTAGATCCCATCAAAGATCGCTCAATAATTTCTTTTACTAATGGGAAACAGGGAAATATACAATTTTCTTCAGGGAGGGGAGATCGATAAACTTATTTTCGTGGGAGGTTGTTGTTCATCTTCACTATTCACAGGCTTTTTTAGTTTATAAATTCAAGGGCACAAAGGCAAAGTTAATTTAGTTGGGTTGAGATGATAAACATTATTATTTTCGGAATGAAAATATTAGTTCTTATGGTGAGATTACATAATTTGTGTAATGTTGTAGACTTGTAGTTGAACAATAATTGACTCTATGAAAGATTCAAATAAACCGAATCTATCAAAATATGTTGTAGTTTCACAAAAAAAATTAAGCTAAAATCAATTATTTGTTATTCTATTTGTGCCCATTCCTCAGTCATCGCCCTTGTCCTTGGCACCATCCATTTATTAATCCAAATTTGGAACTCTCTTGCCCTAGTGTGCTAGCATAGCTAAGGATGAAGCCATTATGATTGATTTAAAGACGAGATTTGGGCAATGCGTATGAGGTCCTGGTTTAAATTTCATCACAACTAATATAATTTTTAAAGTATCAAAATGAAAAATAAAAAAAAAAACTAAGGACGAAAATTAACAAAGGTGGAGTGTAGATTGATGATGGATAGCCATTCATATTACAAAACTTGAGTAAAATTTACAAGAGCAGGGGAAGTGAAAGCTCTAATGCTCTATACACGAATAACTAATCCTGAAAAACTGTATTACTACCCATTTTCCTCAACATTACAACACCAGAAAAACAAAACAAAAACAAAGGTAAAAGGCACTGTTATCTTGGTCCTGAAAGGCGAACTGCAGACTGATAAGCGTCACTGTTACAATCAGATGGGGCTGAAGAGGTGGTGGCCCCATCACTGGTGGACTTGAACACATTGGAGAAAAGGCGAGAACCCGAGAATGGTGAACTAGTTGGTGGCCTTGGAACAGTGCAAAGACCCTCTAGCATTTGCACCACTTTGGTCATGGAAGGCCTCATTGCCATGTCTTCCTGTATGCACCATAAAGCAACTTTGATAGCTGTATGAACCCTGTGATCATCCACATCAGTTATCAACACTGAATCAAGAATATCCTTTAGCTTCCCTTCTTCCATCATCTTAAAAGCATAGGTTGGGAAATGGGATTTCTCTGAAGATTCACCAGGATCATAGTTTTTCCTTCCACCAATAATCTCTAGCAACACCATACCATAGCTGTATACATCACTCTTCTCTGATATAGCATAGTTTGTTATCCATTCAGGTGCAAGGTACCCCCTAGTCCCCCTTAGTGTTGTGAAAACATGGCTTTGTTCTCGTGTCATGAGCTTAGCCAGACCAAAATCTGATACCTTGGCCATGAAATGATCGTCAAGGAGCACATTTTCTGGCTTGATGTCACAATGAACAATCTTTGAGTCACAATCTTCATGCAAGTAAGCTAGTCCTTTTGCTGTTCCAAGTGCTATATTAAACCTTGTATCCCAATCCAAAAGGAACTCACCTCTGTTTTTCTTGAATATCCATTTATCCAATGAGCCATTGGCCATGTACTCATAAGCAAGAAGCCTGTGGGTCCCTTCAACACAGAATCCTCTAAGCTTGACCAAATGGAGGTGATGGATACTGCCAATAATGCTAACTTCAGCCCTGAACTCTTTCTTCCCTTGGCCAATACCTTCCAGCTTCTTCACAGCAACTTGAGTCCCATCTGGTAGAACCCCTTTATAAACCGAGCCAAAACCGCCTTGCCCAAGCTTCACTGTGAAGTTGGTAGTTGCAGCTTCTAGATCCTTGTAGCTGTAACGGATTGGCATGCCAGTTAGATTCTCCAAGAAATTGTCCTCTTCTGAATTCTCTCTAGGAGACTCAGGCAACTTTCGCTTCCTCCTGTAGTACCTGAGTCCCACAAAGACTAGGCAAGAAATGACAAGCAATGTTATTATGACAATGACCACAACAACTATGGTGTGCTTATTGCTGCTTCCACTTCCCCCAGTGCCACCACTTCCTTCACTTGAGACCTTGATGTAAGAAACATAACCAGAATCAGTACTTGACTCCTTAAAGCTTCCTATGCTGTCCAACAGGAAACAGTTCCCCGAACTGGGTTGGAAGAACATTGCAAGGCATGAGCAGTTTCCACTGCAAGACGATTGGCAACCTGACAAGTTGGTCTTTGAAAAGGGTTGAAGAAACTGCAGTGCAAAGTAATCAAGTCCATCATCGGCTTTCACCAAATTGATGGAATTTTTTGAGCTATCATCACAAGGAGAGACAAAACCTGGATTGCAACTGGGAAGAACAGAAGGGCAGCTGCATTTCCGGTTGCCTGTGCATATGTTATATGGATCACAAGCTTGTGGCGTATCACAAGAGCCCTGTGGTATTCTTGTTGGGGAAGGGGCATTTAACCCCCCACCATCAAGATCAAAGAAAGTGACGAAGCCATTGCTTCCCAAGATTGCAGCCCAGGTGTCATTAGCACCTGGACCATCAGAGAAAATGAATTGCCACAGCAAGGATTTGATCTTGTCATAGAACTTCCAAGAATTGTCACTAATTGTTGCCGAGGCCATCACACCGCCGTTTTGATTGATGGTTTTGCGGTTATCATTCTGCATAGTCCAATAAGGCTGTGAAGTCTTGAAACCAGCAGAGAGAATGACATTGCCTGATTTGATCTCAAGGACATAGGTCAAGTTGCTGGGGCTAGGATCACTGATGAGTTTCATTCCCTCTGTGAAATCCTGTGATGGCAACAAGATATCTGTTGGGTGGCCGAAACTCTGCCATATTATTGTAGTATTATCTTTCCCAAACAAGACCAAATCGCCATTGTCTAGCAATTCCATTGAGGAAACACCCTTGCCACTTGTATCTGTAGACCATACCACAGTTCCACCTTTCTGCAAGAAGGCATTGCCCTTGTCATCAAACACAAAGTTATCAGAATTAGCCACAGGATTTGCTCTATTTGCAGTCCAGACCACTTGAGTACTCTTCTGGTGGATGACTGCTAGTACAAACTGTGTCCTGTCATTGGTGGTGGTGACAAAGCCGAAGGCAAATTTTCCACCGTTCGACACAAGAAACATGCCATCTTTGTTAATCCAATTCATTTGAGCACCTTTAAATCCCGGGGAGACCTTGCCTATAAATTGAACACCAGCCAAACAGACTTCACACAGAAGAAGGATCCACAAGACCAAGGTGCCCATGACATGAAAGAAAGACCAATGTTTTCCCATTTTCACACTACAGCCAATTTTCTATTCTTGGGAAATTAAATCAGATGTAACAAGGAACAGAACTCTGGCAAGTTGTAAAATAGAATTTAGTTAAGAATAGAGAAAACTTCTACAGTAAAACTGCCGTGTAAGACCAACAAGGAGAATACAGAAGAAAAATAGAGAGAAGGACTTTGCAAGAATTGACCAACTCAAAAATCCAAGTCTATCCGTTGGAATATCTGATGAATCCTGACTTTTCACACCTACAGTGGAACTGAATTGATGCAGGGAGCAGAACTGAAAGGCACAGACGAAGAAGAAAAAAAAGATATAGGGAGCCAATGAAGGGAGCTTAACCGTGAAACGTAGGGAAGAGGGATGGAAACTAATCTTGGTTTGATTCGGTGTCTGAAGGCACGATGTGATATGACCACTTGATGAGGAAAAGGCCCATAATAGGCAAGGTACTCTTCATTTGACCATGACACCCTGAAAGGAGAACAAGTTGCAGAGGGAAAGGAAAGGCAGCAAAAGCACGTGAAGTGTGACCTGTATTAATAGGAAAGGGAGAGAAACTCAATCTAGTAGTGATTTTGGAACAGTGAAGACAAAGGTTACCTTGGCTTGGTGTTAGCTGTATCTGTTCCTACGTGCTTCTTTCTGGTACCGCCTGCCATATAAAACATGGTTTGAGACTTTAGATCTGACTAAGGTTGCCTCTATCCTCTAAAAGCTAGTTTTTCAGCTGTGAAACACACAAAAAAAGTGTCTTTTTTTGTTGTTGTTGTTTTACTAAATTTTTTTGTGTGTTGACGAAATGACGGATCCAAGAACACCTCCTCTTCTGTTTTCCAGGTCATACAAAATAACTGGCAAGTGTGTTTTAAGGTTTGAGTTTAAAATATTATTATTCAGTTTTAATACGTAGTGTTAAGAGATTGCTTATGTGATTTATCCCAGCCTCCCAGGAGCGATAGCAACACAACACCGTCCAAAAATAATTTAGGAAGTTGGCGTTGCAAAATGTAGGAAGCCTTTGCTTTATAAGAAATAAATTATATTATATTATATTATATTGTTATAGTCAGCAGAGAGGGAGAAAAAAAGAGGATAACCTGTGTCATACTCATACGTAAGCATTAACCAATTAACCAATAAAAACATTCATGATAATCAGTGCTTGTATTTTACTTCTGGAATTGGAGCTAGGAAACAAGCAAGGTTTAGATTGGCACGATTATAATAAGAGCTTTTTTGTTTTGATAAATCTCTTTAACTTTTGGGGTTTGTTTGATTGGGATAGAATTATCTTAAAATTGGTAAAATGTTTTTCATGAACTATGCATGCAGCCAAAAGTATTTATAGAACACTTATAAACCCAACCTGGCTGCAATCAAACTAAATTGAGAATTCTAGCAAATTTTATGCCAAAATCATTTACGGTTTGAATTTTGAAGTCGTTGCCTCCAACTGAAGCGATTTCAATAATTATTTCATATGCAATTATGTATTTTGCAGAAAAAAAATTATAAAATATTAAAAGACGCTATTGCGTAAGAAGTGCAATTTTTTTTTTAAAGTTAATTATTAGATTCAATAATGTTATACTATTCATGTAAATGTTAAATTTGAATAAGTTTTTAGTCCTTGTACTTTAGTTATGTATTCACTTTAGTTCCTACGTTTTTTATTTTGTTCATTTTAATTTCTTAATTATTAACCGCATTCAATATTATGCTTGATTGAAGTTTTCATTCAAATTATTATATTAAATGATGATACCAAATGACAAATGATGTAAAGAACATAAGGGAAAAGTATAGCATCAAAATATGAAAAGCCAAAACAATGATTATACACACACACACATATAATCCCTAAACAGCACACACTACGTGAATTAACATGTAATTGATTTATAACCATTGCACAAGAAAATTATCCTCAAAAGTTTCTAGGCGTTAATTAAATTATATAATATATATATATATATATATATATATATATATATATATATATATATATATATAGGGGTTAAAGTAAAGCATATGGCTCTTCAAGAGTCTTTGGTCTATCCTATAGTCAGTCTAGTTTAACCTAGTTTATTTAATAAATAAGTTAGGGTTAAGCATTTTAAAAAGCTCTTTTAGCTAAATAGATCAGTTTCAATGAATAAAAATAGTCTATTAGATCTAATGGACAGATCTACTTGTATTACTATTATTATTAATATTTTTAGTTAAAAAATTTAAGGGTAGTTGAAATATTGTAATCTACATAATTTTTTCATTTACTTAAGAAACCTTTGGCTAATGTTAAAACATATATTTTTTTTTTCACATATTTAGATGTCCTTTGAATTATTTATAAATAAGTGAACTGATTTTTTTTTTGTTCAAATTATAATCAAGTAGGCATCTAAATATAGGGTTTCATGTTAGGTAAGGCCTTTCAGGAGACCAGACTAGGGTCATAAAAAAAGTCTGATTGACCCAAACTCAGACTACTATTGATAATGCAGGTTAGATCTATTTAAATTAAAGTTCAACCTAGTCTAGCCTATTTTCATCCCCTGATAAAATATATGGCAACAACTTCAGTTTTTATGAAAATTTTGCATCAATTACATGATGTCTAGATCCATTGGATTTTCAGGGAATTAGTTTATCACCTGTCAGATAAGAGGATATATAATTCACTTGCAGGATGGTCTTTAAGAAAAAAATTTTTAATTACAATATGTATGTGATATTGTTCATTTATTCTTTTGGTTTTTCTTGTTTTCCTGTTATTTTCCTTATACAATGAAATTTATTTATTTTTATTTTATATGAGACATTTTTTTTTTCATTTTTTCTAGGATTATGAAATCATTTGTCATTAAACGTGTCATCATCATTTCACATAATAATTTAAATGAAGATCTAATTAAGGATAATATTGAATATAATTGATAAATTAAAGAATCACAATGGATACATGGCTAAAACATAAGGAATAGAATCTTATTTAAACCAAGTTTTTCCTATAACCATTTGATAATCTATAAATTTGTCATTAATAGTGTTTTATTCTGAGTATATATAACTATATTAAAAGTCATATATAAAATATATAAGAATTTTTCTAACTAATGCTGTCAAGGAAGTGAAAAGAGAAAAATTTGTAAATTTTATTCTTGTGAGTCTC
This sequence comes from Dalbergia cultrata, assembly GCA_031216105.1. Classification (NCBI taxonomy): domain Eukaryota; kingdom Viridiplantae; phylum Streptophyta; class Magnoliopsida; order Fabales; family Fabaceae; genus Dalbergia; species Dalbergia cultrata. The sequence continues at coordinate 32,311,728 of CM062349.1, read as the reverse complement.
ATGTATTAGAAATTTGAAAATCTCTCATTCCTCTCTCTCTCTCTCTCTCTCTCTCTCTCTCTCTCTCTCTCTCTCTCTCTCTCTCTCTCTCTCTCTCTCTCTCTCTCTCTATATATATATATATATATATATATATTTGCCTAAACCACATGTATCTTCCAATTGGAAGTAATCTCGCTTCACCTAAGTTTTAACTCAGTTGCATACATAGGATCAAACTCTAGATTTTTGGTTAAAAAAAAGTATAATATGATCAATTATTAGTGTAACAAATTTTATATTGATAATGCATTAACACTTTAGTTTCTTAATATCATTTAAAAAAATATTAATGTACGATAAAAATACCTAGGATTATGTTAACTAGTACCTCAAAAGCAATGGTTAAAAAAACCATAAAAGATAAGTTTTTAAGTGGATCACATGTATAGAAAATATCAAAACCTATATTTCCAATACATAAACTTCTTTTTTTTAATTTCCTAATCAGTGGCCAAGGGGAACTTGTTTGATAAATCAAAATACTAATTAATACTTATTAAATAAAGAATAGTGCTATTTGTACTTATACTTTGTGAGATACTAAATTAATATATTTTCATTTATCATTGGATAAGATATGGATATCAAATTAAGTAGGAGCTATATCTTATCTAATAATAAATAGAAATATTTTAATATGATGTTTTATAAATAATGGGTAGAAATCACATTTCTCTTAAATAAAGTCTTGTGAAAATGAGGTGATTTTGACGGTGCAAGGTGGGTTGATCTGTAGTGTTTCTCCCCTTGGATTCAAAAACAATAATAATTGATGGCTGGTGGCTGGTGAGAAAGGAAGGTGGGACTGAGAAGGGGGTGTTAAATTAAATTAATTTAATAAAAGCATTTGTCTGTAACTATTGAGTATTTAATGCGGAGTTGGACGAATGAGAGGAAAGCTTCGAACTTTGAACAACCATTGGTAATCCAAGTTGACATGGTAGGTGGGGTCGCTTCTTCAGCTTTGACCTCGTTGCTACTGTTTTTGTTACGTTATTATGCCCCCTTTTCAACGTCAGCAAATGTCAAAACCTTAGCCATTGTCTAGGAATATCATTATAAAGAAATAATTAATATTATTTAAATTTTTAAAATAAATAATAATTTATAGTTAAAATAAATTATTGAAATAAATAATTATTTAAAAGTGGAGAGAGTAAAATTTTTTTTATTAAAATATAGTACTCCTTATCGCCCTCAATATAAATTATTTTTTGGTATTTTATTTTGTCTAAAATATAGGTTATTTTCATATTTTAATAACTCATTAATTATTTCACATATGTTTTACTCTATTTAATTAGAGAAATCCATGAGTGAAGGTGGATTTATTGAAGTATTCAATTTGAGAGGGATGAGTAGAGGTTGAATAATAAAATGATATTTATATCTTTTACTTTCATTTTTTTATAAGATTAATAAGATCTAATTATTATTAAAATTCGTGTGCTTAACTCAAAAATGACTTTTATTGAAAGTAGGGAAGTAATTATTCTTTTATTTAAGTAGTATAGTAATTATTAACTTTAAATAAATAAATATGTCATATTATTTTATTTCATTCGATAATTATATTAGAGATATATTTAATAAAGAGGAGTGAACTACTCTAAAATGTGGAGGAGGGCACTTTAAAAGTAGAGTGCATAATATTAATTATTTGTGAAAAAATTTAAAAAGTATATTGTTATATAAATGCATGATTTGTCATGTAAATATCTATTTATATATCGGAATGACAACTCATAATTAAATATATTAACTTTTTAATGTATTAGATTATCCAAATGGATTTTATATTTAAAAATGGAGGAGTATATTATAGAATCTTCAATGAAAATAATTATATAGAAGTAATTTTTTAAAACATAAACATACGAATTGCACTTTGACTCTGTTATAAAATTTAAAATTTCATTAAAGAGAAAATCGTCTTTTAATTTTATAATTGGAAAAAAAAGACTTAATGATAGGTTCTTAAAACGTTGTTACTTACATGCACATCTTTTGAATTTTTTTATTTTTGTTTATTTTGATAGTAATAAAGTTTGAAATTATAACCTCATGTAAATTATCCAAATTTTTTGCTATTAGCCCAATTCTAAGTTTTTTTTTTATATATATATATACAATAAACCAGCTTAGTTAAGATGCACTGAGAGTTTGGTTAAGAAATGGGATTTGAATTATTATAGGATCCTGGTTACTGTTTTGGTTTTGGTATTGGTTTTGTGATTTGTTGACAGATCCTTTGGCTCTACGGTTTATAGGGCAAGATTAATTAATTAATAGGTTTTTGGTATTGCCTGTGGGCTGTGCGATCCCAGGCCATTACTCCATTACTTTAATCCGATGGGCAAAATAAAAAACTAAAAGGTTCGGGCACAAGAGCAGGTGCAAAAAGGCCAACAAATTAGTTTTCTTTATCCCGTTGCACCACGATTCAAACATATTTTCAAAAGTCACGATATTAAATTATAAACATGACAGTAAAAAACAGACCTTTTCTACGATATTTGGTAGAATCATGCAGCATATTTCTACCGTAGTGTTGCGAATTATTATTATTATTAGTAGTTGACTGGTTACTAATTCGGTGCTTAGTTTACTTACTTTTATTTATTAAATTATAGTACTATTTTTAGAATTGTTTAATATATTAATTCATTTTTTGTAACACTATATTAAGAAAAAGTAAAGGGTCTCTTTTTGGGTTTGAAGTTCAGGATCTTTAACATGTAAATTCTAGTCAAGTGATAAACTTGAATTTTAGCAATTGATGCCTTACTAAAATTTTGACACATGTCATAATTGTTCAATCATACATTAGTCAATCAATGCAAAAACTTTGGATTTTATAATTTTATTACTATTCTATTACAAACTATTCAGTATTTAAATATTCAATAATATGAAGAAAAAAAAATTGTTGTGTATTACACTTATATGGATGGAACCGGTCTAGATAGCACAACCCTTATGAATTTCAAGTTGGGCTTCTTAGTTGATAGGCTCCCTAGCATTAGCATGCCTATCCCTCATCTTGTGAATATACAGAAGAGAGCAAATCCCTCAAGTGGGAAATAATCTTATTATTACAAACTAAATTTGGGCAGTATATATAAGCTCCTCATTTGTCTTTAAAATTCCGATGTATAAAAAAAAATTGGAGGATAATCTCATATTGTTAAAGTGAGATTCACTAAGTCAAAAGGAACTGACTAATTGAAGAGTCATTCATTTGTTATAGACAATGCTTGCATTCTTCTCTATTTCTTTACCTGTTGCACTTGTGATAACTTAAGGAGTAGAGTCCTTATAGGTATATCACCCATCGCTTTGTTTGGAGTTGAGAGCATTGAATGACATACTTATGTCACTCCTTCAGGTTTTTGGGTGATTATTCTCTCATTGTGGTTAATTGAGAATGTAACTAGTTAATTATTATTTATTACATAGTTAATATTTTTCTTTATTATAAAAAATTCAAGTTTAATAATCTTTTTAGTACTTCTAATATTATATTGGTAAAAATGAGATTCAATTTGAATCTAGGACTTTATTACGCATTATACTCAAACGTTTTACTACTCGACCAATCATAGTAGCTAAAATTAAATTATTGATTGATATGCTTTTATGAAAATAATTTATTACCCCTCCATTTCAGAATATTTGTCCACTTTTAAACAAAATCATTTTCAAAGTATCTATCAATTTCACATTCTAATAAATTATAATTTTTTTATTTCAATAGTACACATGAGTAATTAATGATTATTAGTATAAATTTTCATTTCCAACTTTTTGATATTAGTCCATACAATTTTAATTTTGCATAAGAGTACTCCATTATCATATTATTTATAACGTTTCTTAATATTTGTGTTTGTTCAAATTTGATAGATACTATGCATGCGAGTATTAATTAAACCAAAAAAATTTTATTTTTTAATTCCAATAGTGTTAGTCTAACTAATATATTTATTTTGTCATAAGAATTGCTCACATATATAATTCTAGGGCAAAAAAGGTGATTAAATACATATTCTTTTTCAAATAAGTAAAGACTTCATGGTTCAAGCTTCTCATAATGAACAATGAAGTTAGTGTACAGCACTGGCGGTGCTTGGTAAGAAAAATTTTAGGGGCCATTGAGTTTATCATATAAATTAGATGAAGATAATCAAATTTAAATTACCATGCATCATGCATGTATATAAGGTAAAGAACTGACATGACAAATGCTAATGTATGTTTGGATTAGTTGTGAGTTTTACTTATAATCAAAAGCTTCAAAATATGCTTTTGCAACTAAATGAATTTCAGACTTAAAATTAGAGCTTTTTTTTTTTTTTCCAAAACATGAAAAACCATGTAAAAACAGCTTTGTTTTTTTGGAAAAACAAATTGTTTTCTTGCATTCCCAAACATACACTAAATAGTTTCGATATTTTGCAATTGTCACTAAGAATTAAAGTAGCTTAATCAGAGTTAACAAATCCATTTTTTTATCATTAAACTTAATATTCAACTCTTGTAGTTATTTGACTATTATAACAAAAAAAAATATTTTACTCCAAAATAATAATCAATCATTGTAATGTGTTTTTTTTTTCAAAAAGAAAAAAAGAAAAGCAAGTTAATATATTTTAAGTTGGAGTAACCAATTTATGTGGAGTATCATCATTTCTATCGAGCAACATATTTTAGATCGAAGGCCAATTTATCATACAAGACTAGTCTGGAATCCCCTAAAAAAAATCAATATATATATAGAGAGGTGGTTTATTATGAGAGTGAGATGAGCAAATCTGAGTCGAATAACTATATATGGATGATCATAACCGAAAGTTGATTAATGATAATTAATACTCGCATACTTATTTAAAAAAGTTACACGACTTTATGTTTTAATCTTAACTATTCATGTCAGATCTAACAATTAAGATTTACTTTTCTCACTCTCCCATAAACTACTCCTCTTATATATATATATATATACACACACATGGATTTTGTTGTCTTTTTCAAGATCCGCCACTCTAAAGGTACAATATGCTTTTATTGTAACTTAATTACTGTTATCATGCTAAATGTGAACATTTTAATGGAGTATTCAAACACCAATTTCTTAATCAAGAATTGAACACCTAATGTTTCTATATTGAAATTAATGCTCAATTAATTTGGGTGGTTTAATAATTGTTCAATTAAAATAAATAGAGTTCATTGTTGCGAATAAAAACAACCGACACTAAAAAGAGCTTTATTCGTGATGAATTAATCTAAATAAAGCGAAATTATTTACCGTTTGATAGAACATAGATTCTGAATACTGATACTTTTTTCTTATATGAAAAAAAAAAAAGGTTTCTATTTGTGAAAACTTGACCAAGTAATTTTTTGTTTCTTCCCTGATTAATTACACAAGTCATTAACACACGTCATCAAGCAAAATACCTCAACATGTGATTACTTACTGGAACAAATAACAATTCTCGGGATATGCTTGGCGAAATTGGGCTCAGGCAATGCCTACTCAATGAAAGTATGTGTCGAACTAATAATAAAGAATACTAAAATTTAGAATACGATGTTTAGCTAATGGGCAATAATTATAAAAACCGTTATAAAAATCTGAGACAACCTTAACTATAGGGATTGTGTCCAAGCGAATGTCGCATATGTTGAGTTTTTTAGCTCATGGGTGCTCGGAAACGACCAATATTATAACTGTTCGTCTTTCATAGTGCTGCAGATGTGAATATGAATAAGAAGAGGGTGCCGATGCTAATTAGCCACGCAGGTGATCCCATCCAAGGCCAAATCTACTTGAGTTAATACAAGAGCCTGTTTTCCTATAATTTTATTGATCAACGATATATTAGACGAATGATTCACCGATTTGGATAATCCAGAGAGATTTGTTTACGAAGGGCTTTTATTAGTCTCTTCTCTCAAAAAATTTATATAAAACCATTTGCGGTTTGCCATCCACTCCTTGTAGACAGATTTATTAACTTTCTAATGTATTAAATTGTCTCAATTTTTCAAAATAACTATTAATAAGAAATGAATAGATTAAATAATATTGGTAATTGATTAAAATATGGTGAGTGAACTAATATATCCCTGTAAATTACTTTCTTTTTTTCAAAATATCTGTCCACTTCAAGATAACTCCATATTACAAAATGTTTGTCAATTTTATATTTTAATAAAATATTAATTTTATTCTTTCGATATTGTCCCTAATTAATTTCACATTTACAAACTTTTCATTTAATATTAGCCTTGAATATTGTGTTATATCAATTAATATGCAGGGATATATTTGTCCATTAACTATACTTTACTCAATTACCAATGTTATTTATCATCTTTGTTAATATCTGTGTTTATCTTAATTTAATAGATATTTTGAAAGGGATGGAGTAATTATTACATAGTATTTAAGGCTAATATTAAATGAAATTATTTGAAAATGTGAAATTAATTAGGCATAGTATTGGAAGAAAATAATTAATGTTTTATTGAAATACGAATTGATAGATATTTTATTATATGAAGTTGTCTGAAAGTTAACAGATATTTTGAAAGAGAGAAAGTACTTAATAGCATTTGTTTCTTTTTAATATTCCAATTTTCTCTCCATTATTCCACTATATATCTCTTCTCTTTTAATAATACTTAATAGGGCTATTATTAAAAAAATAATTAATGCTACTTAAATTTTCAAAATGCACAATTATTTCTAAACAAATTTTTTTAAAAATAAATAATTATTCAAAGACGAATGAAATAATTTATGTAGGAATAATTTATGAGAGGTCAAATTTGCAATCTCTTGTATCTTATTGAGATATGTAGGAGTGTAAATAATATCTTGGACTTGCTACAATTTAGCCATTTAGATCAGTTTTTTGTTTTTTAATATATATAGGGATATTCCCTATCAGTAACAGTCACTAATCTTTTTATTCCAAGAGGACTGTGTGGTGGTACAAACTTCTAGGCATGACATCCTTGTGATACATGCCCTTTCCATTTAGATAAGCTATCAAATCAATTGAACTCGGAAACCTCTTGAGAGTATACCGTTCACGTGAGTTTGTTGTATTTAGGGAGGAAAAATTGAGATGAAAGAATAAATAGTGAAAAGAAAAATTAGGATGAAATAATAAACGGTGAAAAAATATATATGAGATCGGATATATCTTTTCCCCCAAAATTGGGTGGAAAATGGAGGAAAAACTGGACTCAAAAGTCTTTAGCCATTATTTTGAATATTACCCATACATTGTCAACACTCAAAAATTGACTATTTTTAATAATTTATTAAATTTAAAATAAAATCTAGCTATTGAATAAGTCCAAGAGGGTAAAATGTATATCACCCCCTTAAACTTTGTAGCATGTGTGATTTATTCCCGAAATATTAAAACTGCACAATTTAGCCAATAATCTTTTTAATTAGAGCTTTAAACCTCATGATTTAATATTATCAATTTATATAGTCGTTTATAAATGACCTAAAATACCATCTTTTTCTATTTTAATTTAAGGATCTACTACTAAATTTGAAAACTTAGGGCCTGTTTGTTTGCCTATTTTCAGTTTTCAGTTTCCAGTTTTCAATTTTTCCTTCACAAAAACTGAAAACTGAAAATTAAAAATTAAAAACTGGAAAATTGAAACAAAAAAGATCTACTTTTTAGGTTTCATTAACTATTGTCTTCAAGGTGCCGATTAACAAAATCCATAATAAAAGATGTATTAAACTAATTTAGATTGATGTGAAATTTATTGACATAATCCATAACATATGAACTTTCTACTATCTAATAATGAGTAATAATTTCGTGGTATAAAATTTCTTCAATAAAAATAATCGAAAATATAAAATATATGTTAATTCTTACATCAATTTCAAGTTTTCAACAATTGCTCCTCTTAAGCCTCAACAACATCGAAAGTCCACGGTACGATATCCCAAAGATACAATTGTCCGTACAATCAAAGTCGCAAAAGTAGCAGCATGGAGTCTATAGACAGTAGAACTTCGCTCATTCCCACGTGCCCAGTTGCTTGCAACTTACATACTTTGATAAATGGTCAACCTTTGCTCCGATCGCACTTTTTTTAGTGCAAAATTCAATAGATGCCAACAATTTAAACAAATCCATGACTTGTCTTCCAAGCGAACGTGGCGCAGCCACACCAATCGGTGGTACTTCCTCCATTTTTTTTATATCCCGATCTTTTAAATTTTTAGCACATACATTCAAAAATAAATAAATAATTGAAGAACTATTATTTTGACCTTTAAAAAATTATATTTATTTGTTATCTTTAAAAGATTCACGTCATTTAATAAATTAATTAAAAATCAACTGACCTCTATTTTTATTAACATGAGTGATTATGCTTTATAATTTTTTTAAATCAAATTACACTTTAAAATTATTATTTTAGTTCCAAAAGATTATATCTTTGAAAAATAGCTCATTTTATACTAAATTGACATTATGAAATGATCACTTTAGTTCTTAAAAATCATATATTTAATAAAAAAAACCCCTAAAAAATTATTTTTGTTCACGAAAATAAAAACTAGTTAATATTTATGTGAATTTGTCAAACAAGATAGATACTTGAAGGGTTATGAATAAATATAGCTTTTTAGAAATTATTTTATCAATGATATGATTTTTTCAGGAGTTAAAGTGGTGATTCTCCAAAAAGGTATAAAGAAACACACTCCAAAAGAATTCTGTATTGACAAAATTATTTTAAAAAGTATGCAATAATTATTACTTGTACTATGAGAGGTTTATGCCTTTATGGATAGAAGGGAAGAAGTGTAAAGACAAAAATTAAATAAAAAAATATAATTAATATTTTTTAAAACTCTAAAATACTATATATTATTGAACAATTTTTTTTTCTGGAAAATACAGTTATTATAAAATGGAGGGAGCATGTGCACGTATGATTTAACGAGTGATTTACTTATTTACTCTTGTTATTATTACCCCATCCGTTTTATAATAATTATTGAAAGCCAAATAATTTACGTATTAAGAAAAATAAAAATATCTTAATATATATATATATATATAGAAAATTATTAGTTCATAAAATTAGTTTTTTATAATTATTATCATTCATCTTGATAAATATATTAATTACTTAACTAACATATTTATTTATATTAAAGATATAAATAAAAAATAATATTATTTAAATATTATAAATGGACTCATATTTTAAAATAAAAAAATTAAAAATGTATATTTATTATAAAATGAAAGGAGTTGAAAATTATCAAAAGTATCAATCTCCCTTTCGAAAGTGGGGGAAAAGTGAGAAAGACAAACCATGCAATATCGCTTTAATTGAAAAATGTTAATTGTATAATAAAACAGTAAACACCTACCATTCCACCTACGATTGGTGAAAGGAAAGGACAAAATAAAAGTATGCACATGTGGACAATTAACAAGATGTTTATGAAATGAAGAAAAACTCATTTATTTTTTTTCTTTCTCTCTCTCTTTGTCCCGGCTCCCACTCTATTTCTCTCTCAACTCCCGCTCAACTCTCTTCTCTCATGCACAAGAGAACACCAACATCATCACCATCACGGCCATGGCCATGGCCACGCCCGCAAGCAACAACTACAGCTATTTAATCACCTCATAGCAAGAACAACAACTCTTAAGAAGGAGTATAGCTCTCTTACACATTGAAGAATAGTAATAACAAACATATATTTCTTTCACTTTTCTATAATAATTTTTTTGTAAGGTATGTGAGTTTTTTATTTGCACTTTTCTTTTGATGGGTCCTGATATTTCTTTTGATGAGTTTCTTTTTTGCATTTTTCTTTTTGTGGATGTATGCTTTGAGCTAAATCTAATTATTAAATTTAAAATGAATGATTTAATAAATTTGCAAAGACTTTTAAAACCCATAAAATAATATTTAAAATCAGTTTACAAGTTTTTATCATGGTTTACAAGTCTTTTTACACTATATTTACAAGTTTTAAGCATAGGTTTACAAGTTTTTAAATCAAGTGCAAAAACTTGTAAAACTAAGCATTACTTAAAACTTATGAATCAAGTGTAAAATACTTATAAAATCGATGGCAAAAAGTCATAAACTTGTGCTTAATACTTACAAACTAAGTGTAATAAGTTTTGTAAACTAAGTTTTTTGAACAAAGTAGTGGTATAAAGTTCTGAACTTATTGTAAATACTTGGAATCTAATTCTAAATATTGTGAAATTGGTTTACAAGTTTTTTTCACTTGGTTTACAGATTTTGAACATGTATTTACAATTTTTTTTGCACTTAGTTTATAAGTTTTTTACACTTGATTTAAGATTTTAAGCATGGGTTACATTTACATGTTCTAAGCACAGTTTACAAGTTTTTTTTCAGTTAATTTACAAGCTTTCAATTCAGGTTTATAAGTTTTTGGCACTGGATTTACAAGGTTTTTGCAATTGGTTTACAAATTTTAAGCACAACTTAGCTTTACAATTTTTTGCACTTAGTTTACTATTTTTATGCACTTAGCTTACAAGTTTTGCAATTGGTTAATATGTTTTCTGCATTTTGTTTACAAGTTTTTGGCACTTAATTTACAAGTTTTAAGTATGAGTTTACAAGTTTAATTTTTTGCACTTAATTGGATGTTCTTGCTTTATTGTCAAAATATTGACTGATATGTAATTGTGAAATCAGTTATGGCGAAGGGTATTTTTCAAGTTTGTTAGGGGATTTTTATTGGAATTTTTGTATCACATCCAATTTCTCAATTTTTAAGGATGGATTTGGATACATGGATTACCTAGCATCTCATTGACCATAGTTTTGTTTTCTTTGTTTCTCTTTTTAAGGTTTGGTGGCTTTTAAAATAGTGATTATGGGCTTCATGAGTATAAAGAAATGATTATCTGTACACACACTTTTTGTTGTGGAAAAAAAAAAGACAATTTGTGCGATCTTCAATGACATAAAAACATCATGTAAATTTCTTTTTATACTATTCTGTGTAGTGTAAATGTGGATTTTGAAATTCATATTTTGTATGTAAAATGCACATAGCACTTACATAGGTATATATGGTCATAAATATTTATTGACATATAGGAAAATTGATGCAAGTTACCAAAAAAAGTTGCCTTTAAAAAAAAAAACTTGTAAACCAAGTGCCAAAATCATATAAACCTATACTGAAAACTTGTAAACCAAGTGGAATTTTTTTTATAAACATGTGTTTAAAATATATAACTAGGTGTTTAAAACTTATAAATCAAGTGCAAAAAAACTTATAAATTAGTGCTTAATACATGTAAACTCATGCTTAAACTTATAAACCAAGTGGAAAAAACTTATAAACCCATGCTGAAAACTTGTAAATATGTAATTAAGACTTGTAAATTAAGTATAAAAACCTTATAAACTAAGAACAAAAAACTTCAACTTGTGCTTAAGAATTGTAAAGTAAGTGCAAAAACCTTGAAAACCCATGCTGAAAACTTGTAAACTAAATGCAAAAAACTTGTAAAACCACAATAATAGCAATGCTTAAATTGTACGATTGGCCTAAAGTAAGAAATTTAACCTGCAAGATTATTGGAAGTAATTTTTTCTTTTCTAGGAGCACTTATATTTATAGCAACTAAAATTATCTCACTGTTCTAAGAGAAGTAGTTACAGAAAGAAGCTGTCAAGCGTAGTAATCCTCATGTTTCAAAAGAGAGGGAAAGAGGAGAGATAACAATGATGTGACTATTATACAGGAAAGAGAGAGAAATTTTTTTTAATTACCTATCATCTACCCATTATCTATGCCCATATTTTGTCATTTTTCTCGTTTCACCTATGGTATGTACCAAAATGGTGTGCAAATAGCAGCACTCACTTTAATTTTGTTATGTCTCAAAGCTACTGCTTTTGTTTTTTGGATTATCTTAGGGGCTAACTGCCCATCTCAATGCTACTTATTGATATTTGAATAATGATTTTTGCAAATAGCCCATCTCAATGCTACTTATATTATTGTATTGAATTGAGTACATATTCCCTTCATTTTAAAATTAATTTTTTTTTGGATTTTTTTCAAAAAATTCAAATCAATTGTTGTTTTTCAATTTCAATATATTATAAATTAATTTATACACAATTTATTATATATTTATTGGAGAAAGAATTAGTAGGTGTGTAGTTTTTTTACTTTTATTTTTTAAAACACTAATGTGATTTAACAATTATTTTAAGAATTTATCTAATCAATATCTTAAAGTACTGGATAAGGACTTTAGAAATGAAGCTTTGGTATTGGGAAGATGCATGGACCCACTAAGAAATTTTGAATCTCACTTTTTATAGTATCCTTAATGTTAGAAAAACCTTTATTGTGTGTTTGGACGATGGAGCAAGTATGGAGGAAATATAATTTTTAAAAGAATTTGATATTCATCTTGATAAAATATCTTGTTTAGATATTGACTTAGAAGAAATTATATATTTCAAGGGATTTTAAGGAGGGATTTTATCTACCTAAAATAGAGGATTTTAATTTTTACCTATAAAGAGAAAATTTTGGAAATCCCTACATTCACAAGTATGTATTTTTCTCATTTTGATAAGTCTTACTTTTATCATATTCCATTACAATTTCTTTATATTTATGAGATTTTTGTTTGATATTATTTTTAATTCATTTTTTTATATATTAAATTTTTTAATATTCAGTTTATATTACTTGATGTTATATTTACATAAAATTCTATTTTATTTATATACTAATTAAATTTTATAATTCAAATTTAAAATATTTTGTAAATAAAATTTAAAAAATTTATGAAATATGAACTCATTATAATTGATTTTTGTGCGCATTTGGATAAAGCAATTATCAGGTAAAAAATAATTTTTGGAATGATTTAAAATTTATCATGATAAAATATCATGTTTAGGTATTCACTTATAACAAATTGCATAATTCAATAGATTTTAAAGAGGGATTTTTCTACCTAAAATAGATTATTTTAATTTTTACCCATAGGAAGGAAATTTTAAAAATCCTTACACATACAAGTATATGCTTTTCTCATTTTGATAAGTCTCACTTTTATTATATTCCATTATAATTTTTTATATTTACAATATTTTTGTTTAATTTTATTTTTAATTCATTTTATTGCATTTTAAATTTTTAATATTAAGTTTATATTATATGATGTTATATTTATGTATCATTCCATTTTATTTATATAACAATTAAATTTTATAGTTTAAATTTAAAATATTTTGTGAATGAATTAAATTTAAGATAATTTATAAAATATAAGTTCATTATAATTGATTTTAGATTTTTTTAATTTTAATTATTAATAAAAAATATTTTAAAAAAATATATTATATTTTTAAAATAAAATATGTTAAAATCAAGGTAATATAATTATCTCACTAAAATAAAGTATTGTACAAACAAAGGAAATGTAATTATCCATCTAAATAAAAAAATTTAAAAATGGAAGAAAATTTAATTAAAGCATTTTAAAATTCCCTTATATTTTGGAAATACTCCATCCAAATGCACATTTATTTAATTTTGTTTAATGTACAATACTCAAAAGAAATATTTATTTTGAAATGGAGATAGTACATAATTTTTTTTTAACTATATATCAATGTTTCTTGATTTAAATGGATCATACTTTCCGTTTAAATAATATACTTCATTTTTTTATGTAAAAATAAATAATACTTCAAATTCAAATCTTATAAATAATAAAAATGCTGAAATAGTTTTGAAAATAATTAACTGTGTAAGATAATGTTCTGAAAATTAGACTAAATATTGATCGAGACAAATAACTGGTTCAGAGATTCATTATAAAACATATATTTATTATATATAAAAATATATGAAACTTGGTTAATTATATACTACAAGATAAATAAAAAATATTAAATAATATATATTATATACTTGCTTGTCCATTCATATCGCTTCTTTTTACGGTTGCTGGTGTTGAACCGATTAATAAATTCCAATATAAATGTGCTGTTATGTTTTCCGTGTATATAAATTAAATCCTATTTCATTATATATTGTTGTGCTATTAGAAATTATTTTATTTGTACAATAATTGATTCTACAAAAATACTTTAAATTAATAACATATTAAATTGATTATTTTAAAACACGCCCTTTAAAATTTTGAAAGATTATCTTGTATCATATTTTGGGCCCCTTCTGGCTCCCACGAATGCGACTTATCTATGTCATAATGGAATCTTCCTAGCTAACGATGCAAACTCACCCGTATTATTATTATTATTATTTAATTATGGGATTTTCAGTTCCCATAAGATGATCGGCCCTCTAAAATATCTGTGATGGTGTCATCTCATGCATATTATAGTTTATCATCAATTCGACGACCCTTCGCTTTTGCAGTTAACTAGATCTTACAGTTTCTAAACAATTTAGAGCTGGTTTCAACATTCTTTTTTGTTTTAAAATGTAATTAAATAGAATTTTTCTATTGCTGATTGCATTTCCTGCTCTGGAGTCAAGTTGCGTCATAATATTATAGCTAGCTAGCTAGACTCAGAAAATCAATCACATGAAATTTAACGTGCTTGCAACAGTAACATCGAGTTTCCATGCCCAGTGAGTATACCATTCTACTGGCCGTATAACTAATTTTGCCAATATTATACTGTACAAAAAAATTATGCCAAGATTATGTATCAAAATTCAAAAGCCATGCTTTACATAAAGACAAACTTTCATTGACAATTAAGAGTGGCCGATGATGTACTTTTAGGGCATGTGACATAATCATGCAAGTGTATGGGAGAGTTCATGATCCCTTTCCCAATAGTTCTTATGGTTGTGGTTAGATGTAAACATACGCGCTAATAAATACGAACATATAAAACAACCGTACTTGTTAGGTGTTGAAAAATAAGAAGGTTGGGCCTTTTTCATTCATGCCGTAATATATGAGTTGGTTATTTGTATTCATTTTATATAGAATACTGTGTTGACGCACATCTTATTTATTATTATATGGGGTGTTAATCTTATTTAAGTAGTTTACACTTCATTTAATGATAAATAAAGTATGAATAAAACACAATATTCCACATATTATGAATATAAATCACATTTTTCATATTTCTCTTATATTTCAACTTCAAGCACTAACTGCATTGGCAGTATTTTCAAAGCGCATTACTTCCTCGCTTTAAAGATTGCGTTAGGTTGTACTTGTACCCTTTCAACGAAAGAGGAATTAAAAAAGAATGTGTTAGCCATGGTTTGGAAAATTGTCAGCTTCCGACTTTCGAAATCTGAGATCTAACAAGGATAGCCTTTCACCCACACGCAAAGGATTAAAAAGAAAGAAAATTAATCCCGGAGAGTCAAAATTTGTTGGACATTGTGGGCTCAAGTTGATTACACCCGCATAGTAAGCCGCAAGGCAGCTATTAGATATATATTAGATATGCCTACTAAAACAAGATTTTGTGCATAATCATGTTTTTTTTTTTTTCGGGAGCCTACACTACTACAAGAATTATTTGAAAAAAAAAACTCAATATTCATTCCTCGGTGAAATTCACAATTTTCTCAACAAGCGAGATTGTTTGTGAATTTGAGTTTTAGAAGAGAAAAGAGGAAAAGAGGGGCTTTTAAAAAAAATTTATAAAATTTTACACTATAAATTTCTTTCTTTTTTTTTTATTCCAAAATCAAACTCACAAGTATGTCCTAAAATAACCTTACACACCAATTATGTGGAAAAAAATGGTTTAAATGTGTCATTCAAAATTGAATGGGTTTCTATTTTAGTCTTTATAATATTTTGCATTTTGATCCCTATAAATATTTAAGAATATTGATTTAATACCTACAAATATTAAAAATTTAAAATTTAGTCCTTGTAGATAATTTAAGAACTTTCTTTTATCCCTAATTACCATTTAATAACTAATTAAGTTAGCACATCAGTGACCGAAACCAATATTTTTGAAAATTTGAAGTAAGATAAATTTATGTAAAGAAATCAAAACTAAAATTCACTGTATTTATAAGGGTTATTTAAAAACAAATTAAAAATATATTTAATTATTACATACTCTAAGTACGCTCTAAGAGACATTAGACACACTCATTGAATTCAATATTTACAAAATTCAACATGCCGATTTAGTGATTTATTTTTTATTCCTCGTTTCGCTAGGCAGTGGAGGCAGTCCATTCATGAATCGTAGATCCCAGTTAGCAATTTATATCACCTCCTGAATGAAATTTGAATATAAAACGGTTCACATATACTATAGGCTCAAATCAAGCATTCCTCTGCGATGGACTGGGTGTCATCACTGCCTTGCATAGAAAAATATATTATAGTACGGCTAATTTTGACAGCATGACGGAAGAAAATATATATATATATATATATAACACAGACGAACGACTGGAGCATTCATTAATGGTGTCTCTTGTTATGCAGAAGGGCCAGGCGCATAACCCACATATATATTAATTTAACAATACCTGTGTCCTATTCCTATCCCATCATAATGATGGGGCCATGACGTACCGCAGTTAAGCTCTTCGGGTTTGCAAAATTTCAAACCTAACCCCATTCTAAATTAACCGTAACATGTCCAATTGAATGCTGCTCAATACCCACTTGTTGTTCT
Organism: Dalbergia cultrata; assembly: GCA_031216105.1. NCBI lineage: Eukaryota > Viridiplantae > Streptophyta > Magnoliopsida > Fabales > Fabaceae > Dalbergia > Dalbergia cultrata. Next base: position 32,294,937 of record CM062349.1, on the reverse strand, counting down.
AAAAGTCTAAGATGAATAACACTGCTTAAACGTAAACATCAAAATTACTAACGCACAAAATATTTGATGGCAAAAGTTTGTCTTTTTTTTTTTTAATTGACTAAGAATGATGTGACATAATTTTAACCTTCGGTTAGAAGAAAATATGATCTATATCATTTTTCGAGGCTACATTAAGTGACTATATCATTTTATTTTATACAAACTTTTTTACAATTTTGTAAGTTATTGGATAAGAGATGGACTTATTTTATTGATGTAACAAAATGTGATTGACTGAGTAGGGAAAAAACTTTTATTTTATCAACATATCAAAACTAAATTCGTAGTTTAGTCTTGTTAATTCATTGTTATTATTGTTTTGGACATTTTAGCATCACTCTTATTTCGCTGATACCTGTATTAATTGGTTGGTGGATGTTTACAGGGTACGAGTGCGACTAAACTCGGGTCTTTTCTTTAATATGATTGTGAGGAGTTAACGAACGTCGCTGTTGGCATGGTGTCGTTGGTGTGCACTTGGCTACCTTATATCGTCCAGCCATTATGGATCCATTTTGGTCTATTTAAGGCTCAGAGCCCAAACTAGGCCCAGACTAAATATGCTGCTATGAGCCCACCCAAAATGCCCGAAAGAGACAAGCAACATGTTCACGTAACAAATAAAAGGCCATCAATGATATGGACATTTTTATTTGGAAAAAATTGACCCAAACCAAAAAACACAAAGGGTCTTATTCCATCTTTGTCGCTTTCCTCATAAATAAAATAAAATAAAATAGAACAAAAAAGCTTTATAACTGAACTAAAAAGTGGAATGAAAATTGCTCCCTCTATCCACTTATACGTGTTTTTATGAAAATCAACAGTATTTTGATATATTGAAAAACTCAAATGTATGTTGGTATATATATATGTTTTTTACGCGGTTCATGCTCTTGTTTTAGACTCGGTATGATTGGTGGTAGCAGCCTATTGGGCAAAGCTGATTTGGCATCTGGATTACGTGTGAGGAGCCGACACGTCAACCTTTACATCCAAATCTGACACCAAGTATACACGGAATCTCATGCTACTATACCAACGTCTTTTGTGCTTCCCTTCCTGTTCTTCGGTTTCGAAGAAATTGGCTGAAATATCATCGTATGTTCTAGTATCTCCGTCCATGTTTTTATTTATTTCCAGCCTGTCGAATTGAATCACGTTTCAATTAAATTTTTAGTTTTTAATTTTTTCTTCATAAATACTGAAAATTAAAAATAACAAACTAAACATGCCCTTACTGTCCTTGGCGTTCCATTTAAAACCTATGCATTTTCTTTCCCATGTTTGACAAACCTTTGGCTTACGGAAAGCGAGGAATGAAGAATCGTATATTGTAACTGGTATCAAAGAATAACCGCAAATACTTAAAGTTTGTGGGAATATTTAGTTGCTCCAAGAGTAACACTTGAATTACAAATAATAACTGATTGAGTTATGATAGAGAATATCATTTCAACTACTGCTCTTGACCTAATTATATATAATGCATTTAAAATTATAATAATTGCAATGATAATTTTGTTAACAAATGATTTAAGAAGCATATGAAAAATTAAATTAATTGAGCTATATCGATTTTTTACAAAAAATGAACAAGTATTTAATTTTTATTTAGACAATTAAAATGAGTGATAAATAGTATTTTTAAATCCTTGACCTATATTGACAAAAACACATAACAAAATATAAATATTTATGTATATTCTTTTAAATATTTTATTTACTACAACGATTAATTAATATATTATTTCTTCGTCATTTAGATGCTAAACCGGTGAAATTCACATCTTCTATAAATTTTAATTGATTATATATATGTGAAAATAAAAATGACAACCAAAATATAATATGAGGCTGTGTGTGTCATGATAAATCGTGTAGACCGTAGTGGTCCTCAAACACGGAAATTCGGAAACATTAGAACCGTGACTGATTCTCTCTGACCCCAGTGCGCATGGTATTGCACTCTCCAGTCACCAGTCTCCACCACTTTTTTTTTTTTCTTTTCTATTTTTTAATTCTAAACATAACTATATATATATATATATACATAAACATATACTATTAAGTTATACTCCATAGAATAATAGTAGCTATCAGCGGCCAAATTGAGACTCATAAGAACGCTTGTCAATTCCTATGTATCTCTGTCTTTTCTATACTAAAACCCATGGCTTCTTCATCTGAGCGATGATCAAAGAGATTGAAATTGAGCAGCAAAACAAGAGGCAGAAGAAGGAAATTAATATCTAATCGATCAGGATCGAAGATGAAGCACTGGACACCGATGTTGTCGGGTCAGAACCAGACCAACAAGCACGCTCTTAAACTGAGTCAATTGAAGCTTGAGATAGGACTCTTCGGAGCCAAGGTCCTATCTGCCGCAGATGACAAGGTGGCCATTGAGATTACGGGGATATCCACAAAGAAAGGAAAGTCTTCATCTTCATCTTCTTCTTCTTCTTCTTCAAAGGCAACGATGAAATCACTTCTTCCCTTTCATCGCACCCCAAATGGACAATGCACTCACACCACTTCCACCCGCAGATTCCTCAGCGCCAACGCGCCCTCTATCTCGTGGGACGCACGTGACCTCTGCGGCTTCCATCTTGTCCTCAAAGATGGGTCCCTTGCTGCCTTAGACATCGCGTTTCATGTCTTATATGTAAGAACTGATAATAACTCCTTAATTAATTTGTGTGTTTTGTTTCGAACCCCTTTCTCTCATCAATTATTCTTTTGGTTTTTTTTTTTTTGTTATTAAACTTAATATTTAATCGTATTATCTTCATTGACGCACGTATGAACAAAATTAGTGTGAAAATGAAATGAAATGCAGGGGGAGGTTGCTGGAGGAGAATCCAAAGCCGAAATGGCGGTGGTCGGAAGAGCTTCCATGAGCGTTGCCATGGCGGAGCTGCTAGCCAAGGAGGAGGAGATCATGAAGAAGAAGGGGTCCAATTCCCATCATCATCACCACCTTCAAAGAAAGCTTCCAATCAAATTGAGGGTCAATGGTTTATTCATCGAAGCTACCCTTTCGGTACGCTGCAAGTTCAATTTCCTCGTGTTCATTTCTATAAATTATATATATATATATATATATATATATATATACATACCAATATTATTATAATAATCATATATTATTATTGGTCAATCCCATTATTTAATAAGCACACACTGCAAAAATGGAAGGCAATTCGAATTCATTCGCTATTTCATTGAATTTTCGTGCGACTCTCATGTGTACAAGCTCAAGAAAACAAATTAGTTATGTCCTAAATTGTTGTCCCAACTCATTGATTGCATAACGTCCATCACCCCATCATTTCACTGCCAACTTATCTTGCAAATAATTTTTAATTGACCGTGATTATACAAAAAAAAATTGTCTTTTCTTTTCTGTTTGTTAGTTGTTTTGTGTTTTTTTTTTTAACTAATCCATGTTCGGTAAATTGTATCTTTTCCTTGCAATGAAAGTGCTTGTCTACAAAGCAAGGTGCCTATTAGCATGACTAATTAATTATTTAATTATAATACGGGGTAATAATAAAGCCTTTTTAATCAACAGGTCTCTATGAGGTTAATGAAGCTGAGGAATTCGAACGATGACTCGGCAGCAGGACCGTTTGAAAACTCGGTCGAGTCAAAGAAGCGACGCGGGATTATAGAAAAAGTGAAGTATTTGACAAGCTTAACCAAGGAAAAAAATAATGGCAAATTTAACAACAATAATAATGATCGAGCCGAACAACCGAGTCATTATGAGTCAGATGGATCGCCCGTGTTTGACTCGGATGACTCGTCCAACGATTCCACCACAAGCAGTGGAAGTAGCAGTAGCGGAATACTTCACAACGCAGGTTCAGGTTACAGGGTAAAGAACGTGTCTGAGAGGCTTGCAAGAAGCTCAGAGACAAAGACCCGTTTGGACACAGTGCAGAGTTGGTCGCAGAATGGAAGCTTCAAGGGGTGGAGCTCTAAAACAACCGCAACCAAACAAGAGAGTTTAACGACTCATTCAAGTCCTAATTTCACGGTATGTATGTAACATCATCCATAATTACGGGGTGGTCCCCTTTCTATGTGATAATAGAAAAATCTTCTATAGATTTCAATTTGATCATTTCAATGAGCCAAAAATGTTAATTTTGTAGGCACTTAAATTTGTCATGTATTTTAAAGTACTCTGACTAAATACTTAAATTAGTTCTAAAAAAATATAACGAAAACAAATTAGTCCATCAAAAATTGAAAGATTTAAATTTATCTCTCACAATAACAAAAATATGATAAATTGGTTTCTTCATATAATTAAAAAAGGAATATTGTACTATGTAGAAATTAATTTATATCTTTTTTTCAATTGTAATATATCAATTTAGAACTTTCAAAATCTTTGAGATTAAATGTATTTTTCTTTCATGTTTCGTCTAGTAGTTTTGATAATATATATTGGACACGTTTATTATGGTATGCGCTACTTTATGCATGTAAAATAATGATTTACACGCATGCTATAAGGTACTGTATATCTAAGGATCAATTGCTTACTTTTGTGTAGACTAACCAACTATGTTGTTCCCTGTTTTGCAGAAATCACGTGAACATTCTTCACAATTACACCTTCAAGGCAACAATTGCGGTGCAAGTAGGTGGAGAATTAAGGAGATTTCAAGCAGAGACGGGCAAGCAAAGCTGAAAACCAACGTGTTTTTCGCTTCCTTTGACCAAAGGAGTGAACAAGCCTCTGGTGAGAGTGCCTGCACCGTACTAGTTGCACTCATAGCTCACTGGCTCCATTCCAACAAGAGCATGCCAACAAGGGCCCAATTTGACAGCCTCATCACTCAAGGTTCCTGTGAATGGAGAAAACTTTGCAACACTGATTACTACTTGAAGCTGTTCCCTGACAAGCACTTTGACCTTGAGACAATCATAGAGGCCAATCTGAGACCTCTAGTTGTTGTGCCTCAAGAATCATATACAGGGTTTTTCTCCCCTGACAAGTTCCAGTGCTTGAAAGGGGCCATGTCATTTGATGAGATTTGGGATGAGATAAACAGCAAGGTGGTGGTTGATCAGGAGCCAAGAATATACATTGTGAGTTGGAATGATCATTTCTTTGTTCTCAAGGTAGAAGCAGATGCCTACTATGTGATTGACTCATTGGGGGAAAGACTTTTTGAGGGGTGCCAACAGGCATTCATATTGAAGTTTGATGACTCTAGTGTGATGTATGAGAAAGTGGATTCAAGGGGAAACAGTGGTGGTGAAATACTGTGCCGTGGAAAAGAGTGTTGCAAAGAGTTCATCAAACGATTCCTTGCTGCCATACCACTTTGGCAGCTAGAGAAGGAGGAGAAGAAAGGGAACGTTTCAAGTCTTTTTCTTCATAGGCAACTGCAGATTGAATTCCATTATAGCACTTCAACATCGACCATCCATTAGGCACTAGTTTTTCCGTGCTGTGGGTTAGTGAGAAATTCACCAAGTAGCAATGCTATTTTGACATCCAAACAAATGATGTCTCATCTAATATTAACTTTACTATTTTGAATGAGCTTGTTGAATTAAGTGGGCATCGAACACAAGCCCATTTAATGATCATAAATTAGATGTCACATGGGACATTAATTTGGTTGTTTAAATATCATTTGCCTTCACCAAGGACTTGTGACCCAATGGTATATGCTAAAAATTTGAGTACATTGACCTTTGTAACTGCAGGATGGATTTAAGCATTGGTTGTGTCAAAATATGTCTCATGTCCCGCACTAGGTGGAAATCAGGGGCCCTAGAGAAATTGCCTCATCAGAAAAAATTGGTCGATGTAATGTTTTGCTCTCGTTGAGCAATTGCTACAATCACAAAAGGAAAATTAATTAAGAAATTCAGCTTTGGCGGCTGCTGTTCCTTTTCTTGGTAGCAACTACCAAACCTTTAAAAAGAAACCGATTTTACTGAAATTGAAGTTCTAGAACATTATTATATAAGCATCATTACTTTGTAGAATAGAAATTAATTGATTCGAGATTTTTCCTTTGGTTGCAACTGCTAAGACTTTAAAAACCATACGATATTTTCCCGTAGTTGAAGATCTCATACAACCATCATTAATTCATAGAAAAACCATTATCATTTGAAATTGATTATGGTTATAGATATTACACATTTGTAAAGGGAAATGCATCATCTTTGAAAATTTTACATGGCTTAATTATGTAAATTTTATTATTGATTGGGAGTATTTGAGTATTACTATATTTTAGCACCATATGCAATACCTGCAATACCTCTCTCGCATTAATGTAGACCACCTCTCTAATTTCTGTGTAAGTGTACGTCTTACACATGAATATGCGATATCTGTATGGTACGGGTTCAAGAGAAGAAAAAATTATTCCTATAATTAATTCTCATTGAATTCAATTTCATTTCTTCATATCTCTCTTTCTCTCACTACATTATCTCATTCTACCCAAGTTTCTGACTAATATTTTATTTAGGAGTTTATCAGGGTCCTCAGTTCATGAATTTACTTGGTCTTTATTTTAGATGTAATGCAAGGAGACCGACTGACACGCAAATGTTCAAAGAAGAATAATTGAAAAGAGTCTTGCCGGTCTTGGCGTATTTTATAATTAAGGGAAAGAGTCAATCGAGAAAAAAAAGGGAAAAAAGAAAGTGGAGATTGGATGGGTTAGTAATTGTGTTGAATGATCTAAGTTTTAAAAATGAATATTTGTATAGTTTTTTTAATCGTTCAACGTAGATGTCACAGCATACAAATGATTCCTCGCCATCAATTTTCCCCAAAATCAACCAAGTATTTAGTGGACAGAATAACACATATATTTCATAAAGAAAAAAAATACAAGTTGACAAATAAAGGTTCACTCCTTAATCCAACGTGCATATTATTTAGTTTTTGGTCTGAATGTCTTACCGTGCACAAAAATTCAACCGTTCAACTCAACTTAGTTCATGTTTGTCAGATAGCCAAAAATCGATATCCCCAATAGTAACGGGCCCGCATATCTCTTCTCTGAAGACCCAATATAATTTCATTTTACAGGATTAGACTACACCAATTCCTGGCCTTAAACTTAAAAGTACCATACAATATTAACCTAAGTGGACCAGTAAGCATGCCCATTGCATATCTCACCTCAGTTCAGAAGTTTTAATGACAAAACATGTTTGGTACGGGAAATGAATTTTAATACGAAGGTAGAAGAGACTAAACTTCAGAACATGTCATTTTTGGAGTAATTAGGGTGGGATGGTATATGGAACATAATCCACTTCCACAATCACCAAAACAAAAAAATCTCAAGGTACACAATCCGCGCTAGGCACGGATTCTGCTCCATAACATGTGGCACCGGGAATATTCGAGCGTGCCTGCAATGCTATAACCTGCCTCGACGTGAGTTGTTTATATAGAGAGAACGAAGGATTAAAATCTAACTGTGTTTCTTCTCCACGAGATTCGCACAGTGCTGCATGGTAAAAAATTCATTCATAATCCGCTTGAAGAGTATTTGCAACCAACAAATATATAAATTTTTTTTTTCAATTATGAACTTTCATCATCTACTGGTAGTGGATTTTTTATTTGAAAATTTTGGTACATAATACGCTATCAAAGGATTTCATTCCTAAGGTTTTTTTTTTTTCCTACACGTAATTTGCATCTAGCGAATACTGTACCCACAACCATCCAAAATCATTATCACACATGTACACAATTCATATGAAAAAAATTGAGCCGCTCGGTACACATTTGCTTCCAACTCTGCATGGGTGCACATCAGTGTGAGTGGTTTAATATTATCATTGTACTCTAGGTATTATATTATTACATAAGATTCATACAATAGTATATTAACAATCAGTACTACAAGCCAACTAAGTGGAGTTAAGACAAAACTCTTTAAAATCTTAACACCGGCATCATCAAATTAAAGAATAGGTTCACCTAGGTTTCATATCGTCTTACGTTTCCTTTGATGAGGTTACCATCTTACTACTAATTCTCAACCAGAAATAATAATTTGAGTACTAAGTCACTTAATATCATTTGTGCTTGACATAACCTTCATCATATATATAATTCATTCATCTAAACTGTCCCTAGTTGCTGCTACACAAAGCATTGGGAGATAGACTCACTAATTCATCCCCCATTAAAATTCAGATTTAGGTTGCTATTTACATAACCCATGAGTACTGAAAAACATTGCTGACATGAACCTCCAGCGTGCATAGCCGCTTCAAGAAGCATAGCAAATTAGAGCACAAGTCTAGAAACCTCAATTTCTCAAGTTAATTACTAACTAGCTAGTACCTGTAATCTGTGCCTGCAAATTAACAATCCCGAACAGATTCATCCTTGAATAGCTTCACTTTTCATCCTTCTGGGAAGTCCCAACAATTAACTTGCTACTCACTTCAGTCTCCTGGACCTGAGGAGCTGGTATATTAGTGGGGCCTAACCTCAGGGACAGATCACATATGTTTGTGCTTTGGTTCTCAGGACCACCACTAATAATGGATGACTGGGATCCCTGGCTAGAAGGGTTTAAGTTATATACCAGGAGATTCTGAGCAACACCCCTAATGGCTGGTCCAAAATTGTTGGAAACAGATTTATGTGAGGCTTTAATACGTTGATGGGGGTCATCCAGTTGAATTATCCTGTTCCCATAGTAAAGGGGATAGACTGAATACAAGTTGGACGGATGTAATAAGCACTGTTTTTTATTACTAGCTGCAGGAGGAACATTCTTAGACACTTGCTGTGATTTTTTAGTATTGTCCCTTCTATTAGCGTTTTGTGATGTCTCATAAGTGACATTGGCAACCTTTTCCGTGCTTCGACTTAGATAACACCTTGGGCTGTTGCGTTGACTCCTTGTAGTTTTACTTAGGGAGCATCCTAGATTCAGAGCAGCTGAACCACAACAAATGAAGAAGGAAAATCACCCACAGAAAATCATTCTAGCATTTTGCATAAATTAATCTTTTTTTTTTATTTATTTATCTCTTTTGGTTTATTCAAAGGTGTGTTTGGTTGAAGGGTTAAAATGGAAAAAAAATTTCATCGATTGAGTTCCATGTGTAAAATTATACATGATGCTCGTCCACGAAACTTTTCTCCCTATATTTACTCTTCAACTAAACACACACTTAAGAAAGAAATGTTGATACCTTAAAGATTAATGGGGCAAAATAGCGTGAGGATTGAATACATATATATATATATGTATACCTTCAATACAAGGCTGCAAATATTGTCCATTAGTTTCTGTGTTCTCATCGCGTCGGATTATTGTGTCAATGGCATCATTTGTTCTGGCCAAAAGTGTTGTGAGGTCCATGTATTCGGCCTAAACAATAATAAATATGCAAATTACATAAATGAGAAAGTATTACATTTCATCAAATCTAGGATTCATCTGCAAAGTATTATCATCCTTATCCAATATTTCTCTTTCCAACTCCTCAAACTATGTTTATTTTCATTTTGGGGTTTTTATTTTTTATTTTTTCCATCTGCAATAGGAAATAACCGAGTGCATAAAAAGCTAAGCAAAAGGAACAAGGTTACCTCAGAATTGGCTTTAGAGTACAGAATTTCTTCTGCCCTGAGGACAACAATAGGGAGCTTCTCTTGGTATTCTTTGTTCTTCTTAGTAGCAGAGCCATGTATCTCATCAACAACCCTATTCATTCAATCAATAAAAAAAAAAAAAAAAGCAAAGAATGAGTGAGAAAAAGGAAGAAGCCTATACAAATATGCTGCTGAGAAAACAAAAAAAAAAAAAAAGGAAAGGGGTTGGACCTGAAAATTTCTTGAATGAGAGTTCCTCTGATGGGTTGGTGATTTTCACTGTGCCAACCTCTTTTCACGCAATCATACTGCCTGGGACCTGGCCTTGGCATCCTCAGCACTTATTGGAGAGAAAGAAACAGGTCTCTCTGTTTCATGGAGAGAAACACCCCAAACTCCAAATCCCCAAAATGCAGAACACACACACTCGCACACCTGTGAGCAAAATGCTGTGCCATCACATGTATAAATGACAGCAATAAAGTATATGGGAAAATAGTAAATGAGAATTGAGTGAAATCGAAAGAGTTTGGTTTGATGTGTCCCCCACTCATCCACATGCCTGCTTCCCCTAGCCCCAAGAGTCTTTTTCTCTTTTTTGGAGTCTTGGCATTTTGGCTTCCTCTGTGGCCTAAGTCACAGCCATTCATTTGTTGAAGGTTTGACCTCTCATCTTAACATAACTGTGGGGGTGACCCTAAAGCAACCCCAACCTCTACTCAAACTGTGACAAGTGGAAAAGCAAAGGGTCCCTCGTGTTTACTACAACTCGATGGAGTTGGAGGATGCACCTCTCCCTCTTAAGCTACCTAGTGCTGCAATAGTACAGCAGTCATAAATTGATAATGTCTTGATTTGCAGTGTTGACCAAGTCGAACGAGTAAATTAGGATCAATAAGAAGATAAACCTCACTTCTACTTCCCGACTTTGTTTATTACAGCCATTTTAATCCATAATTTTTAAAATAAGTTAAATTGATCTCGGACATTATAAAACACAAGTCACGTGCATTTCTCTAACCACCCTCATTTAATAATTTATTAGGTAAATAATAATATGTAATGTTAAGTGATATTTTAATATACTATATGTTATCAAATTAAATGTCAAAATAGTACAGGCACATTAGGAGAAACTAAGGGGTTATTTGATTTCAGTTTCTAGTTTTTATTTTCACTTTCTCAATTTTCAGGATTTTGTGAAGGAATTACTGAAAATTGGAATTTATAGTTTTCAAAATTTTCAGTATTTCCTTCACAAAATCTGAAAACCTGAAAAACTAGAAATGAAAACTGGAAACTCAAACCAAATAAGCCCTAAAGATATATTTGATTTTAGTTTTCAATTTTTTACTTTTTTAGAATTTTATGAAAAAATACAGAAAAATTGAAAATGAAAGGTGAAAAACTAAATTTTATAGTTTTTACATTTTTGGATTTTTTTTCATAAAATCTAAAAAATAATAAAAAATAAAAACTGAAATCAAATATGCCATAAAATTTTTGATTGACATTTTGTCTTAATATACTAGTGAAAAAAATTAAAAATTAAACATCTAATTTTTTATATGTTAGATATTTATAAAAAATAGCCTTTCCCTTTTCACTACTGAATAAGACATTCTGAAATAAAAGGCTTTAAAATTTTTAATGTAGTTAATGAATTAAAATTTTTAAATTTTTTTAATAAAACCTTTTATTTTTTTATTTATTAACCAGTATCTTTGTAGCACTAATTAGAAAAACTCAAAAAAACATGTTTGTAAAATTGTTTGTATATTGTTTGATCTATTAATTCTTAACAACTATTTCTATATTCTGATGAACTCTTATCTCTTTCTTTTACGTATTCAACTTCCGCAGGACACAAGACCTTATTAATGTTTGGTTTGATGCCTATTATTTTTAAATAAAGGCTTGAGTTTGAGTGATAATTTTACACTGTAGCTGCGATCTAAGTTGTAATTGTTGCATTCAAGGGTATCATTATGGAGTAAAAAAATTGCGTGTTTGCACGAAACGTTCACTTTCAAGCTTTCATATTTTAGTCTTTTCAATGGGCCTATAATAAAAACTCAACCTGCTTACGGTGCTGCCTAACATGCATGACAAGTGCTAAAAGAGCTTAATATAGAACTTGGAGTTGGAAACAATGATTTTTTTATTTTTTATTTTTTTATAAACGGAAACAATGAATATTAAGGCATAATACAGTAGTTTAAAAAAATGGGAAAAAAAATCCTTTGTACTAAAAATATAACACATTTTTTATGTAATTTTACACTATGAATATATACAAATAAAATTCTAAATTTATATTATACGTAAATAAATAAATATATATATATATTAAAAAGCAAAATTAGTGTAATTTACCATGCGTGGAGAGAAATTTCTAGCTTAATAATAAATATTTTAATAATATATATAATAAATATAATTAACATAATCGATTTTAATGGACTTCAAATGATTATTAATTTTTACTCTTATTTGTTTAGAAACAAAATCTTTTGTAACTCAAGATATCTTGATAATATACTAATTTTAATAATAAATATAATTAATTGTTGTTGATTTGGATTTGATTCTCAAATATGATTCCTAATTTTTTAATTGAATTAAATATATTAAGTTTTATTACAGTTAGATATTAGTCTTTAAGACTACTATTTCAAATAGAATTTGAAAAAGAATTAAATACTTTTTTTAAAGAAAAATTAAACATAAACACTTTTTTATTTGATTTTAATTTTTTAAAAAAGACATAAATGATTTTTTATTTGGGTTATTTATTTAGAGGATGTATCAGTTGTAAACATGATAATAATTTTAATAAATAAAATTATTTGTAAGCTCTTATAAATTATAATTCATAATTTCTAGAAAATACCAATTGCAATTATTATAATAATAAATATAATTAATTAGTATAATTGAATTCAATTGACTTCATTTTGATTATTAATTTTTGTTTAACTTATTTATTTATATTACATTGCGATATCCAAAATATGGAATTTAGTGGTATATAAATTATTATTATTATTGGTATTATTATTAGTAGTATTACTTCAAAGGTGAGACGTTTTGTTCAGAGTTTGCCTATAAATATGTTCCTCAGTTTGCAATCCCACTTCGAGACCATGGACTATGCTCAAGTGGTAAACACAGCGATTAGACTTAAGAGTGGTTTAGCAGAGCGTAGGGCGATGCCAGAGGCTAACAAGAAGGCCAGGGTTCATGGCTCTTTCTCGAGCAGAGCAGGTTCGAACAAGGGTCACCATTAATAGGGCTAGCGCGGGCTCAGTCGGGTAGGCTCGCCCTCTCAGAGCCCATCCTGGCACGCCTAGCTGCATCACAGACTAAGAGCATAGGAGGCAGTCAGTACAGCAGACAAGGTCCACGGCATTCTCATCCAGTATGCCCGACTTGCAAAAAGAGACATCAGGGTTAGTGTTTACTTGGTTCCTCTGTATGTTATGGGTGTGGCCAGCCGGGCCACAAGCCCAAAAAGTGCCCGATGTTTTAGAGAGCTTTTAGTTAGGAGTCGGCTAACCCCTCCATGTCAGTTCAGTTTTCTAGTCGACAGCCCAAGATGGCTCTGTCGCTCCTGCAAGCCATGGAGCTAGGGCTAGAGGTCTTGTTGGCAGAGGTGCAGGTGGTAAAAGGGTAGGCGGTAAAGGCCAGGATAGTGGGAGACAGCCCCAGTAGTTCCCTTTGACCCGTACGTCAGGATGCTCAAGCTTCAAATGAAGTGATATGTCACGACCCGATTTAGGCACGTGACCGGCACGTGAGAAATCCTGTCCCACGTAAGCCTCGTGACCTGGATTCCTATGTATGCACAGTATATCACAAAATAATTTAATCGTAAAATCTTTTCTACATACAATTTTCTTGACTTTAAAACATATAGTCAGTATTCTTTAAAACTATAGTCCCATATTCTCTGCTCTGAATTCTATTCTCATAATATCATCAAGTATCATAAAAGTTTATAATATACATAATCTCTATGATAAAGTCTTATAATACAATCCATCAAAAACATTTTATATATGCAAACTACACATTATGCACTATGGTCCGGGATCCTGCCTGCATCTACACTGGAGCATACTACTCTATATACAAGGGCTTCACCTATGTGAAGCTTACCAGCTGATACTCTAATGCTACTACTGAGAGAATGGCTGAGAAGAGTCTACAGCAGCTACCTTATCTGTAAAAATGAAATAAAGCAGCGGGGTGAGTTTTGTAATCAAAACTCAGTGAGTGAATCCCCACCTATAATCCCCTTTTATGGGACATCCAAAGAATAATGCATGAAATCATAATAATATTAATAATACTTTAAAGTCTCACATAATCAAATATACATATACATATATACATACTAGTCATTATTTTCTAACTCAAAACAATTCTCCTCTGTTCACATTCATATCCAAAACCATATCAGCTCATCATATAGTAACTATCAAAGAAACTATAATCTCTACTTCTGTTTCATTTCATTCTCTATCTCGGTTCTGTTTTGTAAGTGTTCAGTTTCTCGTGAATAACGTCCCTCGTGGACTAAATTTCATAATCGCCTCTCGTGGGCTAAGTTTCATAATCGCCCTCGTGGGTTAAGTTTAATAGTTTCATGTAGTTTCGTAGTTTCTCTGAATAAATTGTCCCTCGTGGACTAAGTCTCTGAATTGCCCCTCGTGGGCTAAGTTTCATGGTTTCTCGTTGTTTGATCATTTCTCTGTGTAAATTTGCCCCTCGTGGGTCATTTTCTCTTGTGAGCTCTAAATCTATCTGATTCTAACAGTCTGACCTTAGCATAACTGCGGCTATGATATCATGTCTAAGGGATCACCAACTTAAAGACACTGTGATTTCAAACCATAGAATATGTACCTAGCAGTTGTTATGAGTATACAACTCTAACAATCTGACTTTAGCATAACCATGGCTATGAAATCATGCCTAAGAGGTTACCCTTTTTAGACATCTGTGATTTCATAAACTCACAGAATATGTAGCCGTCAACTGTTCTGGATCTCAAGAAGATTTAAGTTCTAAAACTCCTTTCTGTTTAATTCTCTAACTATATCTTAAATCATCACACTTTACATAGATAGAATTCTCAACATCATAATCACAATTCCATTCTCCTCCCTAAATAGCATTTCTAGACATATAACTATGTCATACGCATAAATCAATTCCAGAATCCATTCAACTAACCATAAAAGTCTTTAACAATACATATATATATCATCACTTCTATCTAAACCCAATTCAACAATAATGGTCCCATGAGTTTTATGAAAAACATATTTCATGCTTTAAAATCCAAGTTTCTAAAACATATAAACCATCAGCAACTCAAATTCTTGTACAGTAATTTCTAAAATCAAATAGTAATTCGTGTTTTTAATGAAAATAACTCTAATGCATAACATAGAGACTACAAGTGTGAACCCACTCACCTGGAGGGGTGAACAGTGAAGGAATAGCACCAACAGAACTCTAGGAAGTAGAATTGACAGCAGTATCTGATACAGAAGCCATAGGACTCTAGATCAACCTCTTACACCTCTAAATATCCAAGAATCCATCTCTAACATACTAGAACACTTCTCTCCTTGAGAAGCATGAAGTATCACTCTAATAACAAAGAAGGAATGGAGAATAGAGAGAAGAATCAAGAGAATAGCATACCTTAGATCCTTAGAAGGAGGAAAAATGGAGTTTAGATGATGAAATGATGGAGAAATGAGGTATAGGGGGAAAGAATCGCGTTTCTCTGTGGAGAGAAAGGTGGAAGGGAGTGGTTTTGGCTGTGGGAAGGTTCTGGACCCTGAACAGGGGATTTTATGTGTTCTGTTGAGCGTTGCAGCACTCACCAGAGAGTGCAAAAATTGCCCCTAAACACCTTATTGTTCACTTGACATTGCGCACTCTTAGTCTTCATGCAATCCTGAAAATGATTTAAAATTTCATAAAATTCATTTAAAAATCACACTTTAACTTATTTTTAATTCACAACATTTTCTAATTCTATTATTTAAAGTTGGGGTATTACATGATAATAGGTATGACGATAGTATGTTCCTTCAATGCTATGGCATTGTTTGACCCGGGATCCACCTACTCTTATGTGTCATCGTTCTTTGCTAGATGGTTCGAGAGATTCCTTGAGGATCTTCAGGATCCGTTTTTAGTTGAGGTACCTTCAGGAGAGCTCATTCTTATTCAGACAGTGTATTGATCGTGCGGAGTCAAAGTTGGTGACATAGAATCACTGGCAGATTTGAAAGTATTAGACATGTCTGACTTCGACGTTATTATGGGTATGGATTGGTTGGTCTCATGCTATGCCATGGTAGATTGTTATAGCAAGCTGGTGAGATTCGAGGTTACAGGTGATGAGCTAAAAGTGTTTCTGGGTACAGGGTGTTTGACACTGATAAGCTTGATATCAGCTATGAATGCACTACGGTTGATGGATAGAGGTAGTTACGGGTTTTTAGCCACAATCAGGTATGTAGAGGCAGAAACACCAAGTTTGGACATAGTTTCAGTGGTTAATGAGTTTCCAAATGTGTTTTTAGATGTGTTTCTAGATGATTTGCCGGGTATGTCACCGAAGAGGGAAGTAGAGTTTGGGACAGAGCTTGAGCTAGAAGTTAGGCGCATTTCTATACCCTTGTACCGCATGGCTTCAGCAAAGATAAGTGAATTGAAAAAACAGTTACAGGAATTGTTGGATAAGGGGATTTATTTGGCCAAATACCTCTCCATGGGGTGCTCCAGTGTTGTTTGTCAAGAAGAATGACGGTTCGGTGGAAGCAGTGCAGCAATCTCCTAGACCTATAATAGTTTCAGAAGTCTATAGTTTCTTAAGCCTGACAGGATATTACAGATGGTTTGTTCAGAACTTTTCCAAGATTGCAACACCCATGGCCAAGTAAACACAGAAGAATGCCAGGTTCCAGTGGACAGATGACTGTGAAGAGAGCTTTTAGAGGCTCAAGGCATGTTTAACCACAGCGCCAGTTTGGTATTACCTTAGGGAACAAGTGATTTCTTAGTGTTTTGTGATGCTTTGAGAATTGGACTTGGTTGTGTCCCGATGCAATACTGCTGAGTTGTAGTTTATTCCTCACAGCAGCTCCAGAAGCATGAATAGAATTATCCCACGTATAAATTAGAGATGGCGGCAGTGGTTTTTGCCTTGAAGATTTGGAGGCACGACCTGTATGGAGAAACTTGTGAGATATTCACAGACCACAAGAGCTTCAAGTATATTTTTCAGCAGCAGAATCTAAACTTAGGGCAACACAGATGACTTAAGTTGCTAAAGGATTATTACTGTACTATCTCATACCACCCACAGATGGCGAATGTAGTGGCAAATACTCTAAGTAGGAAGTCGGTAGGCAGTTTGGCCCTATAATACCCCTAATTTTAAATTAAAAGGTTAGAAATTTTTCAAACTTAGAAGGGTACTAGCTACCCTCATTTATTGTTTCAGGTTCTGAATTTCACTAAGTCTTGATCTTACATGTCCTTGGAGAGCTATTGATGGAACTATATTCTTGGGACCAAAAGTCCCAGTAATAGTTCCCTAGAGAAAAATAAGTTAAAAGATTATTTTTAATGGATTTTATGAAACTTTTAAACACTTTGTTTCTAGCCTACAAGTTTATAAAACCTTGAGAATTTTCGGATTTGAACTAAAACCTAAAATTTGTATTTTGATTTGCTAGCATTTTGATTTTTCTAATATTTAATTTGAGTCCAAATTAAGAGTATTTCCTTATTTACATTTATGTTTTAAAGTTAAGACATTAACTTAAAATTAAAAAATGTAAATAGGTTAAAGGGCTGATGTGAGACATCCCAAGTGGTTGATAGAGAGTAAGGTGATGCTGCAGCGGGGTAGGGGGTCACCTCAGCAGTCATTTACCACCTAGGCGGTCAACAACTCATTAAAAACCCCCCATTTCACTATCCGGAACCTTTACACACCCAAAAACACACCTTTTCCACCTCCTTTTTGCAGAGAAATCACAACTCTTTCCCCTTCACACCTCATTTCTTCACTTTTTCACTATTTAAGCTCCATTTTCCTTTCTTATAAAGGATCTAAGGTATGTTTAGATCATTGTTTACTACCTTTCTCCTTCAATCTTTCATGACTTGGAATCTTGTGTTCGTCATGGTTTCCATGCCATGATGTACTATTACCCTTGTTAGAGTTAGATTTGTGTTATGTAGAGATTTTAGAAGTTGATTTAGAGTTCTATTGCTTCCATATCAGATATTGTTGTCAACTCTGCTTCCTAATGTGCTGTTGGTGTTAGTTTTTCACTGTTCACCCCTCTAGGTGAGTGGTTTCTCACTTGTGATCTCTATATTTTGCATTAGAATTATTTTCATAAAGATATTATTTATTGTTTGATTTTAGAGATTTCTGCAAAGAAGTTTGAAGTTACTGTTAGTTTATATGTTTTAGAACAGCTGATTTTGGAGCATGAAATATGTTTTTCATTAAACTCATGGGACCATATTTGTTAAACAAATTTCAAGTGTATTTGATTATAATCGTGATTATGGAAAGTTTTTATGAAAGTTAAATTGATTATGGATATGGTTTATGAATATAACATATAGTTACATACCTAGAATTGCTATTTAAAGAAGATGATGGAATTGTGATTATAAACCTTGCTATTTTGAAAACATGATATTGAGATTTCTAGCTATGAAGAGCTTGATGCTTTGGATATGTTTTGGATAATTAATCAAAAGGTTTTAGAGCTTGAATCTTCATGTGATTCAGAATAGTTGACGGTTCAATATTCTGAGGAGATATGAAATCATAAATGTCTGTGAAGGGTAATCGCTTAGGCATGATTTCAAGTCATGGTTATGCTAAAGTCAGATTGTTAGAATTGTATACTCATAACAACTGTCAGCTACATAGTCTATGGCTTTTGAAATCATAATTCCTTCAAAATGGTGATCCCTTGGACATGATTTCATAGTCACGGTTATACTAAGGTCAGATTGTTAGAATAAAATAGATTCATGGCTCGCAGAGAATTAAAAGGTTTTAATGATTTTTAAACTTACATGGATTTATTTAATTAATTTAGATAATAGCTATAGAGAAATAGCCAACGAGTTAACAGTTGGTATTGATTGCTAACCTTGGTATCTAGTTGTCTATAAGGGATAATCTTACAGATCAGAGCAAAGAAAGGAACCTATTTAGGTGTCCCAATTTGGTTTTTTAAGAACCACATATCAGAGCAGAGATACGATTCACGAGAAACCATTCAAATATTAGTTAGGGTCTTTTGTTCACGAGGAACTGAGCACCCACAGATCAAAGCAGAGATTACTGTTTCTCTAGTAGCTACTACACTATAAGTTTATATGATTGCATATATGAAAATGAATCGAGGAAATAGTTTTGAGTTGTAAAAGGATAGCTATTATATACATATGCATATATGTATTTGATTATGTAAGACCTTTGAATATTATTAATATTATAATAATTTTTATGCATTGTTTCTTTAGTGTCCCATAAATGGGGGTTTCGAGTGAGGACTCGCTCACTGAGTTTTGGTTACAAAACTCACCCCTCAATTTTTTCTCATATTTTACAGATATGGTAATTGCTGAGGGTAATTCCTGGCCATCTTCCTTCAAGCAGCATTAGATTCCAGTGGTGAGCATTATTGCCATGGGTTTAGAGTGTTCTAGTGTAAATGCAGGTAGGATCCAAAACTTAGAGCATGTTTTAATATGCATTTGGCATATTATAATTACATTTGATTTGTATATAATAACTTGAAAATTTGGGTAAGTGTGTGTGGATTTATATATATAAACGATTTTAGGATTTGAACTTGAAAGATTTGTTACAAGATTTCAGATATAATTATCTTGATTTTAGAAAACACGTGGTTGGTCTGCAGAAAATTTAATAATTTAAATAAACTTTATGAACAGAGCTTACAAGGCTTACGTGTGAATGTAATTTCTCACGTGCCGGTTACATGTCTAGGTTAGTTCGTGACAAGCCCACATAGCGCCAGAGAGATAGCCATTAGGGGAGGATATCCACAAGTTAGAAGTTGATGGAGTTCAATTTGATCTTAGTGATATAGGGGTTTTTTTAGCTCACATCAGAGCTCAGTCAACCTTGATAGGATAGATCAAGGCACAACAGAGTGAAGATCCAAAGCTAGCTAAGTTGGCTGAGGATGTTTGAAAGGGTGATAATACAGAGTTCTCAGTTGATGTTAAGGGCGTGTTGCACTTTGGGAACAATTTGTCTGTGCCTGTAGTGGGTGAGTTGAGGAGGAAAGTGATGGAGGAAGCCCATAGTGCAGCATACTCTGTGCATCCAGATCAGCTAAGGTGTATCAGCACCTCAAATAGTTGTTCTGGTGGGATAGTATGAAGAGAGATGTCAGTGACTTTATAGCTAGATGCTTGGTGTGCCAACAACTCCAGGCTGAGCACCAAAGATTAACAAGGTTACTCCAGCAAATAGATATTCCAGAGTGGAAGTGGGAGAGGATAACCATGGACTTTGTGGTTGGGTTACCTTGGACCACTAAGGGATTCAACTCCATATGGGTGATAGTAAACAGGATGACTAAGTCAACACATTTCTTGCTAATAAAGACAACCTTCAGTGCAGCACAATATGCCCAATTGTATAGTGATGAGATAGTCAGACTTCACGGTATCCTAGTATCTATCATAGCAGACAAAGTGTCTCAGCTCACTTCGCGGTTCTTGATGGCATTTCAGGAGGCTCTTGGGACACATGTGGATTTGACCACAGCTTTTCATCCCCAAACAGATAATCAATTGAAAAGGATAATACAGACCTTAGAAGATATGCTCAAAGCATGTGTGCTAGATTTTGGAGGGAGCTAATGTGATCATCTAACCTTGATCAAGTTCTCATACAATAACAATTATTAGGCAAGTATCCATATAGTACCATTCGAAGCTTTGTATGGGAGGCGTTGAAGGTTTCCCATTAGGTGGTTTGAGTTTGGGGAAGCTAAATTGCTAGGCCTTGACCTAGTTTAGGAAACCTTAGAGAATGTTCAATTGATTAGGGAGTGTCTTTTAGCAACATAGTCCAGGTAGAAGTCTTATACAAATAACCGTTGACATAACTTGGAGTTTGTAGTAGTGAACCACGTGTTTCTGAATATATCCCCTGTGAAAGGGGTAGTGAGGTTTGGAAAGTAGGGAAAGTTAAGCCCTCATTTTATCGACCTGTTTGAAATCTTAGAGAGAGTTAGAGTTACGCCTTACAGTTTGGCACTGCTTCCTAGTTTATCAGCCATACACCTAGTGTTTCATGTCAATATGCTCAGGAAGTATATGCCTGACCAGTCTCACGTTCTCACTCTGCAAATGGTCCAATTTGATGAGAGTTTGTCCTATGAAAAGTAACTGGTTGCAATTATGGATAGACAGATCGAGGAACTTCGTTCAAAGGAGGTAGCCTCAGTGAAAGGGATTTGGAGGAACCATTCCGGCGAGGAAGTGACTTTGGAAGCTGAAGAAGCTATGAAAATCAAGTACCCTCACCTTTTTTCACCACAAGGCACATCGTTAAGATTTGAGGGCCAAATCTCTTTTAAGGGGGTAGTATGTGATATCCCAAATACGGAATTTAGTGTTATATAAACTATTATTACTATTGGTATTATTATTATTAGTATTACTTCAAAGCAATGTTCAGAGAACCGAACCGGACCGATCGGTCAGACCAGTTGAATCGGGAATCAACCTACTGTCTGGTTCGGAATGGCTCCTAAAATTGACTGGAAAAGAACAAGTAGAAAACCGCTTCGAACCGGCCGAAAACCGGGAAAACCGAGCAAACCGACCCTGCCGGCCGAACCGATTTTTTTTTATATATACGAAAAGGATGCAAAATGATATCATTTTGAGGTTTTTTTTTTTTAAAAAAAAGTCTAAAATATCGTCTTTACTAATTCTTTTCATTTTCTAGTATGAGAATTAGTAATTTGAGAAATTTGATGTATATGGATAATATTTATTTTGATTAAGAGATGAATTATATTATATTCTATAGGTTTTGTTGATGCCTAATTTAATTTTTAGTTATTTATGACATATTTTATTTTATATTTTTATATATTTATATAAATACAAGTTTTATTATATACTGGTTCAATCCCCGATTGAACCTCTAAACTCTTGTCCTGACCGATTCGATGTTCGATCTGGTTTTCAGAACCTTGTTTCAAAAGTAATGATATAAGTTACATTATATATATATTAATCAAAACACGCATAATGGTGCAAGTAACCAAACGCAGCAAGTGTTGAAATTATTATTGTTATAAAAAATTAAATATTAAAGCATGCCATCATCACGGCTATGCAGTGGTGTTCACAATATATATTTATAATATAATATAAAAGACAATCTCAAATCCTTGAAGCAAAACACGATGAAGCACACCTTGTTCAACGTTGGGCGGTAGGTGCAGGAGGCAGATCGCGTTGCCTTTGGGGGTTTTTTTTTTCCTATACCACTAGTCTATATTTAGCACATTTCAGTACTCATAAATATTCTTATAAGAACCCCAATTGCCCAAGGATTTTTCTATAGAGAGAAAAACGTAGTTTCTCTCAATTTTCTTTGATCAATCTCTTCTGGTAGGTGATCTTCATGGAATTTAGCTAATTCCATCCTCTTTTATCTATTCTGTGAGTTTGGATACTATTAGGCATGATTTTCTCTCACCATTCTTCCTCCTTATCATCCCAAATTCAGTTTGGGTGAATAAATCAAATTGTTTATGTTTTCATTATATTGTTTGGCAGTTGCTGGTGCTATTCCTACTCCCCAGGTCAAGTTGTCCATGGAAGCACACTCCTGGCTACCAATGGTGAATATGTTTAAGCTCACAGTCATAATTTTAGTCATTATTATTATTTTTAGTATTATATAAATTATTTATTAAATTTTAGAACGATTTATACCCAGAAAATATGCTTTTATGGATTATAGAAATTTTAAAAAATTATTGTTTAAAGTTATCATGAAATATTATTATTTTACAAAGCTTATGGGACCATATTTACTATATGTATGATTTAAATTTATTTTATCAGTCAGAACATTTCATGAACCCTAATATTGTATGAACAGTAAGAACAGTGAATTTCGTTGTTATTACTTTTTTTAAGCCAATAGTTAGTGAGAACCAGATCAATGAGTAACAGCGGCAGGAATTGATCGTTAACCTTGGTACCAAGTGGTCTGCTAGAGGACTAGCTCATCCACAATAAGCAACCTAGTGAGATATCCATTTATGGGACCTAGTTAGTTGCCTATCACATTAGCCATTCGTTCATATTCAAATATCAAGCTCGGATTATTGCCATGGATTTAGTAAATTACTGTTTTCAATATATATATATATATATATATATATATATATATATATATAATGCTTTACACAGTTGCATGTATATATTATAGATTTTGTTATTGTCCCATGTGGGTTGTGGTGGAGACCCATTCATTGAATTTTGATGAACTCATCCATCTCTTTTCCTCCTCCTCTAGATACAGCTACAAGTTTAGCTGTGCCACAAGATTCTCCTCAGTAGTGCTGCAACATCTTTTGGTGAGTTTCATTTCAGAGTGGAGTTTATTATAGGTTATGTGAGTTTAGTAGTGCTCCAGTAGGTGTGCAGACAGGATCCTGAACATGCATAATATGGTTTTATCTATTTTATAGACATATATTATTTTATTAATTATGTTTGGTTTTGGCCTAGTTTATGGATTTTATATAGTTTTATATTCAGGATTTATATTTTGGAGATATTTTCATAATTGTGAAATTTAGTTAAACTTGAGATGTTATAAATATATTTTGATTTATTTGTGCATATTAATTAGCTACGTTATCAGAGGATTTCGTGGGAACTCAATCCCTCACGTGTTGGTCACGTTCCTTAGGCAGGTCGTGACATACATATAAAATCTTTTTGGGTCAAGATATTTATTAAGGGAATATACTAATCATAAGTATAATTGATTATAGTTAATTCTAATTTGATTATCAACTATGATTACTAATTTTCAATTAAATTAGATATACTAATTTTTTTAAGCTAGACATTAGCTTTAAAACTAATATTTGAAATAGAACTTGAAAAAAAAGTTAGATATTTTTTTAAAAAAATTAAATGTGAGCATCTTTTTGTTAAGGTCATTTATTCAGCAAGTATATCAATTATAATAAATTAATTATTAATAAAATTTATTGCTAATCATGATTCAAATTTTTCTATTAAATCATATAACTAATTAAGCAATATGTTATTTCTTTTATTAAAGGTGCTAAATGGCTCGAATTTTATGAGTATGAAAAATGATGAATTTGATTTGGTAAAAGATGATTTGTGCACTTGACCTAAAAAATGATAAAAAAGAAGAAGAGAAAATCACATTAAACAAAGCACTGAATGTTCATATGGAAAACATGAAAGGAGTTTTGTAACAATAATATATATATATATATATATATATGAACACTTCTAAATTTTTCAAGTTGAAATTGAGATTACATAATTAATAATCTATAAAAAAAAATTCAATTATAATAATTAAAATAATAAATATAATTATTTACAATTGATTTTAATTGACTTCATTTTGATTAGTACTTTTTGCTTAAGTTATTTGTATTAAAGGTTTTTTTTTATTCAAGTTATTTATTTAGGGAATATGCTATCTATAATATTAAATCTAATTAATTATATACTTGGTTCTAATTTTTGATTGATCAATTATAATATCTATTCAAGCAATGTATTTCTATAGAAATTAACTACTCTCATTTATAAAATATTAACTGATCTAATCAAGCATGCTATATTTATTACAGTTTTTCACTTTTTCTAATTGTTAATTTATTTTTTTTACAGCAAAGGAATTAAAAGAATGATTATATTTATTTAAAGAATATAATAATTTGTCTTGTTATATAAATATATAAAATATAATTTGTTAAATATAGATACATAAATTGAATATGTAATTATTTTTTAATATTAATTATCCCATATATCAAATGGATAATAAATTAGTACATATATATTTTACAAATCCGGGGCAAGAAACACCAAAAAAATAAAAAGGCAAAGTCAGTGTAATTTACAATATGTGGACAGAAATTCCTAGCTTAATATACTGTATTTATTATAGTATGCTTAGTAAAGAGGAAAAAAAAACATTTTCCATTACTTTTAGAATAGAAAATAAATTGATTAGGAATTGTTTACCGAAAAAAGGATAAGGAAAATCTTAAAATTAAATAGCATTATTATTTTAATAGCTAAAAAATAGTACTCAATTGAAATGTTAATTTTATCAATTTTGAATATAATTGATAAATAAAAAAATTAAAGACACTATCACATCTAATTATAAAAAAATAAATTTTTTAACTCAATATCAATTTTGAGCGATAGAATAATATTTTAAAAAATTAAAAATATGGATTTTAATTTGGTTTGGGTTGACAGCGAGCGTGTGACGTGACAGGCTGTGAAGGGCAGCAGAGTGATGAGACTGGCATGGCATCCACGTGCCCCAAGTGGTTTGCTACAGGACAAAGGCGTCGCGTCTAGGGAAAACTCCTTGTTCTTTGCTTGCCTAGCATTACTACAAGACTTTGTTCACTCAAGACTCAACGATCAACGTTGCTCCCATCCGACGGCTCAGATTCACCCATTACTTGTTGATAACACAAAAAAAAAAAAGAAGAAAATCCAATTACGACAAGGACACACATGATATTATTGGTAATGTCAATTGAACACAGCTTGCTTGTTAGATACACGCTGCGTCCGGAGAAAGGGAAACAAAAATGAAACCTAGAGGGCCGAAAGCGTATTGAAAGTAATAATTATTATTTATTTATTTATAGCATGCAATAGTGAGGAATCGATTAAAGAAATCACCCAACTGCATTGAAATTAATGCCAGATAGATAGAGATTTATGGCCATCAATATGCTTCCCCGGATAATTTCCGCCACCAATGTAGCGTTTCGTTTCTTCCAAAGACCAAAACAAAACAAAACAAAACCTCCACTGTCTATCTCTTTCTTTAAGCCCTCTTTACCTTCTACACTCATCAGTCAACAGTAACTCCAAAAATCTCAAAGGTCTGATCGTAAACCTGGAAATAATGCTATCTCCCAATCCACTTTCCCTTCTATGTGCACTGCTACTATGCTTACCATTGGCAATTGTTTTCACCACCACCACCACCACCACAACTATCCCTTCCACCACCACTACTACCACAACAACGATCACCGAAAACACCACCACATCCACCGCCCCTCTCATTCTTGATCCACCAATTCTAGACCTAAGAACCAGCTTATACGGGCAAGTACTCCCCAACAACACGACACATCAACCGGCGGCGCCACCACTTCCCGGGGCGGCGTACGACGACGACGACGACGACGACCAAGAAGAAAAGGAGCTGTTCCGGCTGGCTTCACGCGCAAAACGAAAACCAACAAACCCCAGAAAAATAGCGTTCATGTTCCTAACAACCACGCCACTCCCATTCGCACCCTTATGGGAATCTTTCTTCAACAAAACCCCCAAAACCCTCTTCAACATCTACGTCCACGCCGACCCCACCACCATCACCAACACCACCACCTCCTTCATCGGCCTCTTCCACAACCGCCTCATCCCCTCCAAACCCACATCCAGATTCTCCCCCACGCTCGCCTCAGCGGCGCGCAGGTTACTCGCACGCGCCCTCGTCGACGACCGCTCCAACTACATGTTCCTCCTCTTGTCCCCCTCATGCATCCCTCTCCACTCCTTCAACTTCACGTACCGCACGCTCGCCACCTCGCGCAAGAGCTTCATCGAGATCCTCCCAAACGAGACAGGTTCCTATGACCGCTGGGCGGCGCGTGGGGAAGACGCGATGCTCCCGGAGGTGAGACTCGAGGACTTTCGAATCGGGTCCCAGTTTTGGGCCCTGACACGTAAGCATGCGAGGCTTGTCGTCGGGGACACGAGGCTATGGTCGAAGTTCAGGTTGCCGTGCGTGCGTTGGGACACGTGCTACCCTGAGGAGAATTACTTTCCTACCCTTATGGCTATGTGGGACCCGAAGGGGTGCGTGCACGCCACGCTCACGCACGTCGATTGGAGCGGGAGAGAGGACGGGCACCCTCGCACCTACGAAGCGGACGAGGTGGGGCCCGAGTTAGTTCGGAGTTTGAGGAGGGATAGGCCGAGGTACGGTGACGGTGACGGAGGGAGACGGCGACGGCGCGATCCGTTTCTGTTCGCGAGGAAGTTTGCCCCCGACGCCCTTCAGCCGTTGATGGGCATCGCGGACGCCGTTATCTTTAGGGATTAGTTAAGGGTTAGAACTGACGGCGATGTCACGTGATGTAAATTTTGCGATTTTGATTTGGGGGGGAATGGGAATGGGAATGGGATTGGGATGGGAATGGGAATGCCACGGTGTGAGAACGGTGGATGTGGGACTCGTTTTGAGTTGACAAGGTAGAATGAATGAATTGCTGTGTTGTGGTTGTGGGTGTAATAAATAGTAGGGAGAGTAGGTCTAATGAGTTTACCAAAATGGTAAATGTACGTATGGAGTATGGACCAACAACCTTACCAAGCCAAACCCAAAATGTACAGAAAAGGGGGGGTTGTGTGGTAATGGCGAATGTGACATGCTGCTTCACCAAATACCTGTAACTGAAAAAATTAGTAGTAATAAGAAACGCAACTGTAGCTAGTTTCTTTTGTTCATTGTTACCTTACACCTTCAAATATAATGGTCTTATTTTTGTGATTTTGGTCCGAATAGTTTCTAGACTTATAAGCCCACTTGCCTTTTGATTTGTGTGTGAAATCCATTCTTGGCGAATTCAATTATTATGGGCCCAATTGTTGTCGGATTCTCTGGCCTAAAATATAACGAAGCATGCACCAAGGCCTGAAAAAACATAACGAATCATACTCCCAGTCCCATAACATAAAAACAGAACGAACATTCTCACTGTTACGAGAACTCCCTCATGAATAGGAGGACGCCGACACGAAGTGGCCATCTGTGAGTGTCCTGTCTACGTGTCGACGTATGTCAATGTTAGATCCTATATGATACACTAATAATACATCAATGATATAAATTTATATATATTTAATTTAAAATGTATTTTTTCTTATATAAATGATATTTTGAATAATATATCATTTTCATTAAATTTTGTATTTATATATACATCATGTTCATGTCATATAATTTTTCAATTTTGGTGTGTCTCTCGTGTCAATGTTAGCATATGTGTTTCATAGGTCATTATGCTAATGCTTCTCTCTTTTTTCTCTGATCCAGGAATAGAAGAATTCTATGGCTGTAAATGGAACGTGCTAAAAAACATACTGCATTCCTGCGGAAAGGTTTGCAAATATATAACGAGCTAATTCGAAACATGGGTTACTGATTTTACTCTCCTATGCTTGTCTTGGTAGCTAACACTTGTTGATACCTGATATACGGTGGGAATTTAACTTACGAGCTAATAATATCCAAATATGACTAATTCTTGCATATGTACATCAGGCATGGTCAATGAATGTGCCAACTACGTCAAACATAATGAAACATCTGCATCAACATGCAAGTGGTATTTGAAGCTGTTGACCAACAATGATGACTTTTATATAATATACAAGACTTGCCTCCCCATATCCTCGTGGGTTGATGATTTTGTTTAATCTATGGGCGACAAAAAAAATTACAAGATTTGAAGTTAAAATTTCAGCACATAAATGAATACTTTTAAAAAGGATACTGAAATTATCGGTGTGGAATATTAATGACAAATTAATAATTTGATGAGAGTGGACCAACAGAGATTGGAGGGAGGGGCGTTGGGAGGTGGGAAAGGTCACCTGCTCTCTCAAAACGGCCTAAGAAAGTTGCAGTTGACCTTTCAATATTTATCATCTAAGCTGGTAAGCTTACCATTCTAGATAAACCATGAAAGTCTTAGGTCCCACAGTTTTGAAATTGGACCTCTCTTATGTTCTTTTCTAGAACCTAACTTCATATATCCTAAATAATTGAGTAACACGTAGATATCATACGCCAAAAAATATATTCATAAATAAGCCTCCCAGTATAGAAAGCAAAAAGGGTTTACAAATAAAAAATGAAAAAGCATCAAAGATATCAAATCATCGTCCAACCGCTATTTGTTGGTGTTCACAACTGGTGAGGTCAGTGTCATGACTCACGAGTGGACAATACACATCCGAATCGTGTTTTGGAAAAAAACAAAGACTATACTAATTTTTGTATTAAAATAAATTATATGTAAGTTTCAACGACTTGTAATGAATTATTTTATTTTCTTAAAAGAAAAGTCATTCGATCGAAACTAATTGCTGGTGGAGCCAGACTGGAGCTCACATGATGGATCTACATCATAAATAGCGACACCGTGACACTGCCAAATGATTTTTTTTTTTGATAAACACATTATTTGATTTCTTAAAATTTATATGTCAAATTATTTGATATCTTCAATAAAAGACATTAATTTTATAATCTTTTAAGATTAAAAATATTAGATATATTAGTTAGTTCTCCGTTAGTGTATTTATATATGTGTGTATAATAGAATGATAATGTGCTATTAAAAAGTTGGTTACAAGAAAAATGATACCATTTTGGAATATATTGCACTCATTTTGATATCTTAAATCACACAAAATGAATCATTTTTAATTTCATTCTACTTTATATGACATATATATCATTTAATGTTCTCTTAATGGGTCACCGTGCAATTCCATCAATATTTAAAGGATTAAATATACAGAAAAACTAATTCGTCCTATTATTAAAATCTTGAGGGTCACAAGTCTAGTCTTAATTTTTTTAAGAACTAAATTGTCTTTCCAAAATTTTGTCGATGAATTGTTTTATTTTGGTGCATGCAAATGAACATGATTAAGTTAGCAGACAATGGTTTGACCCAAAAAATAAAAAATAAAAAAGTTACCGGACAATGGCATAATTAAGGCCAAATTTCTGAAATAACATTATTTTTATAAAACATATATAAATAGGTTTATTTAAACTTAAACTATTATATTAGTTAATAGATAATAATTTAGTAGGTTATAATTTTTTTGTAATACGATTAATTATATTATAATTTGTTCCCTTAATTTCTGAATGTAATAATTATATTAAAAAATATATAAAAAAATAGAGCCGCAGAAGATAAATTCGTACGAACAATCTATTTCAAAATAATGGTAGAATTAAAAGTAAAAATACACCATTTTAATTAGGGCCACTAAGATACCAAATAACTACTTATATTCTAGGCCACAGTCAATTATAAGTTTAGAAGAAGTATGTCAGATCTGATCTGTATCTCACACCTTTCGATTAAATCTGATCAGAGTAGAGAGTACTTAGATTTCTCTCTCATTAGTGTGGGTTTGAAGTTTCTACAACTTCAATACAAAAATCCCTCCACCAATCAACTCAAGCTTATAACTTTAACCTTTGTTAGAGTAATAGAATTAGATGTGAACACTGCTATCACACTTTGTTCCTGATATAAAGCTGATAAAGGATATAAATGATTTTGATGTGTTTACAAATCGAACTCAAATGAAAGGGGAAAAAATATAAACTGATTTATTAATTGTTATCAGATAGGTAGTGACCATACATCATAGCAAAAGCATATATATGACAAAAGATGTATGTGTAATGTGTGAGAGAAGAATAGTTTGACATATAAAGAAGAATATATTTAGGGTGTATTTAGTTTAAGGATAAAAATGAAAAATTAATTTTATGAATGAGTATTATGAGTTTTAAATTGCATATAAAGTTTATTCATGAAAATTTTCACACAATTTTTACCCCTTAATCAAATAGATTCTTAGAAGAGAATAGAAACACATAGTAAGAATTATAAACACGTCAAAATGAGGAATTATATAAAAAGGGAATGATGCGAGGAGAGCATGTGCCCAACTTTGACATAGGCAGCCAACCCACGAGCAATGAGATTGGTGTATTAAAAAGATGCTTAAGTTAGTTTAGCAGAGACTAATATCAAAACCTTATAAAAGTACAAGATAGGGCTATGTTTAGATCTTTCTTTACAATTTACATAGTATAACATTGATGTAATCAACTAATGATTCCTCTATTAAACTCATAAAGATCATAATTTAAGTATCATACTTGGCATTAGATCTTGTGGTTCTTGTAATTCTATGTCACCTCTAAGAGGCGGGTACTAACTGCACTGCACCCTATTTCATAGCTATGGTGTACTTTTTGCGGTGCATTTTGTGATCTAATGATAAAGATTGCGAAGGAATTGCTTTGTTTATTTTATTTTATTTATTATTCTCATCCATTTATTTATTTATTTTTCCGTTTTAACCATATATATCAAATAATTTTTTATAATTGTGCGAGAAAGTCCATCAGAAAGTCCATGATGGACTTAAAACGTTCACTGAAAACCCTCCTAAATTAACAATGAAGGTGCCTTCTTAAAGTTCTACCCAGCAATCTCACTATTCTAAAAACAAAAAACGTAGTGCCAACTAAATTAGTGCAACTAGTAAGGATTAAGAACTAAAAGGTTTAACATTTAGCTATCATTTTTTACTGTTTATTCTCAACGAGGTCAATAACATTTTTGGCTTATGCCCCGTAGTTAACAAAAAATATATATAAAAACATATTCAGAACTTAATTATAAAAAAGTATCACCTATTATCCGGTATATATGTATAAAAATTAAAAAAAAATCCAAATATTATTTAACAACTTAAAGATATGTGCATACAAAATTGTTATAGAAAGTATTTATGATTCTTTCTTCCAAAAAGAAATAAAAAAAGCAGCCATGGAAAAGAAAGCAGAGCATGAACCATCGAGTGTGTGATCAGGTTGTCATTGTAATGGGGTCATCAGTGTATAAAGGAAGGGGAATGAATGGTGGGGTCATGGATGCCCAAAAGCTTTGAATAAGAGCCTTCGGGAAACATGTTGTGCCCAGTGCCTTGTACAACTTGTGCCCCAAACCCAACAAAATAATGTGACAAGTATATATGATCTTTCAATTGAAATGCCAAAAGTTATCAAATCTAGTTAACTACGCAGAAATTCGTCTTGGTTCTTTCACTTAGTGGGGCGTGAGAATACCTTAATCCAGTAGTGTTTGGCAACTGGCATCACCATCACAACAACGTGTTTAAAACTTAAAATCATACTTAATAAGCAGTGCGTATCTGTGGAGTTAACAACTCTTCGGAAAGGATAAAATATAAGAATCCAATGTCGCTCGTAAAAAGGGGTATTTTCTTGGTTCCATTCATTGGTCGTCTTTTGCTGATGGCCAAAGAGATTTAATTGGTAAATGGGAGCAAGTGAAAAACAAGAGAGAGGGACAAATACATAAATTTGTTTACTAGAACCAGAACTATGTAGCTGTCAGTCGTTTTCCTAAATCCACAGTGTATATTTGACTGTAGACCATTATCTCCCTACATTTAAAGATTTGTATGATTATTTCATAGGAAGTTTCTGACGTATTCGATCTGATCATCTGTAACCCACTCATCATGTTGACTCTCAATGAGATCGCCGATGATATCAAAGCTGATTGATTTGTCAAAAAAATACTTTGTAAAGTTTCACAGATGTTTTATTTATCTATATAGTGTAAAAAATGTTAACAAGTCTGACCGATTTTTCAATCATTCTAATTAATTTCACAAAACTTATAATATAGTATTCACTAGATAAGAAGTAATATGGGAAGGCCGATGTGCTATAATTTAACAAAAATAGAAAGACATCAATCTTCCAATGTCATGTTTTGACCAAGATACAAATACAAAAAGTATGAAGAATTATAAATTAAATTAAATTAAATTTTACTACACCGTACATGCAACTTTTATTAAATTATCCAATGATAAATCATGATATCATTTACGCATAGTATATTTGAATTAGAGTTTGCAAAATTGACCTTGAGTCAGCGCAAATTTGATTTTAATAAGAACTAAGTTGACACACAGGTAATTTATATACGGTAATATTTACCAAAAAATTATTTTGATATAATAGAAATCATTTGGATAATATTGATAAAAACATTTTTATATGTACAATTACCAAACATGATGAACATATATAATTTTAAAGAATATTATAATTTTTAATTAAAAAATATTTATGTCAATGCACACCTTAACGTGATTCTACTCAATACAAATGTAACCCAATGTTACTTTTACATCGAATGACCTAAAATCAAATTTAGAGACTATATATTGATTTCGGCTAAAGTCATCCAAACAAGATGGGCACCTACTACAATATCCCCAAAACAAGTATTAGCTTATCTGCAGATTACCAATTTACCATCACAAATGGGTTGCCTGACTTTACTCCCCCTTTGACAATTTTTAACCAAACAGAACCAACATAATAGTTTCAACATCAATTTGAATAGGTGTGAACAATAGGAACTGAAGGAAATAGGATATGGTATAAGCTAACCAAATATACTAATGCTGAAAAGACACAAATAAGTTGGATGCCACGAGAGATGTTACATTACATCTAATTTTGGTCCGTAGAAAGGTTAAGTATTATCTAGTAGTATTCGGAAACCAAAAGTAGCAAGAAAGCGAAAAATGACCAAATTGAATGCTTGCTTCTTAACTCACCCAGCAGGTGACTAATAATATGAGGAACCACCGAGTACTGTACTGTATAATAGCCTAAGAACAAGTATTCCCACAAGATGGAAATATCAATTGGCAGAAGTGCAGAACCAATCAAGATCGTCAGAACAAGGATTTAATAAAATTTACAGTAGTCAAGCGTTTGTCTTGGAGGAGGAAGAATCACTTAAAGTACAAAAATGGAGAAGAAAAATGCCACTATTACAAAGCACAGAGACATCAACAACTGAGTTACACACCTCCCACCATCAAAAACCCCAACAAGAAATTGTATCTTCAGCTCAGTCTCCTCAGCAACCCCATTGAGCATATCTCAAGAATAAGATGGCACCATTTAAAACAAAAGGAAAACACTATGTCATAGTACAAAAAAATAAACGTAGCAACCTATAGATATAAAAAAAAAGGGGCCCATATATGATCAGTAAGGAGTATGATAATACCCTGTTGGAGGAGGTCCCATTCCATTGACAGGGGGCATTCCATAAGGCATCATTGGCATGGGAGCTCCAGCATAGTATCCAGTGCTACTCAGTTTGGTCAAACTAGATTGGCCTTGCATGCCATCCCTCTGATACTGCTGCCACAGAACCTGCTCCTGCACAAGCAACTGCTGCTTCTTCTCCATATCAGCCATTTGCACATAGGATGGTGGTGGAAAGCTCAATGATGCAGCAAATGGGTCCTGGTTAACTGGTTGAACGGACCCATCAGGGGCTGGGAGTGCCAAAACAGGGGTTGTGGTCTTTCCTGGTCCTGGCAATGCCACACTGCTTGCACTCCCTCCACTCAATTGGGCAGTGCTGACATGCTGCCTCACCATTCCTTGATCATACATGCCATTCAACAACAAGGGATCAAGCCCACCACCAAGAGTTTGCTTCTGCCTTGACAAGTTGCTAGCAGTCTCTACCAATGCCAATTCCCAGTCGGCCTTCCCGGGCTCTGCGGCCGGGGTTTGCCAAGCTGAAGTCACTTCTGGCTGTCCATTTGATGGGAATGCTTCCCATGACCCATTCGCATTGTTACCAGGCGCACCAGCAAAGAGTGCCAAAGCCAATCTATTACCCTGATCATCAGCACTGACTGCATCATCTCTCAGATTCACCAAGTCCTCTGCAAACTGCGGCTGCTGCCGCTTAGGCTCTGGCTCAGGCTCAGGCGGTGGGGTATAATTCTCCGGCGGAGGCAGCGCCTTGATCTCATTCATATCCGGCACAGGCTCCTCCTCTTCTTTCACCGGAGGGGGCGGAGCCTCCTCTTTCCTCTCAGGACTCTTGGGCCTCTTCGCCCTATCCCTCACAAACTCCTCCAGGGTCTCAAGCAACTTACTAGTGATCCTCTGAACCTCAGGGTACTCTGAAGACCTCGCTACCCCCGTCTCCTTACACCAATTGTAGAACGCAACAAGCTCATCGATCTGCTTCGCCGCGCTGGCGTAAGCATCAAAGGCCTTAACACAATCAGGGTACTCCATGTCAAAGAACTTGTCAAGCAGCACAGCCAGAGCCTCACAAATATCAGCATAAAGCTGAAAGCTCTCCTTGACCACAGGGTACAACGCAATCAGAATCATCCTGCTATTCTTCGCCAAACCGGTAGGCCTACAAGCCAAGAACCGATCCAACAGCCTCTGCAAATGCGCCATCTTCCCGAAAACCCTCTCTGGAGTCATATCCCTCAACGGAGTAACACTAATAATCCTCTTGTCATCCCTACCAACCGTTTCTCTCTCAGCCATGTCACCAAACGACCTCGTCCTCCTCATCCCGCTACCGTACCCTCCTTCCCCTCTGAACTCTCCTCCGTACTCATACTCATAAGGCCGCGGCGGCGGTGACCGGAAATTGTCCCTTCCGCCAAATCTATCATCGTAACTGCTGCCGCCGCCGCCGCCGCCAACACTTCCAGCAGCACCACCAGCACCAACGCTGCTACTCTTCCTATCAAAAAGCATTAGCTCAAGGCGCTGATCGAGGTACATAGCGTAGGTCCTAACGAAAGCTGAGTGATCCCACGAGCTTGAATGAGCCTCGTCCCTGAAATCTGACATGTTGAGGAGCCTGGTTCCCCTGCGCGTGGCGTAGAGGATCTCCTCCTGGAACATCGGCGGACCTTCGTTCATGAGGCGGTGGACGAGTATGAGCGCCTTGAGAGCGACGATCCAGTCGCGCGTCTTCCCAAGGCGCTTCGAC
The DNA here is from genome assembly GCA_031216105.1 of Dalbergia cultrata. NCBI lineage: Eukaryota > Viridiplantae > Streptophyta > Magnoliopsida > Fabales > Fabaceae > Dalbergia > Dalbergia cultrata. Next base: position 32,259,174 of record CM062349.1, on the reverse strand, counting down.
ACGGCGGAGACGCAGGCGTGGACGTAGCCGCGCGAGTACGACGTGAGGTTCAGGATCTCGCGTATGTACTTCTCGCCGGCGGGATCGTCGTCGTGGCTGGTGGCTTTCACGATCGCCACCTCGAGGTCCGGCGCCATGTTGCTCGCCACCTTCGCTATCCCTATGCTCGTCTGGTCCTTCATCACCCCCATCGCCTTCCGAATCGTGCTCGGAGCCATCACCACGATCTGTCAACTCGCTAGCTCAAACTCAGTGAGTCGCAGACTCGGGAGGGAGCTTACAAACGGGCCGGATCCGAAACCGTTATAACAGATAACAGAATTTCCTCGGACTGGATTTGGATTAACAGAAATTTTTCTATCAAACAAATAACCGAAATAGCCGTTGAGAGGTTGGATTCGTTACCTCTGCTCCTAGATCCGCGTGCCGACCCGGAAAATACGGGTGCGGAGGATCCGATTTGGTGCGAGATCGAGAAGGAAGGGCCAAAAAGGTGCGAACGCTGTGATCTCTGTGGCTTAGATCTGCGGCACAGAGAGAGAGAGAAAGAGAGAGAGTCTGTGTTTGTGAGAGAGAGGGGTGGGAAGGTTTCGCTACCGGGGGTGTGTCTGAAGAACGAAGGAGGGGCGCTATTGTGTGCGGTGGGTGATTACTTTATTACCATACAATCGCGTACGGTTCACGGTGATGCGGACTCGGTTTCTTCTTCCGTGATGGGGATATTTCTTTTCTGGTCGCTGCGGTTGGGATGGTGACACGTGGAAATGGAGGTGCAGTGACTTTGGGTGGGTCCTACCGGTGGGATGAATTGTGCGGGGTAGATTTTAAATCCGGTGCGTGTTGTGTAGCGTCGGTGGCAGGTTAAATGCGAAATGCTTTGTATTTTTCGGAAAGCAATGAATGTGGGCGATTTTGTCCTTTTCTTCCTTGTTTATTTTATTTTTTTGCTCGCTATTATTGGCTTTAAAAAAGATATATAAGCTGAACACTCTAGTCTGTGGCTCGTATTTTAAATCTTTTTAGGTACTTTCAAATTTTTTATTTTGAAAATAGTAGTCGACACATATCTTGGATTTATTTTAATGGACATGGAGTTGTAAAGATAATATGTATGGAATATTATTACTTAATCAAATATTTAATTTTATATATTTTTAAATAATTAGACTGAAAATAATTAAATTTACTAACATATCGTTACATAATTAAATAAATATATAAATTTTTTTAATATTATCAATATATATCAATTAAATTCTAATATAATATGCATGTGTGAAATTTATTGCAAATATATATATATACACACCGAGGTCATATCATACTAGTGGAGGGAAGAAATGGGAATGAAGATGTGAAATTAAAAACATTATGTATATGGTTTGATTTAATTAGAATATATAGATAATATAAAAAAATTTATATAATTATTTTATTATATAATGACACACTTATAAATATGATTATTTTGAATCGGTGTTAAATTCTATATTGTTTCCCGAACTCGCATGCCGTGGGCTTTAAATTCAATCCATTCAATATATGGAACGCGCAGTTTGGGAACATAATGTTGCTCGTGTTACAGCTATTTTGGCTTGTGGACTGTACGTACGTGTCACAGCTAATGTTCCCACATTCATGATTCATGTACTATATTTAGCCACTGGGGAATATACAAACATTTTTTCTTCATTTATTTATTTATTTTTCCATGTTCATGGACCCATACTTTCTTACATTATATTGCTAATACGAATACAGAGCTAGTTTAGATATGTTTCTTCTAATTCGATATTTTTAGGTGATTTTTTAAATAAAAGCAGAATTACTAAAAAAATAAAAAGAGTTTCTTTTAAAATCTAAAAATTTCAGCTTCTGCAAAAAGATTTTTTTTGGGTAATTTTATCAAACCCAAGTCAAATCTTAGGTTTTGAAACCCTTGCCTAATAGACTAATAAAAAAATTTCATATAGATTTGTAATAAATACATATAAATATTTTTTATTAAAATTTAATTTTATAAAGTAGTACTTAAAGAAATAAAATTTTTAAATGAATCTTTATCTTTTGTCTTATAAAATAGAGCTATTTTTTGAGAGATTATTCTATTACACTTTCATCCCCTCTATTTTTAAAGTATATATTTCTTTCCTCTATAATTAAGATAAGCTACACTTAAATTTTTTTCTTTTTGTTGATTATTTATTTTCTCACATTACGAGTTTATTTTTTTCTATCAAAATAAATGTTATTCAAACTTATATATTTTAATCTTTTACAAAATAAAATATATGTGGTTATAATGATTGTTTTAAAATAAAATGACATTTTCTCAACTATTAATTTTTTAATATTATTGTATATTTTTATGGTGAAATAACAAAGTTCTTCTTGTTACTTTCTTCATGATTCATGGATAGTTTTTCATGTGTCATTCATAGAGAAAAATTATACCTTATCATTTTTTATAATCTTAATATTTAAAATAATTTTTTGGATTTAATTTATTTTCTAATTATTAATTAGTTTTTCAATCATACCTTCATATCTCTCTTCATTAAAATTATTTAATAAAATAGTTCAACAAAAATTATTTAACAAATAATAAATAATATAAACAAAATGATAGATGAATTTATTATTTAAAATTTATATATATAATTATAGTATTAAAGATAACAAAGCTATTATAATTAGTTTACCAAAAAATTATAATTAATGATTATAATTATAGTATTATTGATAAAAAGAAAATCTTAGCACACCTTTATTTTTTAATTATCTTTATTGAATTTAATTTGCATCATGTATGTATTTTTTTAATTTGAATTATGTTGCATTAATATATTTGTTGTTATGGATATATATATATATATATATATATATATATATATATATATATATATATATGTGTGTGTGTGTGTGTGTGTGTGTGTGTGTGTGTGTGTGTGTATTTGAATTTCAAAATATTTTGAAATTTTTTTTAATAAACCTTTGAACATCAATAAGGATTCAAATTTCCACGAAAAATGAGGAACCGAGACTCGTGACGAGGATGAGAATGGAAATAAGAGATAAAATTATAAATGAGGATGAAGTCGAGAGGGGAGAGTTTCTAAATTCAAATGTAAAGCTTTTAAAAATCATAAAAAACATATATATATATATATATATATATATATATATATATAGACTCATCTCATTATACCATATTTGACTTTTTACAACCTGAATATTCTAACTTATCAATTCCACAATTGTTTCATATTAATTTTTTTTTAAAAAAAAACAAGACTTCAATTTTTCAACATTAAAATATTTTTTAAAAAACCAATCCCACAATTTACACTTCTTTAATAATGATACTAATTATTTGTTAATTATTTTAAAAAATTAAATAATTACATAATTTTTTTATTGAAAATAATTGTATAATTGATATACTACTCCAATAATTGAGATGACATAAATTAGGATTATATATATATTTTAATAATTATCGCATATGTTTTAAATTGATATTTTGATTTACTACAAGTATGTACAAGGAAAGATGATATAGTTAAAATCACATAAATTAAATTTATCTATTATTTTTTATCAATTAGGAAATATATTTATATGTTTTTATAAATCAAACATTTTAACTTATTAAAAAAATATAAATGATTAAGGATGACAAACAAAAATTACAGAAATTGATACACATAGGACGAAATTACCCACGATAGAGATGGGAATATGGATAGATTTTGTCTTCATGAGGGATAGGGACAGGAAGAATATATTTTTATTTTTTCAATTATCTATATTGGATTTGAATTATGTATGTATTTTTTATTTTTTAATTTGAATTATGTTGCATTACTAATATTTATTATTATATATATTTATGTTTTGAATTTCAAAATATTTTTAAAATTTTTTCTTTTTGGAATTCTTTTAATAAACCCATGAATATGTACATGGATTCAAATCCCTGTAAGGAATGAGAAATGAGGCCCTATGATTATGACGTGAATGAGTTATGAGAGTCAAAATTCTAAATGAAGACGGGGCATGAGACATGCCATCTATGTCATGGAAGCACATTGTCATCCCTATAAATGACTTATGATATAATAAAATTATCCACATATTGTCTTTCATTATTCGACAATTTCAACTTACAAAATGTGCAAAATTTTCATAAAATAGGCTCTTTATTACTATAGATCATCTATCGACATTCTTTTATCCTTACAAACATGATATTCAAAATAAGATACAAAATACAATGACATATTAATATTTTGTCAATTTATTTAATTATTTAACTATTAAGTTATTTTAAAATAAATTTATATACTCAATTTTTCATAGGACATATTTAAATAAATAATTTATTTTTTATAATGATCAACAAATTATTTTTATTATTACCTCATGCATCGCATGGGTCAAGTGACATGTTTATAAAGCACAGGACTCAAAATAATTATAATGTGTCTATGAGGATTTGCATAAGTGGTAAGGAGCGAACTCATATTCTACAATGTAGTTAGTTTGGTAACAATGTCAATGGTAATAGTAATTAGTTGCTTGGATGTTAGCTAGGGATATAATACGAACTACTGCTATGTTTTTATGGAATAAGAACTACTACTATTATAGCTAAGAAGAATTATAATCATATCGTGAATATTACTTCGGGAAATTGGTGTAAGAGGAAGGTCAGACAAATTAACAAAAGAAGTTATTTTAGAAAATCAGTGTGCCAAGCGTATTAGCGTACTTCAAGTAATGGCAGGCTGGTGACAAATTATACGTCAAAGAGTGAGAATTTCGTTACCTATATCTGATAGGAGATTTAGTTTAATGTAATTAATATCGTCAGAATATTGACGAGAAATCTGTCATAAATATGGTATGTTGAATAATTGAGTAAATTATCCATGAAAGAAAAAAGTTTGTCTATAAGTCTTTCATAATATTTTGTGTCAAATTGAATAATTAAGTGGATGGAAAATATTTCCCATAGAATTATAGATAAAAATACTTATTATTTAGAATTTGAACTTAAGGCTATCGATTACAAAAGGCAAATCACAAAATTAGCTTATGAATACAAAATCGATAAATTATGGCACAAATATAATAGCCATTCCTAAAATTTTCTACTCCTTTTACGATTAATTAAAACCGGACAAAATCTCAAATTTGAAAACCAGCGCAATAAATTTGATCCTGTCAACTTTTATCACTTCCAATCCTCACTATAAAAAGCTAATTTGCGTGGTGTATGGAAAGCAGTAAACACAAGACAAGATGGCATATTGCTGGCATCACCAAGGCAAAAGGTTGATATGGTTGTTGATGTTTCTTTTGGTTGTAGCTATGCTCATGGAAACTTCAGTGACTCATGGAAGGGACCTTTACCAGAAGGAAATAGTTCCAAGGAACTGGAGCTGATGAAGGACTTGCGCTATTATTTTCTATGCTTCCAAAGGGCTATTATCCACCGTCGGCGCCTTGTCCTAGGCACAATAAATTCCATCTTTCCAGTAGTGGCGTGCTCCAGGAGATTTTCAAGTTCTTAGGATTTTAGGTGGTCATAGATTTTCATGTTGGGAAGTTATATAATAGAATATTAAATGTCAAGTTCTTTTTTTATTTTTATTTTTTATTTTTGTCTCCCGTCCGGTTTTTAGCCCAAAAGACCGGCTAATTCGGATTGAGTAATGCGCGGCTTGAATGGGGACAATTCTGGTAATAAGTGACGCTCCATTCCTATCTCTTTAAGAATTGAACCCTAGAGGAGATGGTTAAAGGAACACAGTCCCGTTACTAGTTGTGTCATACCACATCATTCTCTTTTTTTTTTTTTTTTTTTTACTTTTAATAGATATTTGACCATCGCACCTATGGATATTTGGTGCCGTACTGATACATATGTGTAATTTTTTTCGCTGCTGATACATACATGTAACTAGCAACGATACATTTGAAACCGTACTGATGGATATATGTAATTAGCAACGGTAGTGTAATTTTTTTTTTTTGGGCTTTTTGGAGACGAAAACTTAATTTACTAAATTTTATCGAATTTTGTTGCTCTTTTTTAGTTATCGGTGCTTCATTTTTTTTTTGTTAATTTTGTTGATCCACAATTCACTGACAAATAAATAAAATTGGAGCAAAAAAAATTCATCCTATATGCATCACTCTTTTTTACGATAAGTGCTTAAAAATTTGAAAAAGTTATATAAAACATAAATACGAACGAAGGCTGTATAATTTTTGTCCAAGCTCTTGATTATTTTTTATTTGCCAATTTAGTATCTGTACACCATAAATATTACCATATATCAACAAGGATTTGGGTGAGCGAAAAGGGACTGGACTGCAATTGCATTGCAACATAAACAAATTTGGTATTGAACAGCATAAATTATAATTTGTTTAGGAGAATTTGACTTTCAATATGCAACACAAAAAATTTGGTAAGTCGACACGAAATTTAGGTAAAATTATTTAGAAAATTAATTTTATTTGCCATCATATAAATTTTAAAAAAAATCACATTATCGCCATTTATTTTATTTTTAACCATTCAAGTGAATTATATGATTTATGGTCCGTTTAGTTTATTTCTTGATAGAATTATTTTTAAGATAATTGACATTAAAAAATTTGATTTTGAGATAATTTATTTATATTTTGGAATACTATTTAAAAAATGAGTTTGAAAGAACTGTTATAAGATAAAAAAGTAAAAGCTAAGGGATTATTTAGAAAGTGTTTTGCAGAATAATTTTCAGTTTTTAAAAACAAAGGATGAAAAGAACTTGTTTGGCTGGTTATTTTTTTCCAATTGATTTTAAAAATAAAAAAATAGGTTTTGTGTTTTAAAAGCAAAAATTAGAAATAGCTAAAAGATATTTTTGGAATTCTATTTTTAAAAAAATAAAAAATGTAATAATATATTTATAATTAGTTGGTTTCATTCATTGCTACCCAAAATAATTTTTAAAACAGTTTTCAAAATATTATTTTTAAAATAATTTTAAAAAAGATAAAAACAAAAACAATTCCAAACAACCCCTAATATTTTTTACTTTTATTATAATCACTTTCACTCAAAGTGAGACATTTCATTCTTTTAAAATTAAAAAACCTAAAACAACATCACTTTTTTCCCAAATCACTTTTTATCACCCGATAGCAAAATATGCGGCACCCAAACATGCTATTAATATTTACATGTATTAAAGGGCTATTTGGAAATTTATTTTCAAAAAAGCTTTCCGGTTTTAAAAATAAAAACTTAAAAACACTTGCTTGACATGCTGTGTTTTTCATATTGATTTTAAAAATTCAAAACAAAAATCTTGTTTTAAAAGCTAAAAGTTGGAAATAGTTTAGAAATGTTTTTAAGTGTAAGTTTTTAAAAAGAGGCGGGGGCATATATTGTAATTACATTGTTATATAGATTTTATTTTTTTTTATCATCTCAAGTCTACACTGTGACTGGCATAATGATGTAGTAGTTGAGGTGAAATTAAAAACTAATTTTTAAAAACTAACATCCATATAGTTGTTTTTGTTTTTAGTCATTTGAAAACAGTTTTGTAAAATTTCTTATCAAACAACTTTTTTATTTTTTATTTTCAAAAAAATGAAAAAACAAAAGCAATGCCTAAGTATTTTATCTTCCATAGTTCAAATGGTCAAATTATTATTAATATTTTAAACAACTTTGATATTAAGATTGATTAAAGAGAAATATTGATAAATCACGAGACCTAATATAATTAAAAGTTAGCCGCACTCCTTAAGCTAGCATTTTAATTCTAATGGTGTGTACATTTTAAGGGACTTATTTTCAACTATGACCTTAGGTTCACCTAAAGTAAAAAGGAAAATATTGATAAGATCTTGATAATAATTAGTTAGTTACATATTAATTAGAAGAATAAAGAAAAAGTTATTATTACTACTATGACACATAAATAAATAATAGTTGTTGGTAAACTTTAATTATTTATTTGACATTTTGGAATGAGAGAGCTCTATCATAATTGACTTGAACATGCGAATTCTATTTATACTTGGCGGAGCTTTTCCCAAACAATTTATTCATCATCAAAATTTCTCCGACAATTATTACAACTCGGACAAAGAGTGAAACTGAATCTGTATTTATTTTCTTCCTTATAATGGTTTATCCTCACATATATTTATTTGTCTATCTAAATTGTAGCAAATATTGGAATTCGGGTTTTGTTGCAAGAGGCGAGAATAAGGTTGCAGGCGTGCAAAAGATGGGTCATCAAATTACGAAATTCGGAACAAATCACATGAAAAGTGTTTGAAATGATTAAAAATATAATGATTTCATTTGCAAATTCATGAGATTTGCTTCTTTTATTTTTGAAATCTTATTGATTTTGATAGGATTTAAATAGAATCGATTTGATTTTAAAATTTAAATACAATTCAACTCCATTCAGTTCTATTTTTCAATCATTATAAACATAAGATTTAACTTATAATAATTTAAATCATTTCATATTAAATAATTGTGAACACCCGATTTTATGCGGCCCATAAAATAAAAATCCAAAAATCAGCATATTTTAGAGTTTAACCCATTCATAGAATCATGTTGTTAGTTTAATTTTGTTAAGTGAAATTGCAAACCAATTCAAGTTTTGTCTATAGTCTTTATTGCAAACTATTTCAAATTCAGTTAAGACCTTATTTTTAGGTTCATTTCAAGTTTATATTTCATGTCCATTTCAAAAAAAATAAAAAAAATATAGAAATAAAAAGGTTCATTCTGGTGGCCCATTTCAATTCTAAAAAGAAAAAAATAAAAATAAGAAAGATAAAATGTCACGGATCTTGGCCACGTGAAGCTGATAGAAGAAAACAAAAAGAGAATTGGCAGACAATATGATAAAAGTTTTTTTTCAATTCTCTGCAAAAGCAAATTCCTTTCGGTGAGGAATGAGGTAGCCACCTGTAAACATGATAGAATCAAGAAATCACGAGGGAATAATTTTTCTAGTTAAAAAAGGGGGAATGATTTGAAAAAAAAAGAGGGTATTGGCAATAGGAGAGGGTGAGAATAGAGAAGGTACGGAGGGAGCGTCTGTTCAGAGAAAAAAAAAGAAAGAAGGTTCATAAGGTAAGTGATTTAAAAAGCATAGAGGATAATCTCGACATTTTTTTTTTTCTCTTCTTCCTGACTCTCTTTAGAAGTATCATCATCACAAACCCCTCATTATTCCCTTTCATCACCTTCATCAGCATCTGCCTCCCAAACATCATCATCATCATCACACAAGCCAAATATAAGAAAACCAATTTCAGCCAACCCCAACCAAACCTTTCAAAATAAAAAAAAATCAAGATTACAAAAATGGAAGACAGAGAAAAGGAGAGGGTCTGTATCATCTTGCTGCCATTGTCGCCAGCCGCCCCTCACCACGTTTCGTAGCCTGACGCCTCTACCGTGCCGGAGTCGCGGTTGCACTAGCTACCCCGATCTCTGCCATCTCTCCTCTGCTGTCCCCTAGCCGCTCTTTCTCTTCAGCCATCCTCGCATCGTCAGACAAAGAAATGCACTCGCAGCGGGTTCCGCACCGACGCCAAGGCCCCTGTTCCTTTCCCTTTACGCGGCGTCTTCCTCCATAGCTGTGACATTCTCTTTCTCTCCCTCTCCACGTGTTTGCAAAACACAAGTGTATCTGGAACTTTCACCCTCACTAGCTCATTTTCTTATTTTGCAAGTGGCGTCCCTTTGTCTCTGCTTTCAAAGAAAACTCTAGACCAAGTTATTTTTGTCGTAACACTAATCCTTTTGCTGGTTCTTATTTTATTCTTAGCCATTTGTCTTTTTGTTTGTTAAGGTTGGGCTAATATTGCCAAGTACGTTTTTTCAAAGCCCAAATGGTGAATATTTTAACTTAACTATGGAGAGCATATTTTTAAAAATGGGCCAATACGGGAAGCATTCTTTAGATTGTGTTCATGTATATATATGATTGTTTTTGGATTAAAAATTGTGCTTTGACTTTTGTTAGATGACTAAATAAGTGATTGAGATATATTTTTAACTTAACCGTGACGGCTTATTAACTCAGTTAAACATCTTAGCTGTGACAGCTTGATGTTTTAAATTTTCAAGCAAAAAAATTAGATTTTTTTAGTTTGTATTACTTGTAAATATTTTCTTTAATATCTTTTTTTTTATTCTTTGAATTGTAAATTTATTAATTATTTTTTAAATATATTATTTTAAATAAAATGTTAATTTAGCCGAGACGGCTTGTTAACTAAATATTTTGGACATCTAAGCTGTGACAGCTTGATGCTTCAAAATTTTCAAGCTAAAAATAAGTTTTTATGATGTCATTTTATTGTGTTTAGCATGTAAATATTTTTGTTCGTTATTATTATTATTATTAATATTTTATTATTATTATCATTATTATTATTATTATCCTTTTTCTTTATTATATTAATTTGAGTTAATCATTGAAGTGTATATATTTTATTTCAAACAAAGAGGTTAATTTAGCCGAGACGGCTTGTTAATTGACATTTTAGAATATTTGAGTTGTGACAACTTGATGTTCTATTTTCTTTTTTTTAAAAAAAACATAAATAAATATTTTGAAAGGTTATTAATAATTTGCACAATTAATTAAGGTACCGTCTAAAGACGGGTGTATTAGGGGTGCTGTAGAATTAAGTCCCTACCCTTCCCTGATCATAACCGACTCCCGAATTCAAATCTGGTTTCAAAGATCATTTTTATTGAATTAAATGGGTTTTCCTTTTTTTTTCCCAATTAAATAAAAATTTGGTGGCGACTCCATTTTAAACAAAATCTATCATTTTTCGCCGTCTCGTCGTGATCCCGGTTGCGACAGATGGCGACTCCACTGGGGACTGTGAGAGTCAAGCCTATAATAATTGATTGTGCTTATTATTATAACCTCATTTTTTTTTCTTTCTTTGTCTTTTCATTTTATTTTATTGCTAGTTGTCTATTATTCTCCTTCTTTTAAATATTGTTGCAATCGTATTTGTATATATTTTCATGTCTAATTCTTTGTGACTATCCTAGAATAAAAGATTTTGTTCTGTTTGTATATATTTATTCATATTTGATTCTTTGTAACCACCCTAGGATAGAAGACTTTGCTCTATTTTTATTTATATTTAATTCTTTGTGACTATCTTAGGATAGAAGACTTTGCTCTGTCTGTATATATTTATTTCGGTTTCCTTGCACTCTAGGATAGAAGACTTTGCTCTGTCTATATATATGTATTTTTGTTTCTTTGCACTCTAGGATAGAAGACGTTTGTTCTGTATTGTCTATTTTGGTGTGTGCTGTCATGGATAGTTTTAGGATTCCAGGTTTGTATGCTCTCTTCACACACAACACTTACACATTAATCACACACGAGTGGGGCCCTATACCCGAGTCCGAGTGCAACTTGAGAAAGTTAAGAGATTGTGTAGTGGTAGCCATTTTGGATGTACATCCTGTTTGGTTATTGCGAAAATCTCATCTAGAGTGTGACTCTTTGTGAATATTCTACACCTAGCGGTTTACTCCATGTTGTGGATAGTATTTCGAAATGAGTCTTTAACTCTAGAGGCCGTAGAATCCTGAGTATATAGATCCACCTATTGCAAGTGTTCACAAAGTAGAATAACCATAGAACTATAGATTGTCCTCCTGAGCTTAACTCAAATAGGACACAAAGGGAGCATACTCTTTCTTTAATTCATTTCCTTGTACATAAATTCTTTAACATGTTCAAAGTATTTATTATTTCCTTTTACATTTAAATGAAAATCATCACATTTTTTCTTTGTTTTCCAGGTTTGTTAGAGAATCATATCCAAGTCTTGTTGTGAGTATCTTTGGAAAATGGAAATAAACATGAGATCAAACAATCATGAGGGGATAAAATTAAAGAAAACTTTACATCTTAAAGCTAAGAAGCCTGACACAGAAAGTCTGAGATCACTAGGTCAACAATTGGGTATGCCACAACGTCTTTCTCTAGCAAGGAAGTATGGAAAAGTTTTGAATCATAGAGGTGGAAGAACTGGTAGAGGCAATCACAAAGATTGGCACAAGATTATGATCCTCCTCTCCGATGTTTTACTTTTCAAGACTTCCAATTGGCACCAACTCTTGAAGAATTTGAGCGAATCTTGGGGCTACCACTAGAAGGGGAAAAACCTTATCATTACCAAGGCCATTATCCTTCCTTACATACAGTAGCAGCTGTCTTAAAGATCAATGTAAAGGATTTGCATGAAGCTCAAAGGTGTAGAAATGGGACCAATGGATTCCCAAGGGATTATTTGGAGAAGCATATGCATGGCTTAGCTGAAGCTAAAGATTGGGACACCTTGGTAGATGTATTGGCTCTCACTGTTTACTGACATCGCTCGCTTCCAAATATTGAAGGTTTTGTAGACTTCGCGGCCATCGATGTATTCCTTGCACGCAAATTTCATGGTCACAATCCTATTCCAGCCCTCTTGGCAGATGTTTATTGTACCCTAAATTTTTGCTATGAGAGGAATGGCAAAAGAATTTTATGCTGTCTACCGATGCTTTACGTGTGGGTCACTGCACACGTATTCCAAAGAAACTACAAAGCACCATGTCCGATTGAAGACCTAAAAATGCATCACATCAAGAAGAAGAATGGACAAGAATGGACTCAAGATCTAGCCAAATTGAATGAAAAGGTGATCCGATGGTACCCTTGGTGGGAAGACGGGCAGACTTTGATCTATCAGTGTGGAAGCTTCTCAAATGTTCCCCTCATGGGTACCCGAGGATGCATAAATTACAATCCAGTATTGGTAAACGTCAACTTGGTTACCCCATGATGGGACCACCTCCCGAAGCTACAATCACTCCATTTGTCTTGTATTACCAGGACTTTGAGGATCTTGGCATGCTACAAAAAGTCCGATTTGCTTGGAACAAGGTTGTCAGGAAAGGAAAAGAACTGGGAGTTAGAAGTCATGCGGAAAGAAAGCTACTGTCAATGGGTGAAGAATAGGGCCCAAGAGATTAAACTGCCATTCAGAACCTGGACAGCAACTCCACCTAACAAGGCATCATCCTCACGTCTTGACGATGATGAGGAGATCAAAGAAATAAAAGAGAAGTTGGATAGAATTAAGCAAGAAAAGATGCAAGTTGAGGCTGCATTGGAAAGTGCTCACCATAATTACGCAGATTTGAAGCGAGAAAACACTGAGAGAAATCAAATTCTAGAGGGCACCACTAAGAAATTAAAAATGGGGTATGAGCACATGATGAAGACCAAGGAATGCCTCCAAGCTGCTAATAAAGAGCTAGGGCTTCGAAGGCAAGAGCGTGACCGAGCAATAACCGAAAATCAACAGTTAAGGAAGCTACTTCAAGATACCAAAATTGCTGAGGAAACCGCGCTAGCAAGAGAGGAACAAATGAAGCAAGAAATGAGGGAAATAAGCAAGGAATACCAGAGGAAGGCCGGGGAACTAAAACAACACATGAAAGATGAGACCATGAAGTTTCAAACTGCCTTAGAAGAAGAAAAGAAAAGAGTTACAGATTTGGAGTTTGAGGTGCAACACCAAAGTCATATCATTCATGAGTTGAAAATTCGTTTTTTAAATTTGGCAGGACTAGCTAACACAACAATAGAAGATGTTCCAAGATACCTGGAAATAGCTGAGCAAGCAATTATCCCTTTTAAGACCCCAACTGGAATTCACAACTTTGTCAGCTACTGCAAGGATTTGGTTGGAAGGATGAAACAAATAATTGCCGAAAGAAGTTGAAGAGGCATTACTTTTTAGTGATGATGTTTTTAGGATTGATATCTAGCTTTATGACGTACTTTTTTGTCATTTCTGGGAATGGATATAAAAAAAAAAAAAAAAAAGAAAAAAAAAAATGATGATTGTAATCTACTCCTCTGATGAATGAATGGTTGTTTCATTATTTTGGTCTTACGGCAATATCCATTAAAGATAACTTATTACCTTTGAACGAGACGTTCTGGAAAAAGTTGTGACCGAAGATACTCACATCAAGACTCAGCACGATTGACGGTCTCTAACAAATCGCGACATTTTTATCTTTTTACTTAAACTATTTTTTTATATATACAGGTGAAACATCGCAACCATTGGGCGCCCAAGGAAAGAAGATACCGATCTAACTCGTGTTCATAACACTAGAGCTCGAACCAAGATGGCCGGCAGAAACACTGAACCAGGAAAGACTACCCCGTCTGCAATTGCTTCTGAATCGGGAAGAGCTATTCCAATCAGAACCACCTCGGCTATAATTACTTCAACCCTAAGAAACTTAAGCATGGAAGTTGATGTAGTGAGAGGAAGGCTGAACGAGTTGTCAAACAACCAGGGAAGAATGGAGGAGATGATGCGGGCTATGATGGAGTCACTCGACTTATTGAGAGCCCACCAAAACTCAGGAGGTGTACAACCAAGTGCTACAACGATGACTATACCTGTGGTATCAGATGCAGCTCTAAATGTCACTCAAGGGATGAATGACGGGGATGGGATTCCGAATAACTCTCTTGGACAACCACCACCTACAATGCCATTAGTAATCCCTATTGGAGAAGGCTATCGTCCCTTGGAGAATGTTCATACTGATGGGCACGGGCATGCTACCCCTATTTGGGAGCCACCTCGTGGTGTCATCCAAAAGCAACCATTTTCCTCGGAAAATAGCCGTGCAGAGGCAGAAAAGGACAAGTTCAAAGAAGAATGGATGAAGAAGATTCAGGATCAAATTAAAGCTATCCAAGGGCCTAGCACTTATGGCTATATGGAAATTGAGCAACTTTGCCCTCCCATCGATGCAGTGGTCCCCGAAGGACTTCAAGATTCCTGACTTCTCGAAGTATGATGGAACGGGTAATCCTCTGTTCCATTTGAAAAGTTATTGCACCAAGATGTCAATCTGGTCTAAAGATGAAAAGTTTCTCGTTAGTTTTTTCCATGAAAGTTTAACCGGACCTGCTCTAGAATGGTATATTCAATTAGACCATTCAAAGATTTCTAGCTGGAGAGAACTGGTCGACCAATTCATGAATCAATACAAGTTTAACATGGAAATAGCACCAACTAGAGAACAGTTGAGCACGATGCAGAAAAAGAAGGATGAATCTTTTAAACAATATGCTCAAAGATGGAGAGCTCTGGCTGCTCAAGTGCAACCGCCACTTATCCTATCCGAAATGTGCTCGTACTTTTTAGGAACCTTGGGATCTCCTTATATCGGAGCCATGGCAGGAGCAGCATACAAAGATTTCTCTGAGTTGATCACTGCTGGAGAAAGAATTGAGAATCTAGCCAAAACAGGTAAACTTCCCATGGGCAATGAAGACACAAGAAAAAGTTTCCCACCTAGGAAAAAGGAGACTGATGTAAACTATGTGCAGAGTCAGCAACCCTTTAACCCAAGACACGCACCAATGCACCCAAGACCCCAAACACCACCATACCAAACCTCAACCACTCCTTACCCATTTTACCAAACCACACAAACCACAAATACCATCCCATATTCCCCACCGCAAGTCAATAACATTCACATACGACCATACCAACCAGCTCGACCAACATACGCCTATAACTCAACCGTGCATCCTCAGAACTTCTCAAACACCACACCACCACGACCAAATGCTCAAAATCAAAGCCGTTCCCGATTCCAGAATTTGCCACCTTTCCCTAAACTATCCATTTCAAACGCTGATCTCTTTCAACGATTAGTTGATGCCCACTTGATCTCGGCTTATCCTGTACGCCCATTAGAACCACCATATCCAGCTTGGTACAACCCGAACCTTACTTGCAAATACCATATGGACATAGCAGGGCATTCAATTGAAGATTGCGAAGGCTTCAAGACTACAAAGAAAAGACTGATTGCTTGTGGTAGACTAGACTTTCAAGAGGAGTCAAAACCAGATATTGTCCATAATCCAATGCCAAATCATGAAAGAGGGGGCCGGGTAAATGCTGTAGAGAAAGAAGAACTCCTGATAAAGAAGGTTTTGAATCTCAGAACATCCATGGAGAGAATTTTTGTTGGCATGAATGAGTCTAGTTACAATATCACGGCATCTGATCCGACAATAAAGGAGAATGAGAAATACGACATGAATTCAAGTCGTCAGATCACTGTGGGGCTCTTGGCCATGACATAGAAAATTGCTGGGATTTCAAGACTCGGGTACAGGGATTACTCAACCTAGGAGTAATACAAGCAAAGAAGGAGCCGAATATACCTGATGAGGTGAATGTAATTGAACCTTTTGTTCTTCGAGTGCCACTACTTAATCCAACTCCCAAGCCAGAAAAGGTGGTGATTACTATCAAGAAACCTACACCATTTGAGTACAAGAGTACACATGTTGTGCCTTGGAATTATGAGACCCAAGTCAAGATAAGCAGAGACATCGGGGAAACCTCGAAGGCTCGAGAAAATGAAGAGGTGACTGGTGTCATGGAGGTGAAAGGAATAACAAGAAGTGGAAGAGTTTATGGACCCGGAGAGCTGGAAAAATGGAAGTTTGTCAATGAAGGATATGCAGGAAAAAGTTCAGATTTAGAAAGAAAAGAAAAAGAAAATGAGGAAGAAGAGTTTCTGAAGATCATGAAACAGAGCGAGTACGATATTTTGGAACAATTAAAGAAGACTCCCGCCAGAATATCTCTTTTATCATTAATCATGTCGTCTGAACCTCATCGAAAGGCAGTAATAAAAGTTTTGAAGGAAGCTTATGTCAAACATGATGTCTCATCGGAAAATGTGGTGAATATGGTGGATCCAGTGAAACGTGTTAACATGATCACGTTTTCAAATGAAGAAGTTGTTTCACAGGTCAACCCACGAGCACTATACATAACCCTCAAATGTAAAGGATACATAGTGCCCAGAGTTCTCATTGATGGAGGGTCGGGATTGAATGTCTTACCTGTGTCGACTTTAAGCTATTTGTCGATGAGTAAGGAAGATATACTACCACAAATGATGGTAGTGAAAGCTTTTGATGGAGCAAAGAAAAGCATCCTAGGGGAGATGATGTTGTTATTGGAGATCGGCCCGAGCAAATTCGATGTATTGTTCAAAGTGATGGAGATCGAGTCAGACTACAATATGCTGTTCGGAAGACCATGGATAAATGGTGTCGGTGCTGTCCCTTCAACCTTGCATCAGAAGGTTAAATACATTGAGAATGGTTCAGTCATCACAATCCACGGAGAAAAGGAGATCCTGGTATCCAAACCAGTGACATTGCCATATGTTGAAAATGTGGAGCTAGTGGAGAGCAGTTCGTGGCATAACCTGGAGGCAGTAGGGCTGAGACAAGAGCAAGATAAGGCATTAATGCAAAATCAGGTAGTGGCTCACATCATGGCTAAGAATGGATATCTGGAAGGAAAAGGACTAGGACCACAACTGCAAGGCACCCAAACTCTCGTATCGATGCCAGAGAAGTTTAACCGATTTGGTCTAGGATATGAGACCTCTCTGGATGACAAGATGAGTGCCTTGGCTCTGGAACAGAATAAACAAAAAGGGAAAATGAAGTTGATTCCTCACTTGAAAGAGACATTCCCTGGTCCAGCTGAAGTGATTATGGCTGGTGAAGTTCGCTCCCCTCGTTATTTCTCCACCATCAACACTTTGGATGCTGAAACAACTAAAGAAAATAACAAAGTCCATGTTGCTAGCAATGATGAGACGCTGATGAACTGGACAGCTGAACCAATGCTTGATGTTATTGCTGAAAAGTAATTTGTTGGGTTGTATTATTCAAGAATTATTTATGCTTTTGTTTATGCTACTCAGAGACATCATTTGAATGAATTTGCATGATTTTCAAATTGTTTATGCTACTCAGAGACATTATTTACTTTTCTGTCGGCCTCAGATTGCCAATTTACTTTCCTGTCGGCATCAGATTGCCAATTTACATTCCTGTCGGCCTCAGATTGCCAATTTACATTTCCTGTCGGCCTCAGATTGCCAATTTACTTTACAGTCGGCCTCAGATTGCCAATTTACATTTCATGTCGGCCTTAGATTGCCAATTTACTTTCCCGTCGGCCTCAGATTGCCAAATTTACTTTCCTGTCGGCCTCAGATTGCCAATTTACATTTCATGTCAGCCTCAGATTGCCAATATACTTTCCTGTCGGCCTCAGATTGCCAAATTTACTTTCCTGTCGGCCTCAGATTGCCAATTTACTTTCATGTCACCCTCAGATTGCCATTTTACCTTTCCATCACCCTCAAATTGTTCTTTTACATGTACAGATTGTCTCAAAGTATTGTTTTTTTCGATTAGACTTTTAACATTTCTTGTAAGTTGTGAATTTGGATCAAATTGGTTAGCCATTGTTCTTTGAGTGATTCAGGCATATTTGATTTCTGAACCGCATCATTTCATGTGACTTTACTTGAAAATTTATGTCATTATTTACCTCGGATTTAGATTGCATCGCAAGCATTGCCGAACAAAATCGATGTTCATGTCTTTACTCATTTCTTATGAAGACAATATTCAAAAGTCAAATCTTTATATTTTTCTTCTAAGAAATGAGTAAAGAGGGGCAACTGTGAACACCCGATTTTATGCGGCCCATAAAATAAAAATCCAAAAATCAGCATATTTTAGAGTTTAACCCATTCATAGAATCATGTTGTTAGTTTAATTTTGTTAAGTGAAATTGCAAACCAATTCAAGTTTTGTCTATAGTCTTTATTGCAAACTATTTCAAATTCAGTTAAGACCTTATTTTTAGGTTCATTTCAAGTTTATATTTCATGTCCATTTCAAAAAAAATAAAAAAAAATATAGAAATAAAAAGGTTCATTCTGGTGGCCCATTTCAATTCTAAAAAGAAAAAAATAAAAATAAGAAAGATAAAATGTCACGGATCTTGGCCACGTGAAGCTGATAGAAGAAAACAAAAAGAGAATTGGCAGACAATATGATGAAAGTTTTTTTTCAATTCTCTGCAAAAGCAAATTCCTTTCGGTGAGGAATGAGGTAGCCACCTGTAAACATGATAGAATCAAGAAATCACGGGGGAATAATTTTTCTAGTTAAAAAAAGGGGGAATGATTTGAAAAAAAAAGAGGGTATTGGCAATAAGAGAGGGTGAGAATAGAGAAGGTACGGAGGGAGCGTCTGTTCAGAGAAAAAAAGAAAGAAGGTTCATAAGGTAAGTGATTTAAAAAGCATAGAGGATAATCTCGACATTTTTTTTCTTCTTCCTGACTCTCTTTAGAAGTATCATCATCACAAACCCCTCATCATTCCCTTTCATCACCTTCATCAGCATCTGCCTCCCAAACATCATCATCATCATCACACAAGCCAAATATAAGAAAACCAATTTCAGCCAACCCCAACCAAACCTTTCAAAATAAAAAAAATCAAGATTACAAAAATGGAAGACAGAGAAAAGGAGAGGGTCTGTATCATCTTGCTGCCGTTGTCGCCAGCCGCCCCTCACCACGTTTCGTAGCCTGACGCCTCTACCGTGCCGGAGTCGTGGTTGCACTAGCTACCCCGATCTCCGCCATCTCTCTGTTGTCCCCTAGCCGCCCTTTCTTCAGACCATCCTCGCGTCGCACAAAGTTTGCACTCCTCGCAGTGGTTCTGCACCGACGCGGCGTCCCTGTTCCTTTCCCTTTACGCGGCGTCTTCCTCCATAGCTGCGACATTCTCTTTCTCTCCCTCTCCACGTGTTTGCAAAACACAAGTGTATCTGGAACTTTCACCCTCACTAGCTCATTTTCTTATTTTGCAAGTGGCGTCCCTTTGTCTCTGCTTTCAAAGAAAACTCTAGACCAAGTTATTTTTGTCGTAACACTAATCCTTTTGCTGGTTCTTATTTTATTCTTAGCCATTTGTCTTTTTGTTTGTTAAGGTTGGGCTAATATTGCCAAGTACGTTTTTTCAAAGCCCAAATGGTGAATATTTTAACTTAACTATGGAGAGCATATTTTTAAAAATGGGCCAATACGGGAAGCATTCTTTAGATTGTGTTCATGTATATATATGATTGTTTTTGGATTAAAAATTGTGCTTTGACTTTTGTTAGATGACTAAATAAGTGATTGAGATATATTTTTAACTTAACCGTGATGGCTTATTAACTCAGTTAAACATCTTAGCTGTGACAGCTTGATGTTTTAAATTTTCAAGCAAAAAAATTAGATTTTTTTAGTTTGTATTACTTGTAAATATTTTCTTTAATATCTTTTTTTTTATTCTTTGAATTGTAAATTTATTAATTATTTGTTAAATATCTTATTTTAAATAAAATGTTAATTTAGCCGAGACGGCTTGTTAACTAAATATTTTGGACATCTAAGCTGTGACAGCTTGATGCTTCAAAATTTTCAAGCTAAAAATAAGTTTTTATGATGTCATTTTATTGTGTTTAGCATGTAAATATTTTTGTTCGTTATTATTATTATTATTAATATTTTATTATTATGATCATTATTATTATTATTATCCTTTTTCTTTATTATATTAATTTGAGTTAATCATTGAAGTGTATATATTTTATTTCAAACAAAGAGGTTAATTTAGCCGAGACGGCTTGTTAATTGACATTTTAGAATATCTGAGTTGTGACAACTTGATGTTCTATTTTCTTTTTTTTTTTAAAAAAACATAAATAAATATTTTGAAAGGTTATTAATAATTTGTACAATTAATTAAGGTACCGTCTAAAGACGGGTGTATTAGGGGTGCTGTAGAATTAAGTCCCTACCCTTCCCTGATCATAACCGACTCCCGAATTCAAATCTGGTTTCAAAGATCATTTTTATTGAATTAAATGGGTTTTCCTTTTTTTTCCCAATTAAATAAAAATTTGGTGGCGACTCCATTTTAAACAAAATCTATCATTTTTCGCCGTCTCGTCGCGATCCCGGTTGCGACAATAATTTCCTAATTTTAGTCATTTCAAAACACTACCATAGTATAAAAATTGAAATGCCAAAATAAATCACAATAAATGTTTTCATTTAAAAAAATCAATTTTTATGTAGTCCCTTATAAAATAAATAAGAGTTTTTCTAATCATGTCCTTAGGGCACAGGTTAAGAATATTAAATAAAGCAAGAGATCAAAACTTTAAACTGGATTCATACTTTAAAAATATTAAAATTTATCTTTTCAATATAAAAAATTTTACTTTAGTATTTTTAACTAGGATACTGACTAGATAAATCTAATAAATAAATAATTTTATATTGACATTCAATAAAGTTAAAGGAAAATATCAAATTATGGTAAGTAATTACTTATTGTGATAATTATCTACCATAATTTATCATTTTTTTAATTCTATTAATTGACAATATAAAAAAATGTTTACTAAAATCATTGCATAAAAATTACTCTTTCACAAAAATAGTAATCGCATTGACCAAACACACCTGAAACAGTAACACAAAGAAAGTTGATGGAGAGAATCGACCTCAATCATAATTTATGTAGATTGAATTATTTTTTTTTGTTTATTTATTTATTTTTTGGTTTTCTGGCATGATTCAGTGCAAGTTCTTTCATGGAGGGATAAACACTACTTTTTTTGCCAGGTCAACAAAGGAGAGGTAATAAAATACTTCATTACTTTCTATTATACTAGTAACAATGAACAGTAGATAGAAAGGTCACGATGAGAAGAAATTCTTCTAGAATAGTTGACTATGAATGAGTAATTAGTTGTTGATTCATTAATTCAACGCATGCTTTGAACGCTTCGTTGACCCTTCAACGATTCAATACAAATCCGCCAATGCAATGAGTCACCTGAGTTGAAAACTAAAATTGTTTCACCACACACGATATTTGTTGAAACTCGGTTACATGCTCAAAATGGGATGTGGAATTCGGTTCAGAAAAGTTCCATAAAAAATAAAGTTATATTTTAAGAAGATGTGCGATTTGAACGCCAAGGGTCGCGTGGCCTAATGGATAAGGCGCTCGCCTCCGGAGCGGGAGATTGTGGGTTCGAGTCCCACCGCGATCGTTTTTGACTTGGACTTTCAGTACTACTTTTTTTTTTTAATTTTATTTTTCATAATTCAAGTCACAGTAGAATTCAACCAGTTTTCAACACAAACCGAAACCAGGAATTGGGAAGAAAGAAACTCTGGCTCGTAACGGTCGATTTTGCATTAATCAATGCTCATTTTCAAACTAAAAACGAAATCAAAATCAATTTTTATGAGTTTAATTTTAATGCAGTCATCCAATCATGTATTATCACATCAATAAAAATGATTGAGTCTCACACCTATTATTTCAAAAGTCATGCACATGACTTTAAAAGTTTTGAAAAGTTCTACATTGTTAATGCATAAAAATTAAAAATATTTTTATATAATGATACTAGTATGCTACTGTATTCATTCAGAAATAATTGTCCAAAAATCAATATACCTCACTACAAGCTATTTCTAGATGGAGGGAGTACTAATTCTTCAGTCAACTTGTGTTTCACTGTCCATTTGGTTCATCTTCAAGTAGGAATACTTTTTAAAGAATTAAGTTGAAAAGAAAAATACTTTTAAATAACTTATTTTTAAAAAAATCAATTTGTATTTGGTTTGAGTATATTAAAAATAAGTTTAAGAGAATAATTTTTATTTGAATAGGATAAAGTAAACTTATTTTTAGTTATTAATATGAAAATAATAGTAATATTTTATCTTAAAAGTACTTTTAATATAATGAGAAAAAAAAACTTACCAAACACGTTGAGTTTCAGTAAAATCCCATTCTCATTCTACTAAAAATATATATTTGTTTTCGGAGTTCCGAAATAATAAGCCAAACAGGCACTAACAATTTCCCAGCCTAATAAGAATTAGACCATGCCCCTAATGGATCATGCACATGTGGATATGTAGTCAAAGACAAGACCAAAAAGACAAATGTTCAACACGTTGCGTTAGGAAGATTTTTAGTTCACCAAAACACTTATGCTATTAAATAGCAATTGTTTAATTAATTCAGGAAGTGGGTGGAACCTGTGCCATACTTAACTAGGCCCAATAGCAATTTGTTTGGGTTTAAAATCAAATGGATGTTCCACCAACCGTAGGATAAATCACCAAGGCACTGATGTGGTGCCGTTACATCTTTAATTAGCTGAAGCTTACCAAGATAGCGAGTTGGTCAAATATTTAATTTATAGTCAAAAAACTACATTACTAAAAAGGTATTCAATATAAGACGAGTGTATCAGAGAATTTAAGTACTTGATGCTACCTTCGTTTCAAAATAAATATTTTATTTTAATTTTATAAATGAATGAAAAAGTGAAAAAAATATTTATTTTAAAAGGGAGAGGGGATAGGTTTTTCTTGGTCCTTTGATAAACCATGGTCAAAAGATTTATATATCAGTGAGGGACACCCCAATTGCTTAAATCAGAGAATGGTTGTAACTCCAAGAACTAACTAGGCAGTGGGTCCTTAAAACACATGACTGGGATTCTGGATCACCTCAGTTACAATGGAAGCTGGAATTATCATATAGCATGATCCTGATAGCCTGGAGGATCATATACTCACTCAAGTTATTTTACAGATATACTGTAAATCAATCATAGAAATGACTTTGGAAAATTGGCAAGTAAATTGTGAATGTGACATTCAATGCAATTCACACCAGTTTGAGAAATCGGCAAGGACTTATTTGCTAGCTTCTTACATCCATTCACATCACATCCTAAACACACAACTGCAAAACTCATTGTGTTTACAATAATGTTGACATTCATCAAGGCACTGGCCAGCCTCCTAACTCCGAAGTTAAAAGAGAATAAGGATGAAGCATTCCCCTTATTATGCCCTGCCTCTGCCAAATATAAGGGATCAGCTCTTTCAAATTGTGAGGTAAGGCCACTAGGCCAGACATGTTGGTGCCTTTTGGTTAGCACTAAGGTTGAAATGAGGGGAATTAAAACTGTTTATAATGCGAATATCACATGATTGATTTAAAACTAGAGATTCTTACATTATAAGCTGGACAAAGGTCAACGGAAGACTTAGATTAATTCATAATCATATGCTTTCTTCATCTTAATCGTTATATATAAGCCCCCACAGTCCCACACAACCTAATTTGTAGGTAGGCTTGCCTTGCAGATTACTTAATAAGGGTTATATTAAATTATTTTTTTTAAATTTCATGATTATGGGCAAGTTCCAATTAAGGTCCATCGATTTGTTCCATTTTTTCTCATATATAAATAGAAGCCTTTTTGACAAGTTTTGGAAGTCTCATCATCAGGTTATTTACACTTGAAACAATACAACATCACCAAAGAATCAAAGTTGAAGCAAGTAACTTGTAATTTGACTTTTCATATTTTGCTTTCTGCAACTTATTCAAGCAAATACTTTTTAACCGAACCTAACACCATTAGAAGAACCAAGTTACAAAATATAAACTCTGTCAAGTAGTTTCATTTGCATTCCTTAATATCGCCACACGCCGCACCGTACCAATGAAGGATCTGCAAAACAGTCATTAAGAAAATGTCATTCTTTGGACACCTTACCCTTTTCTTGTAATAATAATAATATAATAATATTCCTCAACGTTCTTTTATATTTCCAAGTAATTAACTGCCCTCAAATTTCTGTGGCGCACACACACAACACACACACACAACACACACACACACACATATATATAAAATATAATATAATATGTACGTACTGCCATGGAACATGTCCAGCAAGCAGCCAATCCCCTTGTTCGTTTTGAAAGGTGAGTGTATAAGTTGCTCCATCTTCCTCAAAATTTTGGTCTGCGCATATATAACATGTTGTAGACACCAAGGTAAAAATCAAATCATCAACTATATATAAATATAATATACCATTAAAAACAAACCCACTAGAAAACACAAAAAAGGATATTGGTGCTCTTCACTTACATTTAGCAAACATACTAATCAAAGTGTTTGTAAGAGTTTGGTAAGAGTCGTAAAGCCTCAAATTAATCTTCCTCCCTACTGTCACCCCTTCCATGTTAACCTTGACATACAAAGAGTTTGGCCCTCTAGTTTGATTCTCATCAGCTTGCAATATCCTGTTGTTCTCTCTTTGGCCTCCTGCAGGATGCTGCTGATCATGATGGAGTTCTCTCTTTCTCCATGATTTGATTGGTGGCCACCCCACCAAACGGTTTTCTTCTTCTTCATTCCTGTATGCACATAGAAGTAAAAGTACATGCACGTTTCTTTATGCTGGTTTTTAAGGTCAGCTGAGATATATATGATCAAAATGTTGAAGTTAATGGGTTAAAAAAAAAACAAAAACAAAACATGGGAGTTGAGAGACAAAACTTACTTGTTTGAATTGTGCTTGTTTCGAGGCTTCTTTCCACTGCGGTCATCTTCCTCATTTGGCTGTCCACTCCATACAAGCAAAGGCAAAGGTTTCAAAGAATGCCCAAAGCACTCTTCAAAGCTACGCTTATTGTTATTGACGCGCTTTTTGCTTTCACCAGTAGTGCAACTGGGTCTCCACAATTCTGTGCTCTCCACCACCTGTTTTGACTTTATGAATCCTAGGTTTCTAACCTTCAATCTTTCTATGTGATCATGAGTGGGGAGAGCAAGGCCTAGCTGAAGCTCCATGTGGCACACAAGCAGAAGCTAATTAAGCATACACAATATATATAGACAGAAAAGGAGAACACAAACATAGGGCAAGTTTCAAAAGCTACAGATATATGTACTATATGGTATTCATATTCATACTAACTGGGGTTATTTTTGACCATTGGGACTTGTAACTATATATATGTGTGCATGTGTGAGTGAGGGAGGGGAATGACAAGGACTTTTGTCTTGTGGAACAGAGATAGGTTAGAGACAGCATGGGAATTTGGTCGGCTAAAAGAGCAGCAGCATGATAAGCTAGATGAGGAATGAGAGCACCAACGTGCCACAGCCACTTTACCCTCTTTCTTTAATTTGGTCTCAATTTTCCTACCAATATGTCCCCACGTATGCATATGCTAATGCTGCTCTATCTCTCCCTCATTGGCTTCTTTTTTTTTTTTTTTTTTCCTCTCCTCTTTTTCTCATTTCTTGAGTTTATGATACTTAGATTAATGTCCAAGGAAAGTGTCATATTCATTGGCTCCCTTAATTTGGTGAAAGGTGATCATCTGAAATGACATTGGAGATTGAGTTCATTAGCAGTTGGAAGAATCTAATCTTCGATAACAATACTCTAAGTCCATAAGTAAAGATAACGAAGACAGATAAATACAGATAACAGATTTAGAGATATAATATTATTTAATTAAACTGATTAACTAGTATAAGACACGATTGGGGGATTAATCATCTACTTTTATTTGGAATCAATTTGTGGCAACTGGCAAGGCAATGAATGTTAAAATTGTGTGACGTGTCAACACATGAATCATGGTGAACTTGAACATTGGTGCATTTGTTTCACATTTGAAAAAATATTATGAAACATAAATTTTATACATGTTTGTAAAAGTTGAAAATTGATTTTTTTTTCATAAACTAATTTTTTAATCTTTTATAAAATGTTGTTTAAGTTCTAATTTTTTTTAAAAAATTATCCAAATATACAAAAATTAATTTTTTTAAATAAAAAAAGTGTTTTTTTCAGAATAAAAAATCCCATGCAAACGAGGCATAAAACTCCTTAGCCTCTAAATCACAAAAACTCTGCTTGGCCGTAAACATGTGCCGAACAAGAGGCCGTTAATTAAGCTACTGATTGATTATAAAAGACATTCCAAATCCAGAATTAACGAAAGAAAAGCAGAAACTATAGTAGTTCATGCACCTGTTGATTTCGCTTGCTAATATGTCCAATATGTCGGCTGATGCCCGTCAAACGTATCATGATTTTAAGAAACTTAACACAACTTCCGTGTATCCACTGATGCACCTAGCTAGAAAATATTCGCTCCATTTCAATTTGATTAAAATAACTGTGATGCTTAATTCCCCTAGCTAGTTGCTACCTCTGTACTGTTCCGCTTTTAGATTAAACAATTAATGAACGATGATTCTTCCTGTTGCTCTTTTTTTTATTTTTTAATATTCCATTATCGGTTCGATGTTTGAACATGGTGATTTAGATACTTATATTGATACATGTCAATCATTGTTTAAATGAGTGTGTATTTTAGTTGTATAAGTAGCGAATTAACATATTGTTTTCATTAATATGTAAATCTATTTTTAATTAATTAACATCTTGATCAGCACTAACATAATTGAAATTCATATTTGTCAATGACTAAATGCAATTAGTTAAAGTTTGGCTCATATCTTACAAAAATGTGGATTTGAATTCTCTTACTCACTTGAGGATATAGCCACTTAACCCACCTAAACTTTTAGTTACGAAAAAGAAAAACTCAAGTTCACATTAATTTAAACACTCATCACCACGTCACTTTATAGTGTATATACTTCGAACCAAAAAAGGAAAAACAAATTTTTTTTCCACCCGTTTCCACTATTGACTCCTTATCCATGGATGCATGCGGAACTTGGGTTTAGAGAGAGTAACAATAACAATAACAAAATCAAAGTGAAATGTGCTCGACAAAGCACCCAACAACATATCGTATAGTTAGGTATGTGCTCCAAAATACTATTGTAGGTTTAGCAATGCAGCACAAGGTATTGCTGGTCCAGGGGCTGTGGCCAGGGGGTAGACCTTGTGAGGGCCACGTGATGGTGCAGTGGTGATGGGCATATTATGCTATTCGCTGAGCCCCGCACGAACATTGGAACCAGTTCTATAGCTAGCTCTCGTGCGATGAAGAGGTTGCAAACTCAACTAGTAGGACCCCGAAAACTCGATAGGTCTAATTCATTGCTGGCCCTTTGCCTGGCATTGATGACTGCACCCACACCCTATACAACTCACCACAATATTGAACACTCTGTTACATGTATATAAGAGTTATGTTATTTGTACTCATAATATATGAATATCGTGTCAACTCACATATTATTTACCGTTGGATAGATGTGGACCTCATTCAAGTAGAGTTTACAGCTCATCCAATAATAAATAAAATATATATCGGTGTTACATGCAATATAAATAACATTTTTTCTTTGTAAAATTATGAGACCCCTCCAACAACCCTTGTAAAGTATTTTTCTTTTTGAGAATCTGAATTGAAATATAAAACAAACAAATGAGATGTCACTCTCGAATCTCAATTTAATGACCGAAAGAACTGTGCAGAGCAGATAAAATTTTAGATGCTACGATAGCAAAAAAGAAACAAAAATGTTGATTGTAACATTCAATACTCAACACTTTTAACTACTATTGTATTATAAATATATTTAAAGTCAAATATAATGATGATTCTCAAAAATAAAATACGATGCATCATTATATATATCTGATATTCTCGAGCAAGGCAAGGCTAAGTCCTGTGGGAGGGCCCACTGGAAGAAGTGATATGCACCAAAGCACTAAATGGTTCGATTTCCCAAACGCTTGGCTTTGCTTTTGATGAGAGGATAAGAAAAACTCTGGCCCATTTATGTTCGAAGTGCTTGTTAAATTTATTTTTAATACTATATCGTTATCAATTTCAATCCAACCATATCCTGATATCCCTATGTATAGTTGCCACCAAAAGATACACTAATTTCAGATCCAGGTAATTTTTGCTATCCATAACACATTTTATAAGGTTCGAGTGGTTAAATTAAACTAATACTCAAGTTATATATCCTTCTAAGTTCAATTAGACAAGTTGGTGTGTATGCTAAAAATCTGATAATGTGAAAACACAATAAGCTCAAGCTGGAATTGAAAGCCCCACTGGTTTGCCAAGTTGTCCAGAACATTGTCTAAGGCAAAGCATAATTAAATTCTCCATTTGTTGACGCTATTATGTACAAAACATGATTAGTTGGTTTAATTTCTCGTAAGAAGCCAAGAACAACTTTAATTTTAGAGGGGACAGAGTCAAGACATTCTTTTATCTTTGTTTTACGTGTTGTCCAACTAAACTTGTACAAAATTTGGCATCATTTTAGCTTTCTTACTCGGTATTATTGCAGGTGAAAATGTGTTTTCACCGCTTTTACTAATCTTAAGTAGATAAGGTGAAACTATTTTTCAGTCATTTTCATCTATGGGAAGTCATTGTTTGTTACGAAAGGTGTCAATTACAACGCTTCTAGTTTAAGTCACTCGGCATTCCAAGTTGCAGGCTGAAAAAGAAAAGGGCACCTTTTACTTTATATTTGACGTGAAAAGGGGAGCTAATTTTATTTTGCTTTAAACCATCAATTTCAAGAGTTCATTAGATTCTAGGTGTTCAACTAATTTATTAGCTCAAACTTAGGCGATCTATTATAAGGATGAAATTCTCCTAATACTAATTTTTCCATCACAATTCACAATATTTAAACTGAACACCCTGTTTTAGTTATGTTGCACTATAAGATTTATGTGGGATACCGATGTATTCGAATTTTACCGAACTTATCGATGGGTATAGGGCATTAATTTAGGGCTTGTCGGTAGAATATTACCGACGGGTTGTAGCACTATCGGTAACTCCCGATGGTATACCGATGAGAAAAAAAATTTGAAAAGCCAGCCGGTACAATTGAATTAAAGGCGTCAATGATATCATTAGGGAAATAATATTACCGATGAGTATTTTATTTTCACCGAGGGGATTGGTAAAAAATATTTTATTTATATATTACCAATAGATTTATCGATGTGTATTTAATATTCATTTTTTAATTTTTAACAATACATTTATTTCTGATATGTTTACCTGTCGATAAAAATATATTTTTTCTGTGTCCGAATGCATTGTCATATGTGAGGAATTTATATAAACTATCTAGTTGCTTGACATTTCTTAATTTATTTTTTATTTATATGATAATTAAAGTATCAATTAAAATGAAATGAAATAAGTAAATAATAAATGATAATTAAATAAATAAAATAATGGAATAAATAAACAAAGTATCTGTATAAAATAAAGACAAAGTGTGGCAAATATAAAAATGTCTAAAATGTTATAGAAATAGCTAAAAGAATAAAGACTAGCTGAAGTCCTCTTAATCGTTAGCATCGTCATCATACCCATTGGAGTCATCACTATCATTAGACAAGGAGCCCTCAATAATGGAGAGGAATGGCATCATGGAGAGCTTCTTCTTGCTAGAGGATCCTGAGGCCTACATGTTGTTGAAAAACCTCATCACATCAACCATCAACCATCAACCATTATCTTCTTCTGCATCCTTTTGAATTTACTCTTTTCTTTCTTGGCCTTCTATTACCTCACAGCTTCGGCTATCGAATGTCTCTGAGCTCCTCCTCTACTGCTGCTCGGCCCTTTGCTTGCTCCCTGAGCTACTAGAGAAGTTGTGTCTACAATTGCATCCAATATTCATGCACATTATTAAACATAAACAACATAACAGACATATTTAAATAGTTACATCTTAACAATTACATACAATTCACATAATCCTAAAAATCGTTCTAGAGCATATCTTCTTATAATTCCGCAACATACATATCTTGCAAGATCTACAAACATAAAGAATCCCACAGCAAACAATACAAATAAGTCAGGAAAGGACCTCTACACCATTCTCTCCAGTCATGCAATCCATGTTTCCTACAATTCTATACCTCTACACCATTCTCTCCAGTCATGCAATCCATGTTTCCTACAATTCTATTTTAGAAATCATAAGTATTTGTCTTACATACATATTAAAATATATAAATAACAAGGATTTGTAACTAATAACCTATATAGTAGTGAAAAAACAAAAAAAATCAAAAGCTCCTTGCACACAACTAAATCCAATCCTGAAAATCTAAAATGAATAAATATTTAATTTTTCACATTTATAAAAATTGTAAAAGAAAATATACAATAAAAATAGAAAAAAATCAAACCAAAACTCCCGCAGTCAACACTGTCAGTGCTCCCTCCAATAGAATTCTTACATTAACAGAATAACAATAACAATTACTCTTCAATGAATTAAAAATAACTCTTTGGGCAATGAAAATGAACAGAAAAAAAATCCAAATAAAAAAACTAAACGATTAAAATGCTCACTAGCATATCTAGATTGCAATGGTGGCCTTGGTTTTTCGAGAATTAAGCTTCAACAATGGTGAATGGCATCGAGAAAGGTGGCAGCAATGGAGAAGGAGAGAGGGAAGAAGGAAGAAAGAGAGAAGTTGCAGGGAAGGAAAGGCATTCTTTTTCAATCATGGTTACTAATGGCCCATAATTAAAGTGAAACCCATCGATAACCATTAAAGTGAAACAATGCATTTTGGGTTGCCATAACGGGTGTATGGAATCCCAAGAGACATGAATCAATGTCCCAAAATTCAAAAACCCATCGATATTCACAAAATAAAAATTATTTTATTTTGTTCTGAACCCATCAATAAAACTGTCAATAATCATATTAAAAAATTAAAAAAATTAATTTAATTAAAGCCCATCGGTATATCTGTTGATAATCGGATTAAAAAAATTAAAAAATAAAAATTAATTTAATTGAAACCCATCAGTATATCTGTCGATAATAAACTAATTAAGAATCAAAAACTAAAAAAATTAATTTAAATGAAGCCAGTTGGTATACTAGTCAATAATTAGCTAATCAAAAAAATAAAAATTAGAAAAATATACTTGTCGGTCCCCCCCGTCAGTGCTTTATTCGTTCCATGTGCCAGGCATGCATATACTGACGAGCCTAAATTAAATATCCACCCTATTGGTAAACCTGTCAATATACCCATATGAAACTGTACGCCCAAATGGTGCACTATCATACTGAGAGTTACCTACGGTTGTTGCCTAGTTTAGTGATTAACATCTAAATATTTATAAAATGTATCAACCTGTTGGTATACCCCTCAGAAGTTACCGAATAGTCCGTACCCATCGGTAACTGTCATCGGTATCTCGCCGATTTCTGCTGGTGTTGTTTGAGGAAAATGGCTAATTGTTGAACCCACCAAATATTAGTAAAAAGATTGAGTTAACCAAATGTAATGTAAATTTTTTTAAAAAAAAGAATAGGAGTGGTGCCATTTTTATAAACTGTGGTAAAAAGAAAGGGATAAAAAAAAGAGAGAAGGGAGGTGGGTTTAATCCAACCCAACACACACTCCCACCCTAAATTCACCTCACATATCTCTATCTTTCTCTCTCCTCTCTGTTCCCTCACCCATGCCCACATTCCTTTCTTCTTAATTTCTATTCTTCTCATTTTACTTTAATTTTTTTCAACCCACAAACTCCATTGTGATCTTAGCTTTTCATTAAATCTTCATACTCATTAGCTTCCAAAGTTTGAGGTAAGTCTCCAATCTCAATCTCATCACCCTTTTTGGTTACTTTAGGGTATATTTTAAAACTAGTGAGCTCTCAAAAATGGTGAATGAGTATATGTTGGATATTTTAAGCACAAATCTAGTAAATTAGAAGCTCTAACATTAATAGATTGTAGCGGGTAGAGTCAAGGCTTGATTTTTTCTCTAATCCTTAAGAACTCTAGGTTCCATAAATTGGGACTTTTGTTTAATGAGCTCTCTAATTGATAAATTGTTTTAAAATAAATTATTTAAATTTGTCAAAATGCTTATGTTTGCTAGATTCTATTGACGCGGAGTGAGTTACTCCCTCTGAAGCTATTAGGAAGAGGCCTAATTGATCCCTTTGTACTGTGAGTGGCTATTTACATAGTGGAGGTGTTTTAAATTATTTTCATGGGAGAAACTAATGTGTTAGATTTGATAAAAATTTCATTCTGAGCTACTTGGATTATTTAGTTTGTTTGATTAGTTGATTTTCTAAAATATGATGGTTATTAAATATGACTTGATGATTTGGTTGAAATTATTACTAGCTCTTTTGGTCGAATTTATAATGCCATGATTTTGTTACATGTTATTTCAATGTGCATTGGAAAATTTTAAGATATTTGATACTTGCAAAGTTAGATTAATATGAAGATTGAATTTTAGATTTGTAAATTATGTTTGATAAAGTTTATTTAAGAAAACCATGATGGGTTCTAAGATGGAATTACCGCTCGCCATAGCAAAGAGAAATAATGATAATACTGCTTGCCGTAACAAAGAGAAATAATGGCATTACCGCTCCCCATAGTGAAGAGACATAATGACAATACCGCTTGCCATAACGAAGAGATATAATGACATCATTGCTTGCTATGGGGAAGAGATGTAACAACCCATGTGCATATAGTTTCTGTCAGTGAGATAAAATTTGAAAGAATCTTATTTGATATATCACAAACTTTGTGATTGACGGGTTAAGATTACTCCCTAAATAAAATTTATTCTTCGTATGTAACTCTCATGAGTAATGGAGTATTTGATACTGAAGTTGATTTTATATGAGAATGGGGAATTGGTGAAAATAGTGAGAAAGTGTATTTAGTAATTGTTTTTAAGATTATAATTAGAAATGAAATTTTGAATGGTACTTCTTTTAAAACTCTAGAAATTTTGAATTATTAATGGGTTTTAGAAATTTGCATGATTTACATGCTATTTCTTTTTTTTAAAATGCTTGTGCGTTAATTGGTTTTGCCTTATTGTCCACTTGTTTATAGTCTTCACTAGATCTATTTGACTCGCCCCTCCCCTTTTCTTCTAAATTTTCGGGTAGCTAAGTAGCAGGTTCCTGGGATTGCTGTTTGCCTAGGATATTTTTTTGGTAGGCATTTATTGTCAGTGAGGCTTTAATATTTTGCAACTATAGGGCATATGTTGAGTATTTTGATTTATGTGTATGAACAGGAGATTAAGCATGATCTTTTGTATAATTGGTCCTTATTATGTCTATAACTAGAAACACTAGACTGTATTGACTGTTGAAATTGGATTATGTCATTGCATTGTGTAACATGCTAAACTTGATATGTGGGTTGTTCAATTTTTAGGGGAGGTTCTGTCAGATAAGTATTTAAGTTTGTAATTTAATTTAGTGGGATCATATTTTTAGGCTTGCCAGGCTAGGCGAGTTTATCTAGTCTGTGTGCTAGTCGCAGCCTATAATTAGGTCGTGAAAAAGTTAGTATCAAGGCCAGGTTGCTAGGTCCTATCATCCTAATGGCTGCAAATATTTGGGCAATTATGGAATATTACTTGTAATTTGTGTACTCGAGCACAACGTACAAGTAGGAAGCTACAGGGGTCCATCGTTAAACTAGAGTCTTTTGATCTAGTTGTCAAATTCTATTTGGTGTTGTCTTTGCAATTCTCATATGATGATTACATCTATGTTTTGATCGCTATTTATGTCATAGGTGTCGATGCCACCCAAGAAAAACCTACTAGGAACCCAACTACTGATGAAGCTTCCACTCAACCTCATGTAGTTGGCATGTTGATCGCCATGCTAGACGTACACGGGGTGGTGCAATACCCTAATTCCAAGTTCCTAGAGCTACACGTGGGGATCCTACACTAGCCAGACTAGCTACAAGTATGGATAATGTTCAACAATCAATTCAACAATTGGTGAATGCCCTTGGAGGAGATTGGCAGCCTCGTGTAGACCAAAATCAGGAGGATTCAGAGTCTAGCCAAGAGGTGGCAAATGTTGAGTAGCCATTAGAGCACTATCAGGGGCCAGTGGTTTCTTTGTCTTCGTTTACTAGGCATAACCTTCCAGTATTCAGTGGTTCCAACTTTAATGAGGACCCGGAGAGGTTCTTAGATGATATGGTTGGATATGTAGAGCTTTGGGATGTTCTCTTACTCGGATGGTTGAGTTGGCAACCTTCCAACTATGAGATGTAGTAAAAGGTTGGTATAAGATCACCGCCTTTGGTTTGGAATAAGTTTACTCAATTTTTCTTAACTCATTTCCTATCAAAGAGTGTTTGAGCTAGCAGTAGACAACAATTTGAGTCTCTTATGCAAATAGATCAAATGATTGTGATGAAATACAACACCTAATTTAAAAACTTGGCTAGATATGTATCGCACATGGTTGCTACTGAGGAGCTATGAGTTGATCGTTTTATTGATGGTTTAGGGCCCAATATATATAGGATACTAGCAGGTTCTGAGATAACATATGAGCAAGCTTTGAATAAGGCTTTGGCCATTGAGTGGGGAGGCAAAGATAAAGGTGAAGCATCATGTGGCTCATGCAAACTGTCACAATTAGAGGGCCGCTACAGTGTGGGTTCCAGAGATGATATCATCCAGAGATGTCGAGGTCAACAGAAAGCCCCTCAGTCACAGACCATCCATGGTAGTCAGACTACTAACAGTGCTCCTAGTTAGGGCTTTGCACCGTATCAGAGGCATTCCGATCGAGTCCCTCTTACTTGTGCTATATGTGGGAAAGCGCATTTTGGACCATGCAGACAGGGCTTTATAAGGTGTTATCAGTGTGGGCATGTAGGACATTGCTAGAAGTTGTCCTATGATGCACTCTTAGCCTTTTGCTAGTGGAGCTACAACATCTACGGTTCCAAGCTGATAGGGTGAAGATCTAGTGGTACTCAGTAGAATAGTAGAGGATTGGTTACGAGAGGTCAGGGGCAAGCTGGTAGAGGACAAGCTCATGTTTTTGCTATGACTAGACAGGATGCTCAGGCATTTTATGCTGTTGTGACAAGTATACTTTCAGTATGTTCTCATGATGCACATGTTTTGATTGAGTCAAGAGCAACCCATTCTTTTGTATCACCTTCCTTTACATCTTGTCTTGGGAGGGACCCTACACCCCTTGAGGAACCTTTGATAGTAGTTATGCTAATGAGTACCTTGTTAGCCACTTTAGTGTTTAGAGCATGTGAAGTTTTGATGGATGGCAAACTTTTAGTAGTTGACCTTAGAGTTCTTAACATGGTAGATTTTGATGTGATATTGGGTATGGGTTGGTTAGCTTCTTGTCATGCTAATATAGATTGCTACAATAAAGTGGTAAATTTTAGCATGCTAGGTGAACCGCCATTCACATTTCAACGTGATCAGCATTAGTTACCAAGCAACTTGATTACTTTCATGGTGACTCAAAAATTATTAAGAAAGGGTTGTCATGGGTACCTAGGCAATGGTGAAAGATACTAGTTTATCACAGGGGAGGTTGGAACATATCCATGTGGTATGCGAATATGCTAATGTTTTCTCAGAAGAGATACCATGATTACCACTTTACAGGGAGAAAGAGTTTTGCATAGATTTTCTTCTAGATACCTAGCCAATATCTATATCTCCATGTAGAATGGCTTCAGCCAAACTTAGAGAATTGAAGGACAGTTGAAGGAGCTACTTGATAAGGGTTTCCTTTGTCCTAGTTATTCTCCTTTGGGGGTGGACCAGTGTTGTTCGTTAAAAAGAAGGATGGTTGACTCCATTTGTGTATTGATTATAGACAATTGAACAAAATAATGGTGACGAATAAGTATTCAATTCCACGTATTGATGCTTTATTTGACCAGCTTCAGGGATCCCAATGTTTCTCAAATACTGACGTGCAATTTGGATATCACTAGCTGGAGAAAAGGGGTGAAGAAAATGGACATCCCTATTCCTAAGATGGCTTTACGTACTTGTTATGGTCATTATGAATTCTTGGTAATGTCTTTTTGGCTTACCAATGCACTAGCAACCTTTGTGGATTTGACGAATCGAGTCCTTAAGCCATTATTGGATCACTTTGTTATAATATTCATTGATGACATTTTAGTGTATTCCAAGAGTAAGGAAAAACATGAGCAGCACTTGAGGTCGGCCTTGCAAACCTTAAGACAACATGAGCTGTATGCTACGTTCTCTAAATATGAATTTTGGTTGGACAATGTGGCTTTTCTTGGACTTGCAGGATATTATCACCGATTTGTTAAGGATTTCTCCAAATTAGTAGCTTCTTTGACAAAATTAACACAGAAGCAAGTTAAATTCCAGTGGACTGATGCATGTGAGCAAAGTTTTTAACAGTTTAAGAGTTGTTTGACATCTGCCTTGGAGTTAGCATTGCGTACTTCAAGTGGTGGTTATGCAGTTTACTGTGATACTTCTAAAGTTGGCTTTGGTTGTATGTTGATGCAATTGGAGAGAGTGATTACTTATGCATCTAGACAACTTAAGAAGCATGAACAAAACTATCCCACACATGATTTAGAGATAGTGGCGGTGATATTTGCTCTCAAGATTTGGAGACATTATTTATATGGTGAGACATGTGAGATTTACACTAATCATAAATGCCTTAAGTATATCTGTCAGCATAAAGACTAGAATTTAAAGTAAAGAAGGTGCATGGAGCTCTAAAAAGACTATGACTGCACGATTCTGTACCATCCAAGAAAGGCAAATATGATGGTTAATGCATTTAGTACAAGGTCTATGGGAAGTCTTGCATATATAGCTGAGGTTAGAGGACCAATGCTGAGAGAATTCCAAGAACTTGTTGACAGAGGAGTATAATTTGAAGTCACAGGTGGACGGTCCCTATTAACTCATGTTCAAGCCCGTTGTACCATGTTGGATGATATTAAGGATAATCCAGGAGAATATCCCTTTTTAAAGAAGGTTATGGAAGAGGTCTAAGCAGGCAAAGCTTCAAAGTTTGTGGTTGATTTTGATGGCATTTTGAATTATAGCAAATGCCTATATGTTCCTAATGTGGCAGATTTGAAAAAAAAGATATTAGAGGAAGAACATCATTCTTCTTATACTATTCATCCAAGTTCTGCAAAGATGTATCAAGACTTGAAAGAGTTCTATTCGTAGGAAGGAATGAAAAAGGAGGTAGCTATGTTTGTTTCTAAATGTTTAGTATGTCAACATGTCACAACCAAACTTGGATCGTGATTGGCACCTAAGAAATCCCATTCTCATGTAAGCCTCATGACCTGTATACCTTTCTATATGTATAATTTTATATAGAAAATTCATTTAAGATAGAATTCTATTTTCTACGTAAAAATCACCTATTTTCTGAAATCAAGATAATCATAATTGAACTTTCATTATCAACGTCTAAAATTTGAAGTCATGATATTACCCATAAACGTTTACTATCAACTACTTTTATTCAAATTATCCATAATGTCCAAATCTTTAAATACAATCACAATATAGTCAAATTATGCAAAATGCAAAACAATCGATAAATGCTTCAGGACTCCTGCCTGCAAATGACACTGGAGCACTCGAAATTGAACCGAGAATGTTTCACTCAAGTGAAGCTCACTAGCTGAAATCTCTATTGCTGCTAGGAAAAGCTCGCAACAATTGCTATATCTGTAAATAAGAGAAAAGAAGATAAGTGAGTTTTATGCAAAACTCAGTGAGTGAATCCTTACCTAAAACCCCCTTAATGGGACATGAGAAAGAAATCAATACAAATTTGTAACACATTTATACTTATGTTATATAATAGCTATAAAATCATAAATTTTCTGGAAACATGAAAACCATGATATTTCTCAAGGCATTATAAAAGAGAACATACTATCCATGAACTGTAAGATGATGCTCAGTCCTTGGTAAACATGAGCTCATAACTAAGATCTTAACGGTCCTTGGCAAACCGTGTCCTTGTCGGACTAATCTAGATAAGGATAAGCTTTCCCCTGACGGGTCTTGGTATACCAAGATTAATGGAATAGCTGTCATTAACTCACAGCTCTGTTCCTCTAAGTAGTTCTTTATTCTAAAACCAATCTTTTCACAACATTACATAAAGTTTTCTATTCTAGGGTTCAAAAGCTTCTCATATAACATTATTCAATACCAGTAATCATGTAATCATCATAACAACTTTAAATGTTCAAAATCATAGTTCAAGCCTCTAAAATCTTATTTCAACAATAGTGGTCTCATGGTTTTGTTAGAAACATGTTCATGCTCTTAAATCAATAGTGCACAACATAGTAACCAGTAATGTTCTCAAATCTTTATGCAAAAATATCTAATATCATGATATAAACTATGTTTTCATGAAAATAGCTCTAATGCATAACATAGAAGTCACAGATGTGAGCCCACTCACCTAGAGTGGTAGAATGTGTAAGAACAACACCAACAGAACTCTAGGAGGTATGTATGACATATCCATCATTATAGCAATAATACTCTAGATTAACCTCTAATAACCCCTAGATAACTCAGATCTAACTTTGATGTAATGAAAAACGTCACTTCATTAAAGAGTGTGAAAACCACCATCCTAACCCCCAAAATAAAGAGAGATTAAAGGCAATAGGAAAAAAAAAACTAGTGAAATCTCCTATCTTTAAGCCTTAAAAGTGAAAGATTGGAGTTAGATTAAGTGAAATGGAGTGAAAAAGAGGTAGAATGGTGTAGGGAGGCATGGGTTTCATGTTTGGGGGTGTAAGGGCTGTGTTTTTTTGTGGTTTGGACCAAGAAATGGGGTTTTTATTGAGATTTTGATCGCTGCAGTGCTCACCAGATGGCTTAAAAATCTCCACCCGCATTGCCTCACTGTACCTTCACCGCTCTATAGCTATCTAGAATGGTTTTTCTTAGATCCATGAGCAACAATTCAAGTGCTAGTATGTCTTAGACTGGGTTATCTTAATACCCACTTATTTACATTTCTTAATGTCCTCATTTATTTTACTCTCCATTAACTTTAAAATATAAATATAAATAAGGAAGTACCCCCCATTTAGATTGAAATAAAATATCATAAAAATTAAAATCCCAACAAATCAAAATTCAAATTTTGGGTTTTAGTTCAAATTCAGGAATTTTTAGGATTTTATAAACTTGTGGGCTAAAAACGGAATGTTTAAATGTTTCATAAAATTCATTAAAAATTGTTCTTTAACTTATTTTTCTCTTGGAAACAATTACTTGGAATTTTGATCTCAAGAATGTGATTCTATCATATAGCCCTCCAATGATGTGTAGGATCTATACGTAGTGAAATTTAGGATTTGGAATAACATATAAGGGTATTGAAACCTTCCTAGTTCAAAGGAAAAAAATCTAACCTTTTTATTTAAAACTAGGGTATCACACACCAAGTGAAGGCTCAACATCAAAAGCCTGAGGGATTGCTCAAACAGATTGAAATGCTTGAGTGGAAGTGGGAAAGAATCACAATGGATTCTGTAACAGGATTGCCTAAAATCGCAAGGGGTCATGATGCAGCTTGGGTGATTGAAGACTGATTGACAAAGTCTACACACTTATTACTTGTGAAGACTACCTACATAGCAACTCAGTATGCCAAGCTGTATTTGGAGAAAATTGTATCGCTGCATGGAGTACCAGTATCTATTATATCTGATCGAGGGTCTCAATTCACTGCTTACTTTTGGAAATCCTTTCAGACATCATTAGCAACTAGATTGGACTTGAGCGCTATTTTTCACCCTCAGACAAATGGTTAGTTTGAGAGGGCAATACAAATCTCAGAGGATATGCTCCGTTCTTGTGTCTTAGAATTCAAAAGTAATTAGGACCAATATCTATCGTTGATGGAGTTTTCTTACAATAATAGTTATCAATCTAGTATCCATATGGCTCCATTTGAAGCTTTATATAGGAGACATTACAGATCACCAGTTGGCTAGTTTGAGGCTAGGGAATCCAAATTGGTTGGCCATATTTAATTGAAGAAGCTATTGAAAAGGTTCAATTAATTCAAGAAAGCTTAGTAACAGCCAAAGCAGGCAAAAATCTTATGTAGATTAGAGACGTCAACCTTTAGGGTTTAGCGTAGGAGAACACATGTTCTTACAAATTTCTCCTCTGAAAGGCTTGTTAAAGTTTGGCAGGAGTGGGAAGCTAAGCCCAAGGTTCATTGGACTTTTTGAGATATTTGGAAAGGGTGGGGCAAGTAGCTTATCGCTTAGCTCTTCCACTAGACTTTTCACGATTTCATCCACTTTTTCATGTTTTGATGCTTCGAAAATATGTTCATGACCCTTCTCACGTCATACAACATCAATTATTTGATCTTGATAAGAACCTAAGCTATAGTGAGCAACTGGTGGCAAGAGTAGATAAGCGAGTAAAGCGCCTACAATCAAAGGATGTTGCATCTGTAAAGGTTCTTTGGCAAGAACAATCTAGTGAAGAAAAATATTCACATCTTTTTTGAAACACAAGCTTAGTAATTAGATTGAAATTCGAGGACGAATTTCTTTTAAGGAGGGAGGTATTGTAACATAAAGAAAAAAAAAGAAAGAAATGAGTGATGACATTTTTGTAAATTGTGGCAAAAAGAAAGGAAAAAAAAAAATAAAAGAGAGAGGAGGTGGGTTTAAGCCAACCCAACACCCACTGCCACCCCAAACTCACCTTACTTATCTCTCTCCCTCCCACCCCTTTTTGTTCCTTCACTTACACCTATGTACCCTTCTTTTTCTTCTCTTTTCATTTTCTTTTAGTTTTTTTAACCCACAAATTGCATTGTGATCTTAGTTTTTCATTAAATCTTCATACCCATTAGCTTCCAAAGTTTGAGATAAGTCCCTAATCTCAATCTCATTCCTCTTTTTGGTTACTCTAAGGTATATCTTAAAACTAGTGAGCTCTCAAAAATAATGGATGGGTATATGATTGATATTTTAAGTACAAATCTAGTAAGTTAGTAGCTCTAATATTAATATATGGTAGTGGGTGGAGTCAAAGATTGATTTTTTCTCTAATCCTTAAGAACCATAAGTTCCATGAATTAGGGATTTTATTCAATGGGCTCTCTAATTGATAAATTATTTTGAAATAAATTATTTAAACTTATCAAAATGCTTATGTTTGCTAGATTCTATTAATGTGGAGCAAACTAGTCCCTCCGAAGCTGTCAAGGAGAGATCCAGTTGATCCCTTTGTACTGTAAGTGGCTATTTACATAGTGGCGGTGTTTAAATTATTTTTATGGGAGAAACTAATTTATTAGATTGGATAAAAATTTCATTCTAAGCTACTTGGATTATTTGGTTAGTTTGATTAGTTGATTTTCTCAAATATGATGGTTATTAAATATGACTTGATAATCTAGTTGAAATAATTACTAGCTCTCTTTATTGATTATATAATGCCATGATTTTGTTATATGTTATTTCAATGTGCATTGGAATTACCGCTTGGCATAGTGATGAGAAATAATGACAGTACTGCTTACCGTAGCAAAGAGATATAATGGTATTATTGCTCGCCATAGCGAAGAGATATAATGGCAATACCACTCACCATAACAAAGAGATATAATGACATTACCATTTGTCATAGCGAAGTGAGGTAACGGCCCATGTGCACATAGTTTCTCTCAGTGAGATAAAATTTGAAAAAACCTTGTTTGAGACATCATAAACCTTGTGATTGACGGGTTATGATTACTCCCCAAATAAAATTTATGCTTTGTATGTACCTTCATGAGTAATTAAGTATTTGATGCTAAAATTGATTTTATATGAGAATGAGGAGTTGGTGAAAATAGTGAGAAAGTGTATTTAGTAACTGTTTTTAAGATTATACTTAGAAATGAAATTTCGAAAGGTAATTCTTTTAAAACAATGGAAGAAATATGGAAATTGTGATTATTTTTATTATTGAGCTTTAGAAATTTGCATGATTTATACGCTACTCCATTTTTTTTTATTTCAAATGCTTGTGCGTTGATTGGTTTCTCCTTATTGTTCACTTGTTTATAATCCTCACTGGATTTGTTTGACTCACTGCTCCCTTTTTCCTTTAGATTTTTCAGGTAGCTAAATAGCAGGATCCTAGGATTGCTGT
Organism: Dalbergia cultrata; assembly: GCA_031216105.1. Taxonomy (NCBI): domain Eukaryota; kingdom Viridiplantae; phylum Streptophyta; class Magnoliopsida; order Fabales; family Fabaceae; genus Dalbergia; species Dalbergia cultrata. The sequence goes on along the minus strand of CM062349.1, from coordinate 32,216,255 downwards.
TTGCCTACGATATTCTTTTTTGTAAGCCTTTATTATCAATGAAGCTTTTTGACTGTTGATTCTAATATTTTGTAGCTATAGGATATAGGTTGAGTATTTTAATTTATGTGTATAAACAAGAGATTAAGCATGATCTTTTGTATAATTGGTCCTTATTAGGCCTATAACTAGAAACATTGGAATATACTGGCTGTTGAATTTGGATTATGTCGTTGCATTATATAACAGGTTAAACTTGATATGTGGGTTGTTCAGTTCTTAGGGGAGGCTCTAGCGGATCTTCGGTACCCAAAGTATTTAAGTGTGCAATTTAATTTAGTGGGATCATATCTTTAGGCTTAGGGTTTAGGGTTAGGTGAGTTTATCCAGTCTATGTATTGGTCACAGCCTAAAATTTAATTTAGTGGGATCATATCTTTAAGTATATATCTTCTTATGTTTCTCGTAATAAAGTATAATCTTGTGAGTCAATATTAAGACAACACAAGCATTCTTGTCATACATGTGGAGCTTCATATAAAGCCTTTTTTAAGTCCCATATATTATTAACATTCCTTATATTTTACAAAAGTTTTGATTTAATTTTAAAACTTTTTCATTCTATTTACATCTCTCAAGACATTTCAATCTTATCACTTTTTAATAAAATGTATTCAAATTATAAACAAAAAATTTGAACAAAATGTCAAATTGCAATGATCGAAAGTCATAATAAGAAAATGTCACTAACGATATCAAATCACTTGAGAATGAGGGTTTGAACCAAGTAATCTTCAAAAAAAAAAAAAAAGTCCTGCACACTTAACAAACTATCAAAATGTTCACTCAGAAATCTAACAAATTTCCAGGAGATATTCGTATGTCAATTTATAACCCTTTTAACCAATTGTTTAGTTGTTATATGGTATGTATAGATTTATCCTTGTATCTCAGTTTCAGCCATAGTTGTAAAACTCAAACCAGTAATAGACTCGGTCAAGGCACCGAGTCACTTATTCAACCAATGGGTCACTAGTCGAACCGGTTAAAATCGTATTTATATGAAAAGAAATATAAAACTATATAAAAATTTAAATAAAATATAATAAAATAACAACTAATTGACAATTTAACATTTTTTAAAGGGTCCAAATATAAAAATATAATTAAATAATATAAATTCCTAAATATTATTTTCATTTCACAATCACGAATCACAATTAACAGGTTCAGAACATAATTGCACAAGTAAACTGACAAAGTTTTACATCACAAAATCACCAGTCATGACAATATAAACAAATTTATTACATTTTTTCTAAAAGTCAAATTAGAATATATTTTTTAAGATTTAGAAAAAGACATCATTTAGCCCAAAAAAGAAAAAAAAGCAAAAAAAATAAAAATAAAAATTGACCCTGTCCGGTTGAACCGGCCGCGTCACCGGTTTTGATCCAAACTTGGCCGAGTCAAACTAGGTCACACCACTTTTAATGCGAGACTGATCCAAACAGTAGCTCGGACCAGTTTCATGACCGGTTCACTGGTTTTCTGGTCTAACCGGCCGATCCGAGCCGATTTTTACAACTATGGTTTTAGCAATATGATGGTAAATATATGTCAGTTAAAGAAGGACTGAAATTTGTTAGAAGCATTTTGAAATAGTGAGATAGAGTTAAGAGAGTGCACCAGGAGTTTTTATACTATTTTAACTTCACTAAAAAGTCGACTCCAGTCTTCACTAATGATGGTGAGAGTTTCACTAAGTTTCAAGTTTAAATACAAATTCCAAACGAAAATACAAAGCTGGATGATAACCAAGTAACCATCTCATAGCAAGTAAACTCAAGATTCTAACCATGGACCAAGACGAATTACAAGATGATAACCTTTCCCCTTTTGCAAAATATTCTCTCTAAGATAATAAATCGAAAAGCTCACACTTATGGCTTTTTCAAAACAAGTCTCGGTGGTGAGGTTCAACCTTTTCCGAAATATATATAGTCACCCAAACATTGTACACATCATACAAAACAAATAAAAAAAAATTGAACTGGGAAATGTTGGTTCAATAGAGGCATGCTGGAAGAAGGTATAGATAGATTTTTCCTTTTTAAGTCATAGTCTAGATAGCTCCTTTTTTATGCAGGAAAAGTTCAACACATTGTATCCTTAAATGGTGAAAGATTTTGACAGTTCCTTATATCTTTTTACTCACACTTTCCTATTTTATATTTGAGATGTGGACCCCTTTTACTCATTGGGTTCTGCAATCTTTTTAGAAGGTGCATTTTTGTTTGTGCAGCATTGACTTTCTCCTTTTGTCAGTGTTGTATGTGTACCACTTTGGTTTTCATCATACACTTCATATTTTGAAACTGTGATAGAATATCTCCTCTTCGATTAGGAGACATTTGATGTTTCATATAATATGAATCTCTAAAACACTAACAAGTTTATTAGAAATGTTAATGTAAATATGTTTCCCATTATTTAAAGGTTGTCAAGCCAATAATCTCCCCATTGATGATAAACATTCATAAAGGAAATGATAATGAATAATTAGAAAGAATACTCCCCCTTAATGTGAGCTTCTCTTGAAATTTTAAATATTTTCCATAGGATGTTCTTATATTTCCATTGTCTGGAAATCAAGATTAACTTTAGGAATAATTGCTATGAATTTAATTTTCAATTCATTCCATTTGGAGAAGCTGAGGAACATGACTTAATGATTTGAAATTTTGCCCATAGTTGTTTTTCTTCTTTCATAATAAAGAATGATTAAGCGCAGGAACACACATATGCAGTTATGCATCAGAGAGAAAGGAACAACATGCATCAAGCGAATGAGATTTTCACAAGTCCAAACAGATTAATCAATCATATAAGACACATAATGACTTGTGATGGTGTCCACACATGTTCAATAAAAAATATATCAAACATTGATTAGGGGTTTGAAAGGTTTTGAAATGAAATTTTTAAAGACATGTTATCATGTTGTATTCATTAAATTTATGAGGCACAAGTATAGAACATGTATAAGATCTACAACTGTAGCATATTGGCACAAGTACAGAACATGTATAAGATATATAGATACAACATATTAGCACAAGTACATAACAAGTACAAGATATACAAATGTAGCATACTGGTACAAAAAAAAAAATAATGTGACTATTTACCAAAAAAATAATAATGTGAATATTTACCATTAGTATTGAGGCTTCAAATTTCATCTTCAAGATTGAAGTATTTGAAAAATAGAGTTAAAAACATCCCATAAGGGAGAGTAATGCTTTTAATACTCTTTGCAGCATTAGTGATATAGTTCATGATGACATAACTAAGAGATAATGGGTTTTGAGTGATCAGTGCATATAGAATCAGTGTGTCATCACAAGAAGTTTTTATCACAGCTTCCATCCTTTTGTGCCCAAGAGTGGAAGGGGTAGGTTTTATGCCATGAAGAAGACTACTATTTTGGGAAATAGTTAGTACTGCATCTTTTTATGATAGAGTAAAACATTCATGGCTGGGCCATTTTCCACTAGAATAGATTGTGGCCTATCAGAGGGAATTTTTAAAACTTCTTGAATGCACTCAAGATTGATTGAAATCATTTTATCTTTCACAAAGGAGATAAAGTGTCATTTTGAAAGCAAAGGTTGCTGTAAAATACTTACACAAGTTGAGGGTATACTAGTTCATTAAACTCAAATAGTTCTAGCCACCCTTGATACCGAAGCATCTTTGTAAAATCAAGATCATTTCCACAAAAAAGTTTCAAGATTACCACGAAAACATGTTGTGATTTTTCTTTTCGAGAAATCGTTTAAATAATAATGATAGTTTTGAAAGGTTTGAAAAATAAGTGGGTTTCAAAACCTAGAAAGATGAGAGAGGAGGATCTTTCTTGGTAGACTTACATTGGCAATTAGAAGTGCCACTTGGTTCTTGCTTTTCACAAAGGATGAAGGGGGCACTTTGCGCTTAGAGTTTTCACCTCCTCCAGCAGGCAATCCACGCCGCTCAGGTTCTTTGTTAGGGGCATTTCATATGGAGAAGTGTGTAGTTGAAGGAAGGTATTTTTCTTTCTTTGTGATGTCGGAAACTTGGGCTTAGAGGTACAACTCTTAATCTTTTGCATTTTGTAAGTGGTTTCAGAATATAAGTTGTGAGAAGAAGAGAAGATGAGACATTTAGATGGAGAATATGGGTCTTTAAAAGAAAAAAAATACCGCTATTAAAAGATAAAAGGAAATTAACACAGTGATAGTTGTTGCTTACTCATTTGGTATTGGAGATTTTCAAGATAGGGTAAAAATGAATTGAGCTAGATCAGAGATAGAGTAGCAGTGGGAATGGTATTTGGACAAAAACTATTTCAGTGGAAAAAAATTTAGGCCCATTACAAACCAAATATGTATTATTGTGTTGCTTAATGTGCGCAAGCAACATAAAAGTATGGAGCGCATCTCACCCGAGCCCAAATGCTGTAACTTATATAACTTGTACTTCTTCAACCCAGAATCACATCCTGTCATTTTAAGACTGGAACTAGATGGTTCTTTCCCCTCTTTTTATTTTATAAAAGAATAAACAATTCAAAAATTGAATTAAATAAAGAATGAATATAAGTAAAAGAATGTTATACATATATTAATTGATTTTAGAAGAGCATGTCATACCAATACATCTTAGATAACATAATTTTTCTTCAAGAAGAGGTTTTTTGAGGGAAACAACAAGTTGTTCTTTAGTGCAAATGAACTTAACTTAAATATTTTTATTTTGCACATGCTTTCTTATGAAATGATGCCTTATTTCTATATGCTTAGTTTTAGAATGCAGAATTGGATTTTTTGTAAGATTAATGGTGTAACACCCTAATAGAACCCCACTGTGCTTAAGTTCACATTTGGATTCTATTAGTTGTCACTTATGCCTTGTATTAATTTTCTTTTGAAATTAACTTAGAAAAATAATGGAAGTTTTTTTTTTCTTTAAATAAATTAATTTTTTGAAAACTTAAGTCTGTAACGAGAAGTGAAATACATAGCGCTTTTATAGATAATAATCAAGTTACATTGCGCACTTAATTAAATAAGCGGAATAAAAGACTAAGTGTAGAACAATTATCACATAAACTGGAATATGATCACTTAATACATAAGTCACAACAGGGCATATATCATACTGATAAGTTATTACAAATAACAATATAAGTTCTACTATTACTAATTGTTTCTCACAAACTATAATGTAACTAAAGCTCGGAATGCTCCTACTTGAACGGTTTGAAATCTTCACGTGCTACCTCCTTCCTCAGCTACGGCCTCGTTGCTTTAGGTGGACACGTCTGTCTCTGGTAACGACAACGGAAGATAAACATAGGAGTGAGAAATACATGATTTCTCGAGGAGTTCCTACTTGTACTAAAAGTGTCATCGTTGTCGTCCAGTCACTTCGGGTTTATTATAAAAAGGTGAACAGGTAAGGATTCAATTATCAAACTTTCACAAACGTGATTAGCCGAAGTGCAGTTACTTTTAAACTAATCTTGAACATTAGCAGAAATATTCATTCAGTATTATAAGCATATCATGTAAAACCACTAATAAGCAGTAATCATTTAGGAGCTGCATGCATTTCATGATTTCTCATCCTCAACATTCACTTGTTTAGTGATCATCATCTTTCATTTATTACATCAACATATTTCTTAATTACTCACGGGATGAATGCATCAATGCCTTAGACCACCCTAAAAGGGTAATGAGCTCATACCGTGGCCGTCGCCACAACCTTTTTGGTTTTCATTTCCATTGCCGTGATCTCAACGGTGTAGGGGGTTAAGCCGTGAGTTTAGCTCAAGTCCACTTTTCCAGACTTTCATTGCTACTTTTTCAAACTTTACTTTTATTATTTCTTTTGGAAAATGAATGTATGCATATTATCATGTAATCACAATAAACCCTGGGCAATCAATCATTCATCCTCATCATTTCATAATTCATCACCATACATTCACATTACTATAAATCACTTCATAAAACATGGACAATATCATGTAAATCTCATAGTAAACACTTTCATAGATGATTCATATTAACCAACCAAAGTTATCAAGTTGAGTTCCTAGTGTTCGTAAGAGGTAATGGATGTCTTAGTATTATCTTTTTCTCTTAGTGTTCTTTGTACTCTTAACATTCCATTAATACATTAATGCACTTCAAAATATTATTATAGGTTCCTTATATATTTTTATTATGACTTTCATATAACTCTTGAAGATTATTATTCTACTTAAATTCTTAAAATTCTCTCTTTACAAGACTTGATTCTTTTATTTATAGTTTTGACATCTTTTAGAAGAAAGTTTATAATTCTTTGTATACTTGTTATCTCAGCTTAGTAAAGGTAGTTCCAAATTCCTAACTCATCAAATTTTAGCATTTACATCTTTGGAATAGTGTAAATCAACTGTAAACCATGCATAGGAGGGTTCCCAGAAAGAGAGGTGGGTCACAATGGACATGCTTAAATACCAAGTCTTTCCTTAGCCGTAACCTTTCCAAACTGCACTTTCACAGTACACTATCCCGAAATTTATTTCTCATTCTGTATTTACGTGGTACAAAGCTTTATACATAACATACATGGGTGTATTCCTATATGTGTTAGCTCTCCAACAAAGTTGAAATCAGTCCATTTGCATTTTTCTAGAGTGAGTTACACCTATTTTACTACTACAAGGTCAGATTTAAAGTTTCAGTCTTAGGCTCTACTTTAAAAATTTATATCTTGAGCTAGAAACCTCCGTTTTGGGTGATTCTTTTTGGAGAGTGTTCTATAATGAGTCTAGTTTATATTAAAATTATTTTAATTTCGAGATACTTGATATTTTATGAACAGTAGCTTTCGAAGTACCTGCTGCCAGAAACAACTAGAAATTCCAGCACCTACCATTTTCATGTCTTAAGTTACCTTTATTAAATCAGGTTTCACATACAATCTTTTCAAGTTATATTTGAGTTTGATAACATCATAAAGGTACTCATAACAGAATAGAACATGTCATATTTCTAAAAATATATTTTTCAAATAATCATTTAAAACTTTTGACAATAACTCAAACTTGAGGCATTCTATCAAGGTTAGAAGCCAACAATGCTTGAACAATTAAAGATGAAGCTCCTACCTCTTGTGTAGGGTCTAAAAAGGGTCCTTCTCTTCTTCCTTAAGCTTCGAACAAGAGTCTTTGGAGTGGATGACCCTCCTTGAATCTTGGCTCTAGAACTTGAATGCTTAAGAAAATATTTCTCACTAGAGTTAAAGATTGTAACTCTTGTGAGGGCTAGTGAAAGTTTGGACTTAGGATTGAAGTGTTTGGATGAAGTTTAGAGGATCAAGAGAAGTTTTTGAAGAATATAAGAAGAATGATAGAATAAGAAAGAAAGAACACTTAGGGAGTTTCTGAATTGAAGAGAGTTTGAGGAGTATTTATAGTGGAAAGATTAGAGAAAAAAACAGAAGATGGAAAGCACTTGGAGCATGATTTATGGAAACATGTTGGCTGAATTTTAGGATGAAAATGCTCCTTGTTTTGTGCAAACACGTTTCCATGTTTTGTGCAAACACGTTTCCATGTTTTGTGCAAACACGTTTCCATATTTTGTGCAAACACGTTTCCATGTTTTATGCAAACACGTTTCCATGTTTTATGCAAACACGTTTCCATGTTTTATGCAAACATGTTGGATGAAAATGCTTCATGTTTTATGCAAACATGTTTCCATGTTTTATGCAGAGATGTTAGTGGATATTCTTGTAATTCCATTCATAGAGTAAGGGTATCTTTGTCATTTAATAAGGCAAGGGTACTTTGGTAATTTCCTTTACATAGCAAGGGCATTTTCGTAATTTCTACTAAGGATGGCATTTTCGTAATTCTTTGCATTTTTCTCTAGACATACTTAAGTAGTCTATTTGTTGTGTTTCATAACATTTGTCCAGATTCTCTTAGTTTTGCTATCGATAATTAAGATTCTTAGTTATAAATTTGGGGATGTTACAAATGGCACTCAAATTATCAAAGTAAAGTGAAGCCTGATCATATAATAAGTTATAATCCATGAGTTGATGTTTCATCCATAAAAGTTGAGAGCAACAGCTAGATGCAGCAATGTATTCCGCCTCTGCTGTTGATAGTGCCACGGTTCCTTACTTTTTGTTGCTCCAAGATATTAAGGAATCTCTTAACAAAGTGAGATAGCCACTAGTGCTTCTTCTGTTTATTTTATCTCCTGCATAGTCTGCATCACAATATCTTTTAAGATCAAAAGAGTTATTTTAAGGATAACATAAACCAAGAGATGCAGTTCCAAGTAAATATCTAAGAATTCCTTTTACAGCTACAACGTGGGATTCCTTGGGATGAAATTGAAATCTTGAGCATAATCCCACACTAAAGGATATGTCCGGTCTTGGTGATGTTAAATACATCAATGATTCATCATTCCTCTATATTTTATCTCACCAACATCTTTTCCTTCCTCATCTTTGTCAATCTTGGTTGAGGAATGAATTGGAGTTGCCATTGGCTTAGCTTAATCCATCTTTTACTTATTCAATAACTCTTTTGTATATTTCTCTTGGTTGAGAAATATTCCTCTTGATGTTTGTCCCACTTGAAGTCTAAGAAAAAAAATGTTAATTCGCTTATCATACTCATGTCAAACTCATTTGCCATTAACTTTGAAAATCCTTCACATAAGAGATCATTAGTAGAATCGAAAATTATGTCATATACATAAATTTTGGCTAAAAAAGAAAATCTTGATTTGTGCTTTTAATGAAGAGAATGGTATCAACTTTTCCTCTTTGGAAATTGTTTTCTAAAAGAAATGTACCGAATCTCTCTCACCAAGCTCTAGGAGCTTGTTTTGGTCCGTATAAGGCTCTGGAGAGTTTAAGGACATGATTTGAAAATCTTTTATCTTCAAACCTAGAAGGTTGTTTGAATTAAACTTCTTCATTAATAATACAATTTAGGAAAGCACTCTGGACATCCATTTGATATAATTTAAACCCTTGATGAGCGACATATGCTAGTAGCATTTGAATGACTTTCATTCTAGTAACTAAAGCATATGTTTCATCAAAGTCTATACCTTCTTGTTGGTTGTAGCCTTGAGTAACCAACCTTGCCTTATTTCTCACTATGTTTCCTTGCTCATCCAATTTGTTTTGGATGGCCCGTCTAGTTCCAATAATTGTATTATTTTATGGTTTTGGAACAATTGCCCACATTTGACTTTTTCCAAATTGCTGTAATTCTTCTTTCATTGCTTTTACTCAAGCTTCATCATTTAATGCTTTATTTACTAACTTTGGTTCTATTTGAGATATAAATACAACATTGCACTCTTTAAATGAATCTCTTGTTCTCAAGCCTTGAGATGAAACTCCGATGATGGATTCATTTGGATAATTATCAATAGCTCTCCATTCCTTTGGAATTGAGTTCTTAATCTTTTGGATTGATGTTTCAGTTGTATGTTGTTTAGATTCAAATGTAATTTCAAGTTCTACAGGTACAATGTCTCCTGCAATTTCAGTAAACAATTTTGGGGCATTCTCTACTTTCAATGTAATTTATTTTTCTAGACTTTTTATATGTATTTTTCTAGTGAAATATCTCAGAATTTTCACGTTTTGGATTCTTTTATGAATTTTCAAGGTTAGTTTCACAAAATACCACATGCATAGTTTCCTCTACTGTTCTAGAATTTAGATTGAGCACCCTATATGCCTTGCTCCTAGGCAAGTATCCAATGAACATTCCATCATTTGTTCTAGCATCAAATTTACCAAGGTTATCTTTGTTGCTAACTATGAAACATTTACATCCAAATGCATGAAAATAGCGAAGTGTTAGTTTTGTCCCATTCCAAAGCTCATAAGGAGTTTTGTTTAATATGGGCTTTATGAGTGTTCTATTAGAACATAGCATGTTGTGTTAATAGCTTCAGTCCATAAATTTTTGGGAGTTTGGTTTTCACAAAGCATTGCCCGTGCCATTTCTTGCAAAGATCTATTTCTTCTCTCAACTACTCCATTTTGTTGAAGAGTTCTTAGATAGAAAAAGTTATGAGAAATGCCATTTTCAATCACAACAAGATTCAAAATGTTGATTTTCAAAAAAAAAATTTCCATGATCACCCCTTATGGATATAATGGAGCAACCTTTTTCATTTTGAACCTTCTTGCAGAATTTTTCAAAAAAACTATAAGCTTCATCCTTATGTGCTAGAAATAGGACCCAACCAAATCTAGAATAATCATATACAATTATCATTCCATATGGTTTTCTAGCCAAGCTTTGTGTTATAGTTGGTCCAAAAAGATCAAGATGCAAGATGCAAGAGTTCTAAGGGCCTTGTGGTTGAAACAACATCCTTGGGTTTAAAAGATGATTATGTTGTTTACCCTTTTGACAAGCATTACAAACAATATCTTTTTCAAATTTGATTTTTGAGATGCCTCTTACGAAGTCTTTATTGAGTAGCTTAGAGATTTGGTACATACTAGCATGTCCTAGTCTCATATGCCAAAGCCATTTCTCATTTTCAGAAGATGCAAAACGTTTCACATCTTGAGTCTTTAGACCATCTGGTGTAACACAATACATGGTTACTACTATTTTTGTGTACAATACATTTGTCACTATCAAAGATAACATGATAGACATGATCACATAATTGACTTACACTTAGCAAATTATGTTTTAGTCCATTTACATGAAAAAATTTACCTATTCTTCCAACGCTAATGATTTTTCCTTTTCCATCATCTCCAAATGTTACATTTCCACCATTTTGAATTTTGAGGGATGGGAACGTTGCTTCATTTACTGTTTTGATTTTGGAGGGACGAGAACATTGCTTCATTTCCAGTCATATGCCTTGAGCATCTACTATCAACATACCAAAGCTCTTTTCTTTCCGTCTTTGGTTTGCTCTATTTCTGGAGGAACAATAGGTTGTCTTTTATGCATCCAAAGTTGTTTAGAAACCTTGTCATAAGGAGTTCTAAATTCGCCTGCACCATTCTTATCCAGAAGTATAGGACCAACTCTATTTTCTCTTTTAGCCTAGTAAATGAAGCATTTATTTGATAAATGTCCCATTTGTTTGCAATTATAGCATTCTTCAACATGCTATACTTTCTTTTTTGGTTTTGAAGCTCTAACAAAATGCTTCATAAGTGGTTTTTGTTTTGGAAAAGGTTTGCTAAAGACTTTTATAAAAATGATTTTGGTCATAGGCATAGTATTCCAAGCTAGCCTTGTCGATTGCACACCTCTGTTGTCCTAAAAGATTTCCCAAAATTTTTTATTCCTTGAACAAATTTGGCCAGGTCAGACATAAGTGTTTTAACTTGTTGTTTTAGTAAATCATTTTCAGATTTGATGATGCTAGCCTAATAACTATTCAAGCATTCTTTAGAGCTTCGACCTCATTTGCTAAAGAGTTATTTTGAGCAGATAAGATTTCGTTTTCCTTCTTTATTACAGTATATTTACAGAGCATATTTTTTGAGTTTACAAGCAAGTCATCAATAATATTAATAAGCTTACATGTTGACATGTCAGAGAAATTCACCTCCTCATTTTCATTTGCCATGGGACACAAATAAGCAAACAATCCTTCTTTATCCTAGCTGCTAGAAGAATCGTTCTCTAGACCCTCCTATGTAGACAATAGCCCTTTTTTCTTACGCTTCTTTCGTTATTCTTTTCTTTGCAATAAAGAGCATTCATTTTTAAAATGCCTTAGTTGCTTATAGTAATGACATATTATATCCTCCTTGCTTGATTATCCTTTTTAGTTGTCTTTCTTAGGAAAACTTCCTTTTCTGCTTTCCCTCTTTTCTTCCATAGCTTCATCTTTAAGCAACCATGTTGAATTCATCATCTTCCTCCAATTCTTCTCCAGTTTCAAATTTGTACAGTTCTTCCACTTTATATTTTAGCGCAAGTCCTTTCTTTTTCTTCTCATTTTTTAAATGAGTTGTTTCAAAGGCAATGAGGTTGTCTCTCAGCTCATCATAGGTTAATTTATTGACGTCTCTTCCTTCTTGAATAACTATTATTTTGGATAGCCATGGTGCTGTAAGACTTCTAAGAATTTTTCTTACTAGTTCTTTATATTCAAAGCATTTGTTCATCATGTCCAGATTATTGATAATTACAGCAAAGCATTTGAACATTTGATCAATGTTTTCTTCTTCTTTTATGTTGAAGAGCTTGTATTATCTCATGAGCATATCGGCTTTAGTTTGTTTGGTTTGTTTTGTTCTTTCATGAGTTACTTGAAGTTTATTCTAGATTTATTTGACACTTCTACATCTGGAAACCTTTCTGTATTCTTCAAAACTGATGCCGCAATGCAGAAGATTGATAGCTTTGGCTTGCATTTCTACTTTCTTCTTTTCATCGGTAGTCCATTCTTTTTCAATTTTAGCAATACTTTGTCCTTGCTCATTGGTAGTCATGGGTACTTCAGCTCCTTTGATGATTATTTTTCATAGGTCATAATCTATGATTGGATGAAGATTCTCATCTTTTTTTTCCACTAAAGATAGTTGAATTCATTGAAAAATCGAGGCCTTTTAGTTGATTGATCTTCAGTGAGGGTGTATGGTATGATGTTTGCCATGGTTGTTCTTTAGATCTTTTTGCTCCAAGCAATTAAGCTTGACCCCTAAAGACCAAGCTCTGATACCAATTTATGGTATCAGATCACTTGAGACATGGGGGTTTAAATCAAGTAATCTTTTTAAGAAAATTCCCACACACTTAACAAACTATCAAAATGTTCACTTAGAAATCTACCACATTTCCAGGAGGTATTTATATATTAGTTTATAACCCTTTTAACCAATAGTTTACCTGTTATATGGTATGTGTAGATTTATCCCTATATCTCATTTTCAACAATATGATAGTAAATATATATAAGTTAAATAAGGACATTTGAAATAGTGAGATAGAGTTAAGAGGGTGCACCAAAAGTTTTTATACTGGTTCAACTTCACTAAGAAATCTACTCCAGTTTTCACCAATGATTGTGAGAGTTTCGCTAAGCTCCAACTTAATTTAAATAAAAATTCCAAACTAAAATACAAAGCTAGATGATTACCAAGTAACCCTCTCACAACAAGTAAACTCAAGATTCCAACCAAGGACAAAAAAATTGCAAGATGATAACCTTTCCCTTTTTGCATAATATTCTCTGTAAGATAATCACTCAAGGAAAGCTCACATGGCTTTTTCAAAACAAGTCTCAGTGGTGAGCTTTAACCTTTTTCGAAATATATACATAGTCACTCACACACTAACACAACATACAAAACAAATTAAAAAAAAAAAAACAAAAATTTGAAATGGGAAATGTTGGTTCAAAAGAGGCATGTCGGAAGAAGGACGAAACATATTTTTCCTTTTTGAGTCATAGTCTAGATAGCTCCCTTTTTATGCAGGAAAAGTTCGACACATTTTATCCTTAAATGGTGAAAGATTTTACCATTCCTCATGTCTTGATACAGTGCTTTTGTTGTTGTTTCTTTTGCTGTTATACTGATACCTGACAAGGGATAGCTTGGTGTACTTTGTCTTTTAGCCATTGTCCTCACTTGCATATTCCATTTATCTTGTTACTCACATTTCCCTATTTTATATTTGAGATGTGGACCTTTCTTACTCATGGGTTATTCTGCAATTTTTTCAAAAGGTGCCTTTTTGCAATATTGACTTTCTCCTTTTGTAAGTGCTATATGTGTGTCATTTTGGCTTTCATCATACACTTCATATTTTGAAACTGGCATAGAATATCTCCTCTTCGATTAGGAGATATATGCTATTTAATATAATATGAATATCTGAAACACTAAGAAGTTTATTACAAGTGTTAATATCAATATGATTGTCATCGTTTAAAGGTTCTCAAGCCAACAGTGACCTTATAATATTAGGGAATCATTACAAAATATAAAATGTCAAATTTTTTATAATAATTTAGACTTCTTTTATACTTTGATAACGTTACAAACATAAATAAAATAAAAGGAGCTTTTGGGAATAACTTAAAATCTTAAAAAAAACTTAAGAGATATAATTGAAACTTTACCTGCACTAAATTTAAATAAGGTGCAAGAGAAATTCTTGATTAACCATTGTCTAATGAGTTTTGCTACTAAGCTCGAAATCATATGAATGAACATATTATTGGACGTAGTTGGTATATATGTGGCCATTTTTTTATGGTTTCATGAAAATCATAGATAATTAAAAATGTATAAGGTATGTTTATCATATTTTAACACAATTCTGGTGACCAATTTCTAGCAAAATTATCTGATTGGGAAGTATTTTCCTTATCTAATACTAGTGGTTTGAGTGGCATTAAAGCGTGAGTCAAGCCACTTTTTTATCTTTTAAATATTAATAAAACTAAATGTTTTTATAATAATAAATTGTTAAGTTTTACTAAATATTTTTGTTTGTTTGTAAATAACTTAAGGTGATGTAGTTATTTTTTTTTAAAAGAAGAACTGAGTGGAAAAAAAGAAAATTTGGAGAAGATTTGAATTCATGTACGTTAAAATTAAATAGAGCTAGAAAATAATAAAAAAGCAGTTACAAAAAAAAATTCTCTTTATTAATAAAGATAGATTATGTCAATTAAGACAAAAATGTGTTGAGTCTATTGGCATGGTCAGGAATCGAAATTAAGACCATTTATTAAGAAGAAAAAGTAACTACCACCACAACCAATCATGAGTTTACATGTTTTGCTGTTGTTGCTTCGTAAATTTTGTGGAACCTCACGAACACACAAGCCCTCATTAATTTAAATCTATACAAATGAATTGAGGATTACAAGCATGGCGGATTAAGCTTTATTGTGCTGAAAATCAATTTTATTTTGCACGCTAAACATTATTATTTTCCATTTAAGATTATGATATCACTTTAGTATTTAAGATTATCAAACTGGAGAGTTTACTCATTAAATGATAAACTTGATTAGGGGACATAACTCATAAACTCATAGAAGTTTATAAATTAACTCGAAAGTTTGATAATCTTGTTTTCATTCGATATATTGTCATCTTCGTTTATTTTTCATAATAACTTCATTAAAATTCACTTAAAAATAATATTGGACATATATGATAGTAAACTAACAAATTGATTAAATTAAAATTATAAGATTGAAATTGTTGTGACCCGAAAAGAAAAAGGGATAGGGTACACTGGTGCACCCATAAAGGGGGGTGTACCATAGGCGCACCCTTTAGATTTTAAATCCCGTCAGCCACCCCCCTCCCACGACACTTCTTTCCCCTTTCTTTTCCTTTTCCCCTGTTCCTTCCCTCCCTCCATGCGCATAGCATTATCCCTCCCTCTCTTGGCACACACACTTCCATTAAACCACCACCATGCCAGCTCCGTCACCACCATATCGCTGTCGCGTCCTTCCCTCTCCCCTTTTCTGGCAACTACAGTTCTCTCTCCCTTTGCTCCCTTGGTTGCGGTTTCTTTCTCTAGGGGATGAAATGGTGGAGGCCGCGAGTTTTGGAGCTTGTCCTCCTTCCATTCTTCCTCTTAGTGTCATGGGTAAGTGTCAATATTACTCCTTTAATCGTATTGATTTCCCAAGGTGATTGTTCATGGTAGATTTGAGGTTCAAGATCCCTAGGTGTTTAAAGTTGGGGCTTTTATGTTTTGGGATTAATTAATGTAAATCGATGATATTGTTAGCTCTCTAAGATTTTGTTTGTTTTATTCCTAGAGTCGTAGAGCAACCGGATGTTAACTGGAGATTTTCGATAGCTCAAGGAGTATTCTACGGTTCCTTGGGAACCATTGTTGTGAGTAGATATTATATCTGTACTTTACTTTTTGGATGGTAAATTTTAATTATGAATTTGAATTGAAAATTGTTTACCAAATAAAGTGTGAAGGTTTTGAAGTCATTGTTAGACTATGATTTGGAAAACAAAGCAAATGAAGAAAAGAAAAGAAAAGAGTTCTTAGTTTGAAATGATGAAACTTATTCTTTCATGATTTAAAGTAGATTTAGAATTTACGTGAGTAGCTATTTACATTGTGGCAATGGTTGAAATTATTGCTAACTCTCTTTGTGATTTTATAATGTCATAATGTTATTATGTGTTATATCAATATGCACTGGAGGCATTTATGATATTTGATACTGGCAGATTAGGTTAATATGAAAATTGAATTTGAGATTTGTAAATTTTGTTTGATAAAAATTTATGTAAGAAAACCATGATGGGTTATAAGATGAAATTACCACTTGCCATAGCGAAGAGAATTAATGGCAATACCGCTAGTCGTAGCAAAGAGATATAACGGCATTACCGCTTGCCATAGTGAAGAGATATAATGGCAATACCGCTTGTTATAGCGAAGAGATATAATGGCATTACCGCTTGCCGTAGCGAAGAGATGTAACGGCCTATGTGCACATAGTTTCTCTTGGTGGGATAAAGTTTGAAAGAACCTTATTTGAGAAATAATAAACCTTGTGATTGATGGGTTGAGATTACTCCCCAAATAAGATTTATGCTTCTTATGTACCCCTCATGAGTATTTGAGTATTTGATGACAAAGTTAATTTTTTTGTGAGAACAAGGAATTGGAGAAAATGTGAGAAAGGAGATTTAGAAATTATTTTTTTTGAGTTTGCTTACAAATAAAATTTCAAAGATTACATATATGTTATTTTGTTTATATTGTTTTCTGCTTGCATCTAGTAAAGTATGGATATCCTATCTCTCACTGAGTTGCAAAACTTATTCCGTTGTTCTTCCATCTTTTTCATATATAAGTTTTGGTGTTGGATCTTGTTCTATTTCCTCTGGCATAATCTTAGTTGATTTTGAGGTGGTGAGACTTCTCATGGGGTTTTTTTTTGTGTTGGAACTCTTATTTCATTTTAATCTGTAGCTGTCAGTTGCTCCATATGTCACAGGCAGGGTCCTTGGATCTATTTGACACTTATGTTTGATAAATTATGACTTAGATATTTGGGTTAGATTATAAAAAGGATTTGTAAACTTAATTTGGTTTTATATTTGAACTATAAAATGTATTATGTTTAATAGAGTTTGGAAACTAATTTAGTATTATGGTTGGATTATGTTAAGATATTATTATATATTGGGAGGACGCATTCTAAGAATGCCCGATGCCCATTTACTGTGAATTTAAATTGGAAATATTGCAGGATATATTTTTTTTATTTAGGGAATGTCCGAAAAACAGAGGAAACTCTGTCCGTTTTCCTGGAAATTATATGTGTTGAGGCTTGCTGGGGAAGGTATTCCCTATGCGCCGGCTATGGCCTAGGTTGGGTCGTGACAAAGTTGGTATCAGAGCTTTTGGTTTTCCTGTGATCTATGGAGCAAGTGTTCTTTAGTAGGGTCACAATAGTGTAAATGGAAGCGCGCCCATTTTCCCAGATTGTGATACTACCAAAGGCCTATAGGAATATTGGTTGGTCTTTCATGTCCTAGTTTTCTTTGTGCTTCTTAGTGTCCATGTCATATCTCGACAGCCACATTTTCTTTCTTCTTCGTACCCTAGTTTCAAGATATTCCTTTCATTGTCATTCTTCATTAAAGATCTTACTTATCTTCTATGTCATTTGTGAAGTTGTAATATTTTATGATTTATGTTTTAAAAGCGTTCGTGGTGGTGCTTCAGGATTCCAATGTACTGCGTCCAAGATCAGAACGAGCTTGCCGGTGGACCACTGCCGTCCCATTCTTGCATGTGTTAAGCATATAGTTTCAGTATGCATGTTACGGGTGTGGTGTACACGTAGAATAAATTCACAGCTTGTCATGAAGTGCTAGATGAGTCTTGAATATTGCTTATCTGTTATGCTTGTTGATTATATGGAGATTGCTTTTATTCACCTATTGGCTTCTTTTCTTTTAATTATGAGTATGATGTGAAAGTATTGGAAGGTATAGATACTTGACTTCGATTGATTAGTGATTAACTAAATGGATTTTATTTGTGATGTGTTGGTTCTAAAGTGATGGACCATTGATCATAGGTTTATGGGATTCCCCTGTTTTCCTTCTATATGTTCTGGTCATCTGCTGCATTGTATACTTAACTTTTACAGTGAGTAATTGGCAGTGGCAGTTGCTTAATACCAGGTCATTGGATTCCAGAGTTATTGGGTATCATCTTTTAGTTTACCGTGCTTATGTTTGGCAAAATGGATTTGAATTTGGACCAGAATTTTTTTATTTCTTGGTATATGGTTTTGTTGCTTAGAATTCAGAGATGTTAGTGTCTGATCATACTAGAAATTGGGAGAGCTCCACCTAGTGATGGACTAGTAGGTTGATACTTCTATATACTTTGTAGTTTCCACTGACATATGTTGTTGAAATCATATTGTTATTACTCCAGAATTTTATTCAATTGCATTACACTTCAAGTAGTTGCCTGAGTTTTCCAATGGAATTGTCTATTTATTATCTGTATTGTTCACCAAGATTATCTTATTCATGACCTTTTAAATATATATCTCTTAGATGTCCATGTGCTGCTTCTTACTATTTGCGTTTATTTTCTTAGGTAATCAAAATTCTTAGCTTGCTAGACATTCACTATGCTATACTTCTACGATAACAAAATGAACACAGACCAAATTAAATATATTGATAAACTAGCTCATGCTTTAGCGTAATAGGTCTAACTTATAATGGTAAGATGTCAACATCTTTCTCTTTTTTAACTTCAATGAAATCTATTGTCAAAAAAAAAAAAAGGAAAAAAAATTCAGTTGTCATCTTTCGGTTGGTTGGTCTATTTTCATAGCCAAAATTCAATTCATGCTTTCTATAGTGCATACCATTAGTTGTGGAGCTAAGTAGCAGATGACCTATTATGGATATAGTGCCTTGTGAAAAATTATTATTTTGGGAAAATTGTTAATTAAGTATTTTTTTTTTCTATTTGATGATTACTTCTTTTTTTTTTAATCTCTTCCTTTCTCGTTTGAATATAAGCACATTGCTAACCTGCTTGTTGATTCTGTTGGGAGCATCAAGTTTATTGATTGTTGGTTAGACAAACAATATTGTGAGCATGGTTTTTTCAATAAAGCTGACTTAGATTTAAAGGTTAAAAAAAATGGTAAGTTGAAACCTTGAAACCTAGAGATATAGGACACGTGCTTGAACATGTGTTAAGGAGGTTGAAGTCAAATAGGACCATTTTGATCTATTATATGCATTCAATCATTATAAATATGTAAATGTTGTTTTACTTTTTATGATTCTATGGTTTAATATATTAGTTTATATGATTCAAATATGTTAAAGGATATTGGGTTTTAGTCCTTTATTCTTTTACCATTAAAGTTTGCTTTCTTGAAAATGTTTTAAAAGGCGATTTTAGCAAAGAATCTAAGTGGCTTCGGCCACTATGTATTAATATACCTCAATCTTCATTTAAATTATGACTTGAATTTCATGTTATATTGCAACATGTTTCTAATAGTTATGTGTCGTCCCCTTGGCCCAAAAAAAAAAAAAAACTCTTCAATTGAAAGGCATCTCCTATACACTTGATTTATTTGAAGCATCATCATAAAGAAATTTCATATGGTAACTTGATGTTTTCAAGCCTTCAAGTTTATGGAATAGGCTATGTGGGTATAAGGGTTTCCCTTTTTTTTTTTGGTTTAGGAAACATACTTCAATTTTATTAGTTACAATTAAAGTTGTCTTTTCTAATCTGTAGTTGAATCATTTAAGCTCTCTCTTTATATATATTTTGGTGTGAAATAGAGATCTTGTGAATTACATGACTTATATGTAAATAAAAATAGACAAGTGCATATTTTGCTATCAGGTTATATGTTTATTTACTTTGGCACCTGATCTTGCCATATAAATTTGTGATAATATTTGATTATGTGCACTATGTAAGTGAAATGAAATGCTTGAACATGTAACCTTTACAATCATAACATCAAGGAAGCTATAAAACTGAGTTTTCTGCATAACTCATGTGTTCAATTGATAATCGAATTAATCCTAACTTGATTTAGTCTTTGTGAGTGGTTTAGTGCAAATCTTGATAAGTAAGGTGCTTAAGCTCAAAATTCACATGAGTACCCTCATGCATATGTTGGTACCATTGCATATGTATTTATTCTTGATTTCTCACTTGTATTTTGATGATTGCAACCTTTTAACTTTACTCTTAATGATGTGATTTTTATGTGTTGGGTTTTATTTGTCTCATGCTTCATGTGAACCTTGAGTTTGGAAGCTATGAAATGGATAATTTTTTTTTTGGGAATTTGTTTACATATTCATTCTCTTTCATGTTACTTCTAAAAGTATTTTATGTTGGCCCTTACATAGACACATTAATAATGGGGTAAATGTTATGGGTAATGGGACGTTTAAGAAATGAATTACTTGTCAACTACCTTAGAGAATTCATATAAAGCGAAGAAAAAACCATAATGCACTCAATATAGGCAAATATGAAATAAGTAAGGCTCTTTGCAACATGTCTTGATTGCTTGCTTGGTTTTCAATTGTTAGGTGTTTTGAATACAATGTAGCTTTGATCTACATCTTGAATTTGACATTGTGGAATTAAAAAGAGTGAAACATAGATTCTATGAGATGAAGGTCCTTAAAGTCATCACCCCTATGATTACGATATGACCCACACGGATAGCAGCAATGTTAGAAGACAAAAAAAGGTGTATGTGATTCATATCAATGAATGTTTGAACAAAAGTGAAAGTTTGCTCTATGGCTCCTGAAGTGTGACCAATGGATCGCAGGAGAGGTAGAATGTCTTAGATACACCTAGCTACTGATATTAAAGAGTAGTTCTCATTTTGAATTCAGCGACCGAATTTTTATAAGAGGGGAAGAATGTTGTGACCCAAAAAAAAAAGGGATAGGGTACACTGGTGCACCCATAAAGGGGGGTGCACCTGTAACATCCCCTGCTGCTTTATGGATTGACTACTGTCCCCACAAACCAACACGGGTCCTTTCAGCATGCTTTGTCCTCACTCGCACGCTTCCTGGGAAAACTTCCCAGGAGATCACCCATCCCAAAATTACCCCAGGTCAAGCACGCTTAACTATGGAGTTCTTTCAGTTTAGGCTACCGAAAAGAAGATGCATCTTGTTGGTATAGGTAGTGCAAATCAATTCATATAAGCCCTCCTCAACTGTATAGTCCCATACCTATACAGTCTTAGGATCCTTCTCATTCGGGTGTGTAATCGGTTCATCCATGTACCCCTCCGCTTAGAGGACCTTGCGAGGAGCCGCTCCTTGTCCGTGCCCTCTTTGCACCGGCGATCACTCCTCGTCCTCGTCCCCGGGCGTTACATGCCCACCAGCTTCCGCCTGGTTCGTCCTCGAACCACACCGTACTGGGAGAGGTGCAGGCTCTGATACCAACTTTGTCACGACCCTCCTTGGGTACGTGACCGGCACGTGAGAGATCTCATTCCCACGTAAGCCTGGTGACCTGTACTGTCTCTACTCATGCATTTCAATTAAGAAAATCCATAAAATAAATCCTTAATGTTACATGAAATCACCTGTTATTGAAAACCAAGTTTAGAAAAACCAAAACATATTTCCATCCCCTTTCTAAAAAGCAAATATGCAACATCGCTAAATATGCATACAGACCTTTACATACAAGGTGTTTATAAAAGTAATAGTTATACAATCCCAAAAAGTATATAAAATACAAAACTATGCACAATGTGATCGTGCTCTACGGTCCGGGGTCCTGCCTGCATCACACTGGAGCACGTCTAGAGCACAATATCAGACACCTCACCTAACGGGCTCAGCAACTGAATCTAATGCTGCTGGGTAGAGGATGGTGTAGAAGTACCCTCAGCAGCTACGGTATCTGTAAAATATGGAGGAAACAGAGGGGTGAGTTTTGAATCCCAAAACTCAGTGAGTGAGCCCTCATCTGGAACCCCTCTTCATGGGACACCAAAGAAGGTACACAACACCAACTAATAATAATAATAATAATAATAATAACAACACTAATATCAAGTAGTTCATAGTTATAATCAAGACCTCAATCTTAGTTCTTTACAGTCCGACCTAACAGTAGTCTAATAGAGAAACAGTGATCTCTGAATACAAAGGTTTGGTCATATCTGGGCGTTACGTATCGCCATCCCCAGTATGACACTAAGTCTCTGAGTATCTGTGGTCACAACTGGGCGTTACGTATCGCCGTCCCCAATGTGCCAATAAGTCTCTGAATATCTACAGTCACATCTGGGCGTTACGTATCGCCGTCCCCATTGTGACAATAAATCTCTGAATCTCTGACCGGGCTACTTGGTACCAAGGTTAACGGATTAAGCTGCGTTAACATACATCTGTTTCTCTGATCCTTTGTCAGCTCAACTAAACCTCATTCTCTCCTCTATCATTTTCAAAGTCCTCTATCCTAAGGTTCAAAATCTCTTTTATACAACAGTAAACAATATCAAGACCATATAATCATAAAACCAGCTTTAAATGATTAACTTTGCCACATAACTGTATGAAAACTCATCATTAACAATAGGTGTCCCATGGTTTTCAACAAAACACCTTCCTTTAGTAAACCAATAGTTCACAACATAACACTCCACAGAAAGTTCAGTAGTTTACAAAATAAGTTCTAAAATCATATATACTCTCAAGTTTTAGGTGAAGATCCATATGATGATTACAGTAGAAGCTACAGATGTGAACCCACTCACCTGGAGTGGCAGTAGGCACAGGAATATCACCAACAGAGTTGTGAGAGGTGAGAACAGCACCAGTATCTATCAATAAAGCAACAGAATCCTAGATTAATGGCTAAAACCTCTATATCACTCAAATACACTCTTAACACATTGAAAGAATTCTACCTCCTTGAGAGGTAGGAAAACTTTATGCCAACCCCCCCCAAAACCAAAGAGAAATGGAGAGAATAGAAGAGACATCACTAGAATAACATACCTTGAAGCCTTAGAAGTGAAGTATTGAAGTTGATTTTAAGAGAAAATGGAAGAAATGGAGTTAGGAGTGAATTTTTGGGAAGAGAGCAAAGTTTTCGTGGTTCTTTGGGGGAGAGAGCATATTTTTGGTGAGTGAAGGTTCTGGACCCCGGAATGGGGGTTTTTAATGCTCTGGTGACCGCTGCAGCGCTAACGAGCGCTGCAGCGCTCACCAGAGAGCATAATTTGCACCGACTTACTTTCTGTTGAGCGCTGCAGCGCTCACCCGAGAGCATAAACTTCACTTTCAGCCACCGACTTACTTTCTGATGAGCGCTGCAGCGCTCTTAGCGCTGCAGCACTCAACAGAGAGATTTTTTTTTTTTTTTTTTTTGGCCTAAGGTATTACATACTCCCCCCCCTTTTTAAAAGATTTGGTCCCCAAATCTAAAGGCATACCTGGAGGAGGGAAGAGATATGGGTATTTCACTCTCATGGCATCTTCGGCTTCCCACGTGGCTTCCTCGCCTGAGTGGTTTCTCCAAATTACTTTTACAGAAGATACCTCTTTTGAACGAAGCTTTTTAATTTGTCTGTCTACTATTGCAATTGGCTCCTCTTCAAAGGACAAATTTTCATCAAGCTGGACTGCTTGTGGGGTGAGCACATGGGATTGGTCCGGAATATACTTCCTAAGCATGCTGACATGAAAAACAGGATGGATGGTTGACAAGCTGAGAGGTAATGCTAATCTATAAGCTACTGCTCCCACTCTTTCTAGAATCTCAAATGGCCCGATATAACGAGGACTTAGCTTTCCCCGTTTACCGAACTTCACCACTCCCTTCATAGGAGATACTCGCAGAAATACCAAACTTGACAGACTTAGTATAGCAATCAACTGTAGCGTGACATGAAGCCAACCAATCCATACCCAGAATAACATCAAAATCTACCATATCTAACAGGTGTAAATCTGCATAAGTTTCCACATCACCAACCTTGATTTCACAGCCTCTGTACACTAACTGAACTAAAAGAGGTCCTCCTACCGGAACCCCTACTAAGAAGGGCTTGTCTAAACTAGAAACTGGCCTCTCAAATCGTGTGGCAAAGAATAAGGATACATATGAATAGGACGATCCAGGGTCAATCAAAGCAAATGCATCAAAAGTAAAGACTCTGATAATACCTGCCACGACATCTTTAGAGGCTGATGCATCCTGTCTGGTCAATGCATACAATCGGGGCTGTTCCCCGCTACTCTGACCTCTGCCAGCTGAACCTCTGCCACTGAAGCCTCTACCTCTAGGGCCTCTGCCCCCAGCACCCCTACCCACCGGGGTGGCAGAACCGCCCTGGGTTGCTGATTGGAAAGACTGGACCGAAGCAGTGGAGTTCGCAGACCCCTGACTGGAGGTCCCCTGCCAAAGTGGGCATGCCGCCCTCTTGTGACCACGCTGGCCACAACCATAGCATACAAGGGTACCAATCGAGCCTTTGCCCGGGTGTCGCTACCACAAGTCGACAAGCAGTAAACTCGGGTGATGCCTGGCGAATCGACTACCTTCTCTGCTCGACCGAAGGCTGCCAGATCGCATCTGGTAGGATCCAAAGGGTAACCCACGGCTGAGCTCGCTGCTGACTCTGATGGCCAGATCCTCTACTAGTACCAACTCCTCCAGAAAATGTACTCTGAGTCTTAGCCCTCTTGCTAGACTCAGAAGCAACTCTCCTCTCTGCTAATCCTGCCTCCAACCCAATAGCGGTATCCACTACCTGGGCATAATCCATGGTACCAACATGCGGCTGAAGGCTAAGAAACATGTCTTTAGGCAGTCCCTGTATGAACCGCCTAACTTTCTCAGTCTCTGACTGCAACATTCCTGCAGCTGCCTGAGCCAAGTATGTAAACCTCTCATCATACTCCGCCACTGTCATACCAGGGGTCATCCGGAGTCTCAAGAACTCCTCCATCATCTGTGCTCTCCGGCTCTCTGACAAGAATCTACGAAGGAAAGCGGCCCTGAATTCCTCCCAGGAGGGCGGATCTAAGTCGCCACGCCCCTGGAGAAACTCGTCATACCATGTTCCTGCCAAGCCGCCTAACTGAAAACCAGCTAACTCTGCTGCTCTCTCTGATGAATAATGAATGACTTTGATAATCTTCTCTATCTCCCTAAGGAATGCCTGAGGATCCTCTGTGGTCAGGCGTCCCTGGAAAGTGGGTGGATCCATCCTCCGAAAACGCTCTAGGGCTGAATCATCTGGGTCTCTACCTGGAGGGGCCAGGGGTGGTGTGATCCGACCTGCTGCTGTCTGGCTAGAACATCAGTAAGGGTGGCCAGAGTCTGTTCCAGAGCTCTAAGGCGGCCACTAGGACTAGAAGATCTGCTACTACGATGACGTCGAGAAGTGGAACGTCGGAGGGGAGGCATACTGGATCCAACTGAAAGAGAAGAACACACAAGATAAGGAATACCATTCATATAACAGGCCTAAACTCTATCTCTAAGTCTAGACTCAACTGATCATCCTAAAGGCTGCAGGTAATGCTTCGTTAATGCAAATAGGCGCGCTTCTATTGACATAAACGAGGCACTACCTGTGGACACTTGCTCCAGTGATATGCAGGGAAACCTATGGCTCTGATACCAACTTTAACATCCCCTGCTGCTTTATGGATTGACTACTGTCCCCACAAACCAACACGGGTCCTTTCAGCATGCTTTGTCCTCACTCGCACGCTTCCTGGGAAAACTTCCCAGGAGGTCACCCATCCCAAAATTACCCCAGGTCAAGCACGCTTAACTATGGAGTTCTTTCAGTTTGGGCTACCGAAAAGAAGATGCATCTTGTTGGTATAGGTAGTGCAAATCAATTCATATAAGCCCTCCTCAACTGTATAGTCCCATACCTATACAGTCTTAGGATCCCTCTCATTCGGGTGTGTAATCGGTTCATCCATGTACCCCTCCGCTTAGAGGACCTTGCGAGGAGCCGCTCCTTGTCCGTGCCCTCTTTGCACCGGCGATCACTCCTCGTCCTCGTCCCCGGGCGTTACAGCACCATAGGCACACCCTTTAGATTTTAAATCCCGTCAACCACCCCCTTCCCACGACACTTCTTTCCCTTTTCTTTTCCTTTTCCCCTGTTCCTTCCCTCCCTCCATGCACATAGCACTATCCCTCCCTTTCTTGGCACACACACTTCCATTAAACCACCACCATGCCAGCTCCGTCACCACCATACCGCTGTCGCGTCCTTCCCTATCCCCTTTTCTGGCAACTGCAGTTCTTTCTCCCTTTGCTCCATTGGTTGTAGTTTCTTTCTCTAGGGGATGAAATGGTGGAGGCCGTGAGTTTTGGAGCTTGCCCTCCTTCCATTCTTCCTCTTAGTGTCATGGGTAAGTGTCAATATTACTCCTTTAATCATATTGATTTCCCAAGGCGATTGTTCATGGTAGATTTGAGGTTCAAGATCCCTAGGTGTTTAAAATTGGGGCTTTTATGTTTTGGGATTAATTAATGTAAATCGATGATATTGTTAGCTCTCTAAGATTTTGTTTGTCTTATTCCTAGAGTCATAGAGCAAACGGATGTCAATTGGAGATTTTCGATAGCTCAAGGAGTATTCTACGGTTCTTTAGGAACCATTGTTGTGAGTAGATATTATATCTGTACTTTACTTTTTGCATGGCAAATTTAATTATGAATTTGAATTGAAAATTGTTTACCAAATGAAGTGTGAAGGTTTTGAAGTCATTGTTAGACTATGATTTGGAAAACAAAGTAAATGAAGAAAAGAAAAGAAAAGAGCTAACTTATTTAGAAGTAGATTTAGAATTTACGTGAGTAGCTATTTATATAGTGGCAATGGTTGAAATTATTGCTAACTCTTTTTGTGATTTTATGATGTCATAATGTTATTATGTATTATATCAATATGCATTGGAGGCATTTATGATATTTGATACTGGCAGATTAGGTTAATATGAAAATTGAATTTGAGATTTGTAAATTTTGTTTGATAAAAATTTATGTAAGAAAACTATGATGGGTTATAAGATGAAATTACCGCTTGCCATAGCGAAGAGAATTAATGGCAATACCGCTAGCTGTAGCGAAGAGATATAACGACATTACCGCTTGCCATAGCGAAGAGATATAATGACAATACCGCTCGCCATAGCGAAGAGATATAATGGCATTACCGCTTGCCGTAGCGAAGAGATGTAACGGCCTATGTGCACATAGTTTCTCTTAGTGGGATAAAGTTTGAAAGAACCTTATTTGAGAAATAATAAACCTTGTGATTGATGGGTTGAGATTACTCCCCAAATAAGATTTATGCTTCTTATGTATCCCTCATAAGTATTTGAGTATTTGATGACGAAGTTAATTTTTTTGTGAGAATAAGGAATTGGAGAAATTGTGAGAAAGGAGATTTAGCAATTATTTTTTTTGAGTTTGCTTACAAATAAAATTTCAAAGATTACATATATGTTATTTTGTTTATATTTTTTTTGCTTGCATCTAGTAAAGTATGGATATTCTATCTCTCACTGAGTTGCAAAACTTATTCCGTTGTTCTTCCATCTTTTTCAGATATAAGTTCTGGTGTTGGATCTGATTCTATTTCCTCTGGCATAATCTTAGTTGATTTTGAGGTGGTGAGACTTCTCGTGGGGGGTTTTTTTTTGTTGGAACTCTTATTTCATTTTAACCTGTAGCTGTCGGTTGCTCCATATGTCACAGGCAGGGTCCTTGGATCTATTTGACACTTATGTTTGATAAATTATGACTTAGATATTTGGGTTAGATTATAAAAAGGATTTGTAAACTTAATTTGGTTTTATATTTGAACTATAAAATGTATTATGTTTAATAGAGTTTGGAAACTAATTTAGTATTATGACTGGACTATGTTAAGATATTATTATATATTGGGAGGGCGCATTCTGAGAATGCCTGATGCCCATTTACTGTGAATTTAAGTTGGAAATATTGCAGGATGTATTTTTTTTATTTGGGGAATGTCCGAAAAATAGAGGAAACTCTGTCCGTTTTCCTAGAAATTATATGTGTTAAGGCTTATTGAATATGATATCTACTCCATAACTATTAGATATGATTGATGTTAACGGTAAATGGAGGTCACTATCACATGTAATTGTAATAACGTAGATATCCTAGTAGACGTTCATTTTTTGAGTGTCAAAATAATATTTTTGTATATAAAAAAAATGTAAGAGCAAAAAGACTACACTCTACGCTACTAAATTTAAGGATTCAAAAACCTACGTAACCTTAATTATTACAGATTTTAAGGATCCGTATCGGAAAGAGAGACCCTGGCGGGTTTTGCGAACACCGTAACAGAAAAAAACAGAGCGAGCGCGGTGGCCGGAAAGAAGAGAACGACGAACCGAGTCAGCTTTTCCGAGTTGGCGACTCACTTCCAGAGCTAGCAAGCTTAGCTTGGTGACCGCAAAATGTCTCTGAAAGCGTCGTATTCATCGGACAATCTCATGCTTCCGGTATCCGATCCTCCCAACGACGAAGATAGAGAGCTCCTTTTGAATTCCCACGGCAGCGCTAGGGTCTTCAGAGGCTCCTCCTTCTCCGCCGCCGCCGTCAACCAACGTGGAGCGTACGCTGCTATCTCTTACATGTCCTGCGCAGGTCCAATTCCAAATCACTCTCCTCTCTTCACAATTTCTAGAATTTTTATCGTGAAATTCTCCAATTATTATTGCATTATCCTGTTAAATCGCGGCCTAAATTGGTTACATTCTCCTTCAATTTCATGAGAGAGCACTCTACTGTTTCATTGAGCATGTCAAATTGTGAATGTTTAGCTGCGCGTAATAATAATAATAATAATAATAATAATAATAATAATAATGCAGATCATTTGAGATTTAATTTTTAGGAGTTTCTTGTCATGAATAATTCATCCGAGGCTGTGGGATCCGTTTCTGCACTAGGAATGCACCCAATGTGAATGGCTTGAGGGCATAATTACTAATTAGGCACTAAGACAACACGGTTTTCAATTTCTACGTAAAACCTGGTGAGGCATGACTAAAAATCTCAGGACCTGAACAGAGTAAAATCAGTGTGATATATTCGTAACTAATATTGACACGTCTCGTCTGAAATTTTAGGCTCTGATCAATTACTTCGTATGCTTGAATTTTATTTTGCAGTGCTGTTGGTGATATTCAATAAGGCTGCTCTTTCATCTTACAACTTTCCGTCTGCAAATGTCATCACACTTCTACAGGTTACTCCTCAAAGCAAAGCTGATGATTGCATTTCATGTCTTTTAGGGGGTTCGCCAATCATATGTTCATATATCTTAAGTAATACTAGTTATGTGTATGTTTCCCTGAACTGTTATGCATTCTCTGAACACAGACAAAGTCTATATGTCTCTATATTCAGACACTATGAAAAAAAAAATGTACGGGGAACTAGCAATCTTTTGCTCCCTTCTCAAAATTGTTCTTTTGTAAACTATTCAAGCTTCAAAGAATTCAAATTTTAACAATACAAATTTGACTGGAATGTTAACAAAGGTCTTGACAATTTTATTTGGAATACAAGTAGGTTGTTGAATCTTAAATGTGATTTTGTTGTTCACATGGTTCTAATGAGCGAAAAGTCACACTACTAATTTGTTTATCATGAATTTTAGGTATCTCTGCAAACAAAACACTGAATAATCCACCTTTCTTAAAAGGTAGAACACAAACATCTTTCTTCTCATCTAATCAATGCAAGAATACTTTGTTGATGTCACTTTCCATGATTGAGCAACTATGCTGATGTCAAAATTCTTTGGGCTTTTGGTCTGTCAATTAATAGTGTTTCTGTAAACTTGCATTCTTGATTTCTTTTTTTTTTTTTTTAATAATTTTTGTTTTTCTTTTGAGGTCTGCTATTCTACCTTCTATTCTTTCGTCTTTGCTCTTTCAATGATCTTGTCCATCTTTTTCAATTAATACTTTGATGCTATTAAATGCAGTCCCTGTATTTTAAGAGTTGATCTTCATACATAGTTATTAGGGATTATCTAACTTAGTAAAATCGGTAATGCAAAAGTTACATTTTATATGCTTGGGGTAGAAAGAAATGATATTGAATCTAAAATGTTTAGGATGCTGTGCATGTCTATGGGGAATTGCAACTTGAATACCAATCTAATTGTTCTGAATATACATGTGATCTGTGTCACATTTTTAAACTTATTTCTATGCTTCTTTCTGCTGCAGATGGTATGCTCATGTTGTTTTCTCTATGCATTGAGGTGCTGGAGGGTAATTTCTTTTACAGTAAGTGAACCAGCAACTATAGCTGATTACTCAACAAAATTTGTGCCATTGAAGACTTTGATGCACACTCTTCCACTGGCAGGAGCATATTTACTTTATATGGTATGCCTTTGCATTCATTTTCTGTGGTTTAGCCTTTTAGGAAAAAATTCTCGGTCATTTATTTTTTCTTTTAATTATTTCGTTCACTCCTGTGTTTCTCCTTGAAAGCTAGTCACCATGGAGTCTGTTCGTGGAGTAAATGTTCCTATGTATACCACCCTTAGGAGGACCACTGTGGTATTTACGATGGTTGTAGAGTTTTTGCTGGTGAGGCAGAGGTATACATCTTCTGTCATTTTCAGGTAAATTACTTCCTGTCCATTCAATGATGTGACCTAAGGATGCCATATTTCGCTCAACGACATTGATGAATCATTGCAGTTGAAATTTTGTGACCTATGTGAAACGTATAATTTAATGTAGGTGTAACCGGCTGCCTTATTATATTTGTATGCATTTTTAGGTGGGGTGGAAAATGTTCCTTAGGAAAATAGTTGCATTTAATCTTGCTAGTTTGTCTTGTAAGTGTGCACCTGATTCATTACTTACATAACTATTTGTATTGTACTTACAAACTTAATATATGCATTGTGAATATAGTACATTGGACATTTAATGTGAAGTGTTCCAGATGCTCCCATCTGCATGCACTTTTAAAATGATAAAATGATAGGCATTCCATTAAAAACAGTATGACTGGTTAGTGGTTATCAAATTGTTATATGAATGAGCACCTACCTGATTCTTTTACTTACTGAAATTTGCAAGGTGTTATCAGTGTTTTCTTGATTGTCTTTGGTGCAATTATTGCGGGAGCACGAGACCTCTCTTTTGATGCCTATGGCTATGCCATTGTTTTCCTGTCAAATATCACCACAGCAATATATCTTGCCACCATAGCTCGCATTGGTTGGATTCCTATTCTTTCTCTCCCTCTCTGATACACACACACACACAAAAACACACACATGGTGGGAATTATTTTTTTCCCCTTGTAGCTAGTCTGCAGTTTCTCATTTATTTGGTATTATGTCTTTTTCTCAGGCAAAAGTAGTGGCCTCAGTAGCTTTGGCCTTATGTGGTGCAATGGTAAGCAGATAGATTGTATGATTGTATCAAATGCCATATTCAACTTTCTTGACTTTTCTAGTAATAGAAACTTGAAAACATGCTTATTTTAACTATATCTGATTTGAAACACATTGTCTAATTTCTATTGTACTATAGGTATCATATGTGGGCCAGTTTTGCTTATTTGGGCATTGATTCGGGGTGACTTGAAGATGGCAATCAATTTTCCGTATCTGCTTTCACCTGGGTTTCTTGTATGTTCTGCTTGAACTTTTCACCTTTGATTAAATAGCAGTTTTCATCCTTGGTTACTGGCCAAAGAAAATCTGGTTTTCTCGGAAGTTAACTAGGATTGTGGAAGTCTATCTGGACTAGAGTAAATGGTATAAGAGTAAAAATAAAATATCCCCTCCATTTTTCCGTTTGTGTCCCGGGCTATTTTCCACTATATTTTGATGCAAAGAGGGTTGTATGCTGCCATAATAACCCACAAAGGTAAAATTGCAACCAGGCCTACCCTGATCGCTATTGTGTTGACATGTTGCAAATTTGTGTATGTAAGTATCCAACAAATTACAGGGCCAATATGGCACATTTTAAGCAACATGTGACCAAAGAGTAATTGGGCCAAACCGCAAGCGGTATTTGATATGTTACCCCTGATATAATATAAGATCCAATATATGTTTTCTTCATCGGTAATTCAGTATTTGTAGTAATCCAGTTGTTTCATTTGAGTTTTTTTCTTTTTTCCATTCATCAAAGTAAAACCCACATAAATTTCAGTTTGTGTAGTATATCTGTTGAACTTACACGGTCTATCCTGTCTCATACTAGTTAAAAAGTATATTAATGTTCTGCTATGGAAATTATGACTGCGTTTTTAATGTTCCATGTCTGTCTTGTTCTTCCGATTAATGAGGGGGAAGATTTCTATACGTGTTTATCCCGCATTCAAAGGTCCACATTTTGGTCAAAAAGAAGCAATTGCCTTTTGTCGATGGCAATTTTCATTTAATTTTGGTATTTTGATGATTTGTAACTTATGTATGTTTCTTTGATATGGGGGCAGGTTGTTTTGCTCTTTTCCTGCATCCTGGCTTTCTTCCTGAATTACAGTATTTTTCTGAACACGACTCTGAATTCAGCTTTGACACAGACAATTTGTGGTAATCTGAAGGTTTGTTCACTTGAATATATGACACTAGTCATTTTGGCTTAAATGTACGACAATTTGTGGCTAGGTGATTTACCTTAAAATGTGTCACCCACCTATGGTTAGTTCATTATAGGTTGGCAATAATGATGTATTAGCCTGCTCTTTTACAGTGTTATCATAGTGGTTAACTACTGCATGGACTTTTCTCTTCAAGCACTGTTTGTGTGGGAGACGGTTTTTATTGGGGGAGAAATCATGGTGCAGTAGTATGCTCCTTGGGAACTAAAACTTGGGGGCACACTAAAAAGAAAACTTGGATTTGAAAACATGTCCTGGTAAATTTTGGTTCTGTGAGAGAGGTTAAGTATAATAGACGGTTGATATGCTTGTGGACATTGATGCAGATGAGAGGGTGGGGGAGAAAGAGATGGGTCACTCATGGAAGTTAGGGCTTAGGGAAATTTCTAACTACACAGTGTATATAAAGGGTTATTTACCCTGAAGGGATTAGTCACTGCTATTAGCGGTGGACACTCTGAGCAACCAAAAATTTAGTGGTAGGTTCTCTTGTATACATTTTTGGAATTGAAGAAATCAGGTTAAAGCGATTTTCTTGGGAAATCATTTTCGGCGTCACAAAGTCTGGTCAATTTTGATCCATGAAGGTATGAACAATTCGGTAAAAGGAAATAGAACTTGTTGTTCTAGTGAAGAATAGTAGATGGGGCTTGATTATGATAGTTCACATTGGAAGCCATTAGTCAGGATGTGACCCTAAAGACTTATCACAACAAACCCTAAACCCTGAGTACATGAGTATCCTTTTTATATTCATTTCAGGGTTCATGTCATTGTCATAATTGATGGCTGTATGTGGTTTTTATGCATGGAATCTAATTATTCTTAATTGATGATGTCCAGGATCTATTTACCATTGGCCTTGGCTGGATGATTTTTGGCGGGCTGCCATTTGATTTTGTGAGTGCCCTTTTCCCCACTGATCTGCACTTCTCATTTGGATGTATTTTCACTGTTGATAGAATGTGTTGTGTTTTGGTTGCAGTGGAATGTGGTTGGGCAACTCCTCGGTTTTGTGGGCTCTGGTTTATATGCCTACTATAAGCTCATTGGCAAATAGCTTGCTCAAGGTCCTTTGTCAATGTCTTTATGAAGCAGGGACTAGCATTTGCTCTGGTCACCTGATTTCCACTACGTTCCTGTAAAAAGAGAAGAATCTGAGTCGATCTTAGGTCTGTTGAAAATGTGATGAAGCTAATCTAATTCATTAGGAGATTTTGATGAGTTAGAAGTTGACATACCAAAATTTTCTGGGGGATCTAGACAATGCATGCTCTCATGGCTTTAGTGTGTTCAAGCCGCCGGTTATCTAGCAATGAGTTCGCCCATTTTAAGTGATGAATCCCTTGCATCCTTCTTTGTACTGAACTTTATTCAAGCGCTGTATTTATTTATTTTTTTAATAGCATTTCCATCTTGGGGAGAGAAATAGCTGGAGTTTTTTTAAATATTATTTCCTTTTTTTATTTTGGATAATCAATGGTGGATGGAGTGGAATGGAATAGGTGAAATTGAGTAAAATGGAGTGGAGTTGGATGAAATAGAGATCCTACCCTATTATTTGGATTGTTAAAGATGGAATGAAGTATAATTACCATAGAAGAGAAAATTGGACCGGCTAGTTCGACTGGGAACCAGTCACCTGGCCCGTCTGGTTAACCCTTAAAAAATCAGGAAAGTAAAAACCAGTCAAGAATTGATTGAAATCGGGGAAAACCGGCAAACCAAACCGGTTGAACCGGTTTAGAGCTTTTGATTTTTTTTTCTTTTGTTTCAAAGCTTAAACATTGATATTTTGTGGTAGTCACAGAGTAAAAATGAAAAAAATGAAATCAAAGAAGGGCACTAATATAAATTGTTGGATTATCCTTTTTCTCTCTTTGTCATTCACAGGTTGCTCACTATAAACCTTACTGGTCACCAACAAATATTGTTTTCAATTACTTTTGTCATCGTGTTATAAGGTTGAGACTAGAGAAATTTTATATGAATTATATTTATTTTTATAAATCTACGAATATATATATTTTTTGTATTGATTATATTAATGTTAATGATTTAATGTATTTTTTATATTTTAATTATATATATATTATTATATTTCGGTTGAACTAGTTGGACCTTTAAACTTTTAAACCAATACCTTAACCAATTCGATGTCTGGTCCATTTTTTCTTTTTCTTGATAATTACCACTCCATTTTTTGATAATAAAATGAAAATGAATGGAATCAAAATAATTATAATTTATTTTTTTATAATTACCCTTATGATAAATACGTTATAGGGTGGGTAGCGTGGTTACTGTGTCCTCACCTGCCCCTTAATTGTTTCCAACGCAAGTCCGAACAGTGGTCGATAATAATAATAATAATACAAAACTTTAGCCATTTGTTATTATAATATTTTAGGAAAGCACAAAATATGTGCCAAGAATCACCATGTACATCTCCTATTAGCATTTCTTGCATCTTGCACATATTTTCTCATTGTTCGAAGGTGTGAGTATGCCCGTTTGTTGTGTTGGCATACATCAAAGATGCTGGCGTCGATGGACTGGTGAGCATGAGCCTGAGCATGAGTATGATCGGTCACGAGCTTGCAAGAACTTGACGATACTGCACTTACAAGGACGGGGAAATGTGCTGATTACCGGATTTGTTTGATGAGCCCGAACAGTGAAAAGGAGAGGGAAGGTGTTTGCCCAAACAAAGGAGATGAGCAGTTGGGTAGAGGTTTTGAGAGGAGGGAGGGCAGCCAATGAAGAATAGTCGCCGGAAGCACACAACATAAAGACCAAGAAAGTAAAGGGGATAGAGTGGTAATTGCATAAAAATATATATATAGCTGAAGGGAACGGATCCATCCCATACACCCCAAATGGAGGAGCTGGTGGGATTGGATGGAATCAGGTCTATTGCTTCCCTGAAGGGACCTTGTGCTACGTGAACTACTGCCGTTTGGCCATCTACCGGTTCATTTTACACTCCCAAATTCTGAACTGGTAGTATTGTTGGCAAATGGATCTCAGTACATGACTATATTAATGCGGGAAAATAAACAACGAGATAAATCAGATAGAAAGAAAAATATAAATTGATTTATTTTTTTTTTTTTTGGGGCTCAACAATGTAACTTAATTTGACAAAGGCAAGTTTCGCATGGTAGCTGGAATGGCTGCAATTGTTGGATATGTTAGCTTGTTTTTAACTTCCCTGCGTTTCTATCGATTTTGTATTTTTGTGAGGATCCATGGAAACATAAATTAGAAATTAATCATACAATTTGATCTAGGTCAGGAAGCGCAGAGATATCCCAAATATGAATTTGATACATTTATTGTTTCTAGAATTTGTAAAATTATTTTCATTTTCCAACTCAAAAGAATCTGTTTTTCAAAATTATGTTAAACAATTCAATACCATGGTTCCTTACTTCTACATGGTACAAATATCTAAGTTTCATACTTTTAGATACTTTTTTAGACCTATTGCCGATACTAAATAATAGTCGTAAAATTGTATCCATTTTTCATGATATTATGCATGGATCAGATATATCATGTCGAATTCTTCAGAAAAAATTGTGTCTTCCACAATGGAATCTCATAAGTGAGATTTCGAGTAAGTGTTTACATAATCTTCTTCTATTCGAAGAAATTTTTCATCAAAATAATGAGCCACCACTGATATTGACACATCTGAGATCACTAAATGTTCGGGAGTTCCTCTATTCAATCATTTTCCTTCTTCTTGTTGAACCATATTGTTTGGAATCGCAATGAATATATTAGAAATAACAACTTCAACTATCCTCTATGACACCATGATTTATTATTTTAGAGAAATTTTATTTATCAATAATACAAAACTATTTTATAATATTGATATATAGAAACTAAACTTTTATTTTAAATTTTGATATATTATCTGTATAAAAGAGTTTTTTCATATAAAAAGGTTTTAATCATATAATTTTTATTTATAAAACTTTGACCATTTTTTATAATTGAGTTACATATTTTTTTACTAATAATTAGAGAACTAAATCTTTTATTCCATTAATTATCCCCTTAATAAAATTTTAATATGTGTGTAATAGTGATATCATTCATAATTTTTTGACCAACTAAATTTTTCTGAACTACTCATAATTTGGATACATGACAAAACTTGATTGGAGCGACAAGGAGTGGGAGAGAGGAGAGTGCGTATTTTGTGTTTACGCTAACGATATATCTCAACAACATAATAAAAGAAATTATTGGTGTTTAGTGTCCAACTTTTACTTCCCATTTTACCCTTATATATGTAGTTTTTTTCACAAATCACTGTTACTCACTTATGGTTAATTTATTCATTTTTACTTCTTTTAACTGCTTTCAAATTTTCTACCTTTTAAAAAAATATAAAATATAAAATATAATTTGACAAAGTAATAAAAAGTACAATTTCACATGCAGGCACGCAGTGTCTGAAAATTGCTAGTTTAAATTAAATCCTTTAAATATATGTTAACCATTTATTCAGCCGATTGAGCCAAAAATATTGAGAGGAAAAGGGAAGAAAGGCCTAAACCGGTCCAAAGAGGAGAAAAGGAGACGGTTGAGAAGGTTGGCGGCGCGCATAACGTTTATTACGAAAACAGTAGAGACCTGAGCCTAACCGCCATAACCGTCTCCAAAACCCTCTCTTTCCTTTCACCAATCTCTCCCTCTTTCTTTCTCTTTCTCTCTTTCCCCTCACACTTCCCCAAATCAAATAACCTAACAAAGTCCCATTCTTCACAATGCGCGTTCCTGATCCGCACCAATAACAACCTCCCTCTTTCCCCGTGGCATGACCATGGAAGAGAGCATGTCGATGATGGAGCACGACGATTTCCCCTCTCGCGATGCACCTTCGCGATCTCTCAGCGCGCACTTCTCTTCGCTGAAGATCGACGTCGATGACAAACGCAGCATCGTTTCCACCAGAAGGAGCTTTTCCGACAACAGGCTTCCCTCCCAACCGTTCAGGCTCTCCGTCCTCAAGTTGGACGGATCTTGTTTCCGTAATTCGCTTCTCTTCAACCTCTTCACTCATTTTTTTCCTTCCTTATTTGTAATGATCTGTTTCTGTATTTCACCGTCGTTTTCTCTTATTTTTTGTTTTTGTGATCAAGAAAATTAAGGAAATGTTCCTATAGCGCGCATGTTCTTGGATGTTCAATTGATGCGAGAGAGTTTGGTTGCAGATGTTGAAGTTGCGAAGACGGCAACTGTTGCGGAACTCAAGCAGGCTGTGGAGGCAGTTTTTAGTCACTTGCCTCAGAAAGGGCCAGGGAAAATATCATGGTGAATTTGTTGTTTCGATATAGAAGCAGTTAGTTGATTGATATGTCTTTTTAATTTTACTAATGTGATTGATTTTGGAAAAGCTTCTTGATTGATTTATTAATCCTTTTTTGTTTTCAGTTTCACTGTGTTCTTCTCAAACTTTTGTTCCTGAATATGGAGTGTATTTTGTTAATTGTTAGTTGTCACGAGAATTCCTTTCATTGGAACAAGTATACTGTGTTTTCAATGCTTCAATTTGGGTATAGATACTGGAATATTTTTATTTATTAACCTCATAAAGAAGGAATGGGATGTTATTGTGTTTTTTCTATTCTGCAGGTATTTATACTTACTAGATTAGATGACCCTAATTGTTGCCCTTGTTTTTCATTGGTCTGTAGGGCACATGTTTGGGGGCAGTTCTGCTTATGCTATGAAGGACAGAAGCTTGTTACTGATACTGATTATCTCAGAGATTGTGGCATCAAGGATGGTGGCCAGGTTTGTGACTTCAAGGCTTGCACATTAATAGTGCATTAAAACAAAATTCATGATTTTAATATGATTATTACACAATCTATCTGATATTACAAGGGGACTCTGAACTCTTAACTCACCACAAGTTATTCACTTGGTTTTAATTTAAATCTCTACAATGTGCTGTAGTTTGAACTTTGATGTTGATTAGTCGTGACTCATGAGAGCTATATGTTTTGGCTGTGCAGCTTCGTTTCATACGCCATGTATCTAACACTTGCAGTTTTCAAAAAAAGAGGATGAAGAAAAGAGTTGTCAGATCGAAACAACACAGGAGGTGCGGAGTTTTCAATGTGACTATGCAGAGCATTATCTTTGACAAACATTACTATGTTTGTCATGTTGCACTAGTTGAGTCTTGGGCCTTCATACAATCATACTTGCCTATAGAACATTAGCTCTGTCTAGTATCTACCTTCTTGATTTTTATCCCATGCACTGAATTGCTGCAATACAGAAAGCTGATTTTCCAAACGTGTCTTTCAAATTCAAATGAATAGATAAACTTGGTTTTTATGCATTACGTTACATCTGTTTTGAAATTCACTTAAAAGAATTCATAATCTGTTTTTATCTCTACCTTCAAAGTGGATGTTATATGTTATTGTTAGAGGGGTATACAAGTAAAAATAATCAATACACCAGAGTCTTTGCATATGACCAACCAAGAAAATTATGGGAGCTATTCAGAGGCTGGCAGCCTCCTGTAAATCGTCTGTTTATTAGAATCTAAATTATTTTCTTTGAAATGGTATGGAGCCACTGCTAGAGTGTTATGGTAGAAATATTGATCGGAAATTGGAAACCTCCTTTAGTTGGGGTTCATGCACGTTGATGTAAAATTGTGCTCAAACAAGTCCTTACACTAACTCGATGATATAAATGGAAGGTGCAGGTCATCATCACTAGCGAATAGATATCAACAGAAAGAACATTGTGGAGATGATTTCAATTGTTTGGATGATATAGTGATAGAGAATGGAAAGATCCAGCGTTACAATGAAAAAGAAGATCGTGTTGGCGGGAGCAGATTAACTGGATTTTTGGGAGGTTTGTTCTCGTACACCCGGCTGGCAGTTGTGAGACAAGCTAGAGCTGAAAGCATGATTTGCCCCTCAACTATTGCCAAAGGTATACTCGGCAGTTTTAGGAAAATTAGAAGGATTTTATGCTCTTGCAGGAGGCGGCAGTACTGTCGGAGACATACATGGAAAGTATAGTTGATAGGGAGATGGTCTCCAATTTAACGATTTTACTCTCTTGTCTATGCATACAGTTAGTGTAAATAGGTTTTTCAACCGTGCTTTGAATCTGTTAGTGGTTGAGAGTTGAGACAGACATGTCTTTATTGTACAAAAGTACTTCGGCCTACTCTCATATCAGTAAGTAGTCATATCATATACGCTTATTTCTTATGCAACATCTTAGCATGAGAATTATGTTGCAGAGAAGCATATCTTGAAGCCCGTGTTGTTAATTGTAATATAGTCAATCGTGCACTTTATAGAGGTTGCGGAAATAAAAGATTAATGTTACTCGCCCGTATATTTATACATATGTCACCTTATATTCATGACCTGAAATGATTAATATCTCACGTTATTTTTAACTCAATCTTATTATTTTCCCTCACAGATGCAGCAGGGAAGTATAACATGACTTCTATTATTAACATAAATGAAATATTACACAATATTGTTTGAAAATACAAAAAAAAAATATATAATTTTACTCCGGCAGTTGTTGTCGACTTATTTAAAATAAATTCTTTTTGGCCAAAAAACAAAAATATTTTGGTCATGAAAATAAAATGTTTGTAAAGGTTTTTTTTTGTCATGATAGTACTGT
Organism: Dalbergia cultrata; assembly: GCA_031216105.1. Lineage (NCBI taxonomy): Eukaryota > Viridiplantae > Streptophyta > Magnoliopsida > Fabales > Fabaceae > Dalbergia > Dalbergia cultrata. Next base: position 32,175,772 of record CM062349.1, on the reverse strand, counting down.
TCTGGACAGAGGAAAACAAACATCGGAATTCAATATTTGGGCCTAGGAGGAATGATGACCCAGGTTGGTATTGAGTTGGAAGAGAAGCAAGGGACCAAACCCAGACCCAATGGGAAATAACTTTGAAGTACACCAGTTTGTCAGTGTCCAAACTGCAGAGATTTCTCTTACCAAAAAAAAAAAAAAACCCCTACAGTAGATTCTCTGCATGATGGGTGGTCATGAGCCAGAATCACACAAGCAGAAGCCGAGGCAACCTCATCAAATTGTGTGGCAAGGAATCCAGATAGCGCTTCTCTCAAATCCTCATCTTCTCTCCACAACGCTCTCACACTCACTCACTCACTCACTCACAGCCTCACACACTCTGAAGTCTGAACCCACCCACGGTGATTGACAGGCATCCATCCATCCATCCCAGTCCGGCCGGCAACAGAATTGGCAAAGCCATGGCGAACATGATTATGGCTTCCTCCTCCAAATCCCTCATCCGAGTCTCCACCACCGCTTCCCCTCCCCCAGCACCCAGACTCCCCATTCTCCACATGATCTCCGTCCCCAGAATCCCAACCCTGAAAGTCGTCTCACTCCCAAAGCCCGAAATCCTGAAATCCCTCTCCCTCCTGGCAGCCACCTCCCTCTCCCTCTCCCTCGCCCCTCCCTCCCTCGCCGAGGAAATGGAGAAAGCCGCCCTCTTCGACTTCAACCTCACCCTCCCCATCATCATGGTTGAGTTCCTCCTCCTCATGGTGGCCCTCGACAAGGTCTACTTCACCCCCTTGGGGAAGTTCATGGACGACAGGGACGCTGCCATCAGGGAGAAGCTGAGCAGCGTGAAGGACACCTCTGAGGAGGTGAAGCAGCTGGAGGAGCAGGCCGCCGCCATCATGAAGGCCGCCCGCGCCGAGATATCCGCGGCCCTCAACCAGATGAAGAAGGAGACTCAGGCTGAGGTCGAGCAGAAGATCGCCGAGGGCAGGAAGAAGGTGGAGGCTGAGCTTCAGGAGGCTCTTGCTAGCTTGGAGAGGCAGAAGGAAGACACCATTAAGTCCCTTGACTCCCAGATTACTGCTCTTAGCCAGGAAATCGTCAAGAAGGTTCTTCCCACTGCTTAGTCACTCAATCGAATTGTTAATTCTCTTTCAAACCACCGGGAGGAGAAGATTGTAACTTTTTTACTGTCAAATTTGTGATGATGGCAAGTATGTTCATTGTATAATCTGAAGTTCCCTTATGAATAGATTCAGTGTCTGAGTTATATTTTTGTCCTTATGAATGAATGAATATATTGAACCAAAGAAAGAAAGAAAGAGGCACGCTTCTGAAAGTATGTTTCCTCTTCTTGGGGATCGATCAACTCCGTTCTTTTGTTAACCTCGGTTATGGATAAGCTATATATTTATTGCAAAGCATGAATAGTCCACCCCCCCCCCAACAACCAAGAAAAAAAATCTCTGAAGCATAATTTTGGTTTGGGAGTCTCTAAATCTGAAAACATCTAATACACGTAAATTGATTACTTAGTCTATCATTGTCTAAGTTTTCCTCTACTTTTTCAATCTTTTCCGTTTGTTTTTCAAGATATTAAAATGTCAATGCATTGGGCGACATTTGAGCTTTTATTTTTAACCAACTCTCGTCTTAATATTACCTATTCAACAAATTAGCAATCTGGAGCGTTCTCCTTATAATAATAACAATAATTTAATATACAAATTGAATTCTACCACGGAATACGGAATGGTAAACAGCAGGGCAAGTTTGACTTGTGCAAACTTCAAAGTTTGGAAGTGTGTTTCTCTCTCTCGGCTCATGCTGTTTTAAGAGACATTGTCATTAATCGATAGATATCCAAATAAGCAAGTACCAAAAACCGAAGAGTTGGAAGGAAGGAATTCAATTATTCAATGGATATGCTTCCTTCCATGATCATGGTCGCTTATTGTTATATGCTTGTTTCCTCTCTCACAGTTTCGATGGCAGTTGATTCGATTCGTGTCTCCCAGTCCCTCAGTAATGACATGACCTTATTGTCCCAAGGTGGAATGTTTGAACTTGGTTTCTTCAGCCCTGGTAATTCCACAAAACGTTACCTGGGGATTTGGTACAAGAAAGTGGCCATGTATGCGGTTGTTTGGGTTGCAAACAGGGACAACCCCATCAATGATACCTCAGGAGTATTAACAATTGACACCTTTGGCAATCTAATCCTCACCCAGAACAACTCTGTTGTTTGGCAAACAACCTCTCAGAAACAAGCAGAGAGTCCAGTGGCAGAGCTCATGGACAGTGGCAATCTTGTGGTGAGAAACGAGGGAGATGCAAACTCGGAAGACTTCTTGTGGCAAAGCTTTGATTTCCCATCTGACACAGTATTGCCGGGGATGAAGATGGGGTGGGACCTTAGACTTAATCTGGAATGGCGAATAACATCTTGGAAGAGTCCAAATGATCCATCTCCTGGAGACCTTTCTTGGGGTTTAGCACTCAATAGTTACCCAGATTTTTATTTGAAGGGGAAAAGAACAGTGTACCGGTTAGGACCATGGAATGGGATTTATTTCAGTGGCTCACCAGATATTAATGCTAGCCCATATTATGAATTCAGGTATGTCACTAGTAATAACGCCAAGTATTCCTCTAATAAGGATGAGATGTACTACACCTTTACTGTCAAGAATAGTTCTTCTGTGTCCAGAATGGTAGTGAACCAAACAACTGGATTTCTCAAGCATCTTTTATGGGTGGAAGGGGATCAATTATGGACGGTTTATGCGACATACTTTCAAGACCAATGCGACGCCTATGGCACCTGTGGAGTATATGGGAACTGCTATATAGAAGATTCGCCAATGTGCCGGTGTTTGGAAGGGTTCAGTCCCAAATCACCGCGAGCATGGGACATGAAGAATTGGACTGAAGGATGTGTCCGGGATAAACCGTTGAGCTGCAACGACACTTTTGTCAAATTTGCAGGCTTGAAAGTTCCAGATACTACACATTCAATATTGGATGAGAATATGAATCTAGAGGACTGCAAAGTTAGGTGCTTGAATAACTGCTCTTGTATGGCCTATAGTAATTCAGATATAAGAGGAACAGGTAATGGGTGTGTCATGTGGTTTGGTGATCTGATTGATATGAGACAGTTTGACACTACAAAACTTGAAACTCGTTGGCAAGATCTATATGTCCGTATGGCTGCTTCAGAATCAGGTGAAAACTCCAACCATGAAGGGGGCAAGAAGAACACGAGAACAATAGTTGCTATAACTGTTCCAGCAATTTGTGGGACGCTTTTCCTTTGCATTTATTTGTTCTACAGAGCCCGGAGGAATATTGTTGGTAAAATGATTTCTTACTCTCATTTTCACTAAATCATGGCATTGCATTCTATATAGTTTTCAGAATACAAAGTACTTCTAATAACACTAGGCATATTCATCGCGTAACAGTAGCAGTTAAGTGGTCTTAAGGCTATTTTCTCTCATTATGAAGTGAACTAGAAATACATTTTATTTGTCTTTCTGGAAAGAAAAAATGTTTATGTATTATAACAACTTTGATTCTCCGTTCACCTTTTATAATATTACAATTGCTTTTTCCCATTTTACACTTTGCAGAGAAGTCAATCACTAAAGATGACATTGAAGGACATGTCGAGGATCTAGATCTCCCATTATTTAATCTCCTAACAATTACTACAACCACTAACAACTTTTCGGCGGAGAATAAGATTGGACAAGGGGGTTTTGGACCTGTATATAAGGTAAGCCAATATTTTAATGCTATTCCATAGTGGGAAAAAAAACAAAGAAAAGTAGCTTACTAGTACTATGAGCAACTTCTAATGTTTCTACTGAAATGAATGTGAGTATGCAGGGAAAATTAGTGAATGGGCAAGAAATTGCTGTAAAGAGACTTTCAAAAAGATCTGGACAAGGAATGGCTGAGTTCATAAATGAAGTAAAACTGATTGTTAAACTTCAGCATAGAAATCTTGTAAGGCTTCTTGGTTGTTGCATTCAAGGAGAAGAAAAGTTGCTGATTTATGAATACATGGCTAATGGTAGCCTAGACTCCTTCATTTTTGGTAGGGAATATCAACAAAGCTTTGGTTAGAATGCAATAGTGTTATGAGTTCAATTGTATAGTTTGTAGCTTACTAAACTTGAATATTCAATATTGAGTAATAGATTTTCTTTGCAAAAATAGATCATATCAAAGGTACATTGCTAAACTGGCCTCAACGCTTTCACATAATATTTGGAATTGCTAGAGGGCTTCTCTATCTTCATCAAGATTCCCGCTTAAGAATCATTCATAGAGATCTCAAAGCAAGTAATGTTTTACTTGATGATAAATTGAATCCAAAAATATCTGATTTCGGAATGGCTAAAGCTTTTGGAGGCGATCAAACTGAAGGAAACACAAATAGAGTAGTTGGGACTTAGTAAGTGTCTAAACAAGCACATTATTTGTTTTCTTATATGTTGTATGTGAATATTTTAGCTCTAATGAATTTTTTGCAGTGGGTATATGGCGCCAGAGTATGCGGTTGACGGGCTATTTTCGATAAAATCTGATGTCTACAGCTTTGGTATTTTATTATTGGAGATTATATGTGGGCATAGGAATAGGAGAGCTCTTCATCATGCAAACAACACATACAACCTTGTTGGTTATGTAAGCACTTAATAATTTGTAATTTGTCGATGTTAAATTAAATTGAGTTGAAAAGTTGTTAACTTACTGTCTTCTTTTATGATTCAGGCATGGGCACTTTGGAAGGAAGGCAAGGCTCTACAATTAATTGATGCAAACTTAAAAGACTCGTGCACTGACTCAGAAGTATTGCGTTGCGTCCATGTTAGTCTAATTTGTGTGCAACAACACCCAGATGATAGGCCTACCATGACCTCAGTGCTTCGAATGTTAGAGAGTGAAATGGAGTTGGTTGATCCTAAAGAGCCTAGTTTTTTTCCAATGAAGGTTTCCAATGAATCAAATGACATCTCAAATCAGTCAAACAACGAGATAACCATGACCTCTTTAAATGGACGGTGAAAGTCCATAAGTCAGTGCACAAGTTGCACTGTTGTCTTGTAAGCACATTTGCTGCTATATACCTGTTCTATGCCTACTTAACTAAATATGTGAAGTAAATTTGCATGTTTGGTAATAACTCATTGTAGGAAATTTTTGTTTTATGTTCTTAAGCTGTTTCAGTAAGCTTTTGATTATATGCTGTTCTAAACTCAAAATATAAGCTTATCTAAAGTCTAAACACGCATTAAAAATCTCAGATTTTGAAGCTGATCTGATGCATAGAATGGTCATGTCCATCTTTGTTCCGCAAAATGATCATCATAAGATACACGTTCAATCATAGCAAAGGCTACCTTTTCTCAGTTTTCTGAGGGGTTCCCTTTTTTTCTTTTTGGGTTGGAAATTCATTTAAAGACCAGTGAGTTGTAATATGGGAAGACCGACTTTGATGAATTCTACGATTCAGCTTTTCAGCAATGCCCTTCGAATGTTCTATTATTATATAGGCTGTATTGGAGTAGTATTTTTGTTAATTTACTGCTTGATGATGATAATTGATAACCAATTCCTTTACTTCTCTTGCAAGTTCACAAAAAATTGAAGCATTTGCTAACCCTCTAGTGTTAATATTATGATTTACGACTGCTTTTCAGTTACCATTCTGTTTAATTAAATTCGATGCTTAATGGCATATAGGTGACACTTTACAATCCAGAGTTTGGTGATGCTGTCACTACGAATGAATGGTTGCAGTTTGATTTTAATAACACGGTATCCTTTCATTATTGTCTATGCGGTAAACCCGGCTGTGGAACATCTTTATTTATCTTCAGAATACCTGCACTATTACATCGCAAGAGTGAGAGCTTCTGAACTTTGTTAATCATTATAGAATTACAAATTTGGTCCCCAAATTAGCTCGTCAAAAGAACCACAACAGACCTATGATCATAATTCCCAGTTCACGGTGTAGATTCATTGCCTGATTTAGCTTGTGATCACCACTACTCAAATGCCTTTCTCACGCAAAACCATTCTCTTCTCTGTCGTCCAGGCATAATGTTTGATTGTCTAAAAATGGTCAAGCTTCCATATTAAAATTACAATATTGTTATTTGTTAAGCAATAAAAGAAAAGGAAAATTGTCACTTATAATTGCTTAAACAAAATTCTTTTTTTTTTCGTTTTTTCTAAGGTGGGTTTTACATCGTCAACCCCTGGAGTTCACAGCCATTAGCATGACCATAAGTTGTTAATCATAAAATAAGCAGGAATAAGAGAAAAGAATAAGTTTATTTTAAGTAATGGTTTATGGAAATATTTTATATTTTCTTTTCCTATTTTTATTATATGAAAATTATTTTCATTTTTTAGATTTTCAAAATTTAAGGAATGCATTTGATTTGTAAAAGTAGATCTTATTTTCAAATAGAGAAAATACAAAAATATGTTTGAAATACATGTGCTCAAAATGAAATTTTAAATAATAAAATTATATTTATTATTCAATAATAAAAATTATAGAGTATATTGACGTATGAAGATGATCACGTTCAAATAAGAGAATTAGCATAGCACTTTCCAATACAATAGATCAAATAACCAGTACTATGCACTCTATGCTACCATTATTATGGCAATAGGAAGGGGTAAGGAATATATATATATATATATATCTCACCGGTAATATCGTCAAACATGGCATAGGCATATATGAATATTGGGCACATCAGAAAATCCAGCTACTAATCCAGATTTGAGGTCTTCCGCTGCATAATTTTGTTGACAGATAACTGAAGGGTGAAAGCTGCAGCTCGGTATTCCAACCAACAAAGCCTTGGTTACAAATCTAAAGAAAACAGAACCAGCAAGAAGACCCATGTGTTCAAAGAAATTTCAGCCTCTAGACAAACCAAGAAAGACTCAATCACACATTAGAAAATCATTACAAATGATAAAAGAAAATTAACAATGAAATCCATAATTAAAAACAAAAACATAAGAAAGATTGCAAAATCAACGTAGGAGAGTTTTCAGCAGTGGTAAATGCGGGTTCCATGAAGTAAAAACGAAAAGGGGAAGCTATCTTTCATTAATATTGCAAGAATACCACCGCGTTTTCATCACAGTTTCTTGTTTCCAAAATTCTCAAAGGAAACGTTGAAAACGCGGATTTGAATATCATTCAACCAAAGAACATCAAAGTTGATATCCACAACGCGACCACCATATTTATGAAGGAGGGTAGGAATCTGTGTGTGAGCAAGAGGAACACGTAGTTACGTTGATGTGGCAATGGGAGAATGTGTGGTCACGACTTACTTACGAGTACCGCAAAGGTCAACGACGAAGTCTTTTCATGTGGAAAGTCGCAAAGTGTGCTTCTCTGTCTCCGGGTCGGCTCATTATCCGAATCACCAAGTTCCACAAAAGAGCTGGAAGGAATTCAATTATTCAATGGATATTCTTCCTTCCATGATCATGCTCGCTTGTATACTTGTTTCCTCTCTCAGAGGTTCCATAGCAGTTGATTCCATTCGTGTTTCCCAGTCCATTAGTGATGGCACCACGTTGGTGTCCCAAGATGGAGTCTTTGAACTTGGTTTCTTCAGTCTTGGTGTCTCCACAAAACGTTACCTTGGGATTTGGTACAAGCAACTGGCGATGTCTACAATTGTTTGGGTTGCAAACAGGGTGAACCCCATGAACGATACATCGGGAATACTTACAATGGACACCGCTGGCAATCTTGTCCTCCGCCAACGTGGTCACTCTGTTGTTTGGAATGCAACCACTCAAAAACAAGCACAGAATCCAGTGGCGCAGCTCTTGGACACTGGCAATCTTGTGGTAAGAGACTTTGGAGATGCAAACTCACAAGAGTTTCTGTGGCAAAGTTTTGACTATCCATCAGATACTATATTGCCCAGGATGAAGGTAGGATGGGACCTCAGGCGTGGTCTGGAATGGCGAATAACATCTTGGAAGAGTCCAGATGATCCATATCCCGGAGACCTTTCTTGGGGTCTAAGGCTCAATGATTATCCAGACTTTTATATGAAGGGAAAAACAACAATAAACCGGTTTGGACCATGGAATGGCCTTTATTTCAGTGGCTTACCACCTGAAAAGCAAAACCCTATTTATGAATTCAGGTATGTGACTAGTAATAATGTCGATTATACCTCCAATAAGGATGAAATGTACTACACCTTTACCCTCAAGAACAGTTCTGTCCTCTCCAAAATCGTAATAAACGAAACAACTGGAGAATTTGTTAATTTTGTATGGGGCGGAGCTGAGAACCTCTGGAAGATTTATGCGACTTACTTAGGAGACCGATGTGACATCTATGGCACTTGTGGAGCATATGGGAATTGCTTTATTGAATATTCACCACTGTGCCGATGTTTAGAAGGGTTCAACCCCAAATCACCACGAGCATGGAACGCGATGGATTGGACTGAAGGATGCGTCCGGAATAAACCGTTAAGCTGCAACGACACTTTTGTCAAATTTGTAGGCTTGAAAGTTCCAGATACTACACACACATGGTTGGATGAGAACATGGGTCTAGAGGAATGCAGAGTTAGGTGCTCGAATAACTGCTCTTGTATGGCCTATAGCAATTCAGATATAAGAGGAGCAGGAAGTGGGTGTGTCATGTGGTTTGGTGATCTGATTGATATGAGACAGTTTGACACGACAAAATTCGAAACTGATTGGCAAGATCTGTATATCCGTATGGCTGTTTCAGAATCCGGGAGTGAGAAGAACACCACAAGAACATCCGGGAGTAAGAAGAACACCACAAGAACAATAGTTGCTACCACTATTTCAGCAACTTGTGGGATACTTTTACTTTGTATTTATTTCATCTGCAGAGTCCGGAGGAGTATTGTTGGTAAATGATTGTTCACTCTCATCTTCACTGAATCATGGCATTACTTTCTACATATATATATATATATATATATATATATATATATATATATATATATATACTTTGCTTTAAAAAAAAAAACAGAATCTAGGTGGATTCATCATGTAACAATAGTAGTTAGCTAATTGGTCTTAAGGCTACTTTATCTCATTAAGTGATCTACATATATATTTTGTTTGTCTTTGTGGGAAAAAAAAAGCATGTAAATGTAATTTAAAAACTTTCCATTCCCTGCTCGCTTTTCATATAACCTACCAATGGCCTTTCCCATTCTACACATCGCAGAGAAGTCAAGGACTGAAGATAACATTGAAAGTCATGTAAAGGATCTGGATCTGCCATTATTTGATCTGCCAACAATTGCTAGAGCCACTAACAACTTCTTGAGGGAGAATAAGATTGGACAAGGGGGCTTTGGACCTGTATATAAGGTAAGTCAATAATTAGTGCTGCTACCATAGTCAAACCAAATAGAGAAATACTAATATTATGACAAACCGTCTAATGGTTCGCTGAATTGGATGGGATTATGCAGGGAAAATTAGCAAATGGGCAAGAAATTGCCATAAAGAGACTTTCAAGAAGCTCTGGACAAGGAATGACTGAGTTTATTAATGAAGTAAAACTGATTGCTAAACTTCAACATAGAAATCTTGTAAAGCTTCTTGGTTGCTGCATTCAGGGACAAGAAAAGTTGCTAATTTATGAATACATGGCTAATGGTAGCCTAGACTCCTTCATTTTTGGTATGGAATATTAAAACAGCTTTGGTTAGGATGCGATTGTGTTTTATGGTTCAATTGTATAGATGTAGCATGCTAAATTTGAATTTTCGACATTAATATATTTGCCTTTCAAACTCAGATCATACCAAAGGTAAACTGATAAACTGGCCTCAACGTTTTCACATAGTATTTGGAATTGTCAGAGGGTTGCTGTATCTTCACCAAGATTCTCGATTAAGAATCATTCATAGAGATCTTAAAGCAAGTAATGTTTTACTTGATGATAAGTTAAATCCAAAAATATCTGATTTTGGAATGGCTAAAGCTTTTGGTGGAGATCAAATTGAAGGAAACACAAATAGAGTAGTTGGAACTTAGTGAGTATCTAAATTAGCACCTTATTTGTTTTCTCACATGATATATGTAAATATTTTTGCTATAATGATTTCTTGAGTGGATACATGGCACCAGAATATGCTGTTAATGGCCTATTTTCAATAAAATCTGATGTGTTCAGCTTTGGTATCTTATTGTTGGAGATTATATGTGGGAATAGGAATAGAGCTCTTTATCACGCGAACAACACGTACAACCTTGTTGGTTACGTAAGTACTTGATAATTTTTAATTTATCAATGCTCAATAGAGTTGAAAAGTTGTCAACTTCTTTTCTTTTTCAATGGTTCAGGCATGGACACTTTGGAAGGAAGGCAGAGCTCTGCAATTAATTGATGCAAACATAAAAGACTCATGCATTGACTCTGAAGTATTGCGTTGCATCCATGTTAGTCTAATTTGCGTGCAACAATACCCAGAGGATAGGCCTACCATGACCTCAGTGCTTCGAATGTTAGAGAGTGAGATGGAATTGGTTGATCCCAAAGAACCTGGTTTTTTTCCAAGGAAGGATTCTAATGAAGCAAATTTCATCTCAAATCAGAATGGAATGAATTCAAACAATGGGCTAACCGTGACCTCCTTATATGGAAGGTGAAAATCATTGAGTCGTATGCACATGTTGCATTGTTGTACTGCAAGTGCATTTGCTGTTATAGGACTCTGTTCCCAAACAGCTATATCTGTTCAGCTGTTCTGTTCTAAGTTGAATATATGAAGTAAATTTGCATGTTTAGTATAGTAAATAATTGTTTTATTTTCTTAATCTGTTTCAATAAGCTTGTGATTATATGCCATTTTGAACTCAACATAAGCTTATCTGCTTATATAAACACACAGTAAAATCTCATACTTTAAAGCTGATGATCTAATCCACGGAATGGTTGTGTCCACCTTCTTCTGCAAAATGATTATCATAACAGATAGACGTTTAGTTTAGTTTAGGCATAGCACAGGCCACAGGCTATCTATGATTTTGTTTTGGTTGGATATTCATTTAAAACCAGTAAGCAGTGATTTGGGTTGACTTTCAACTTTCAAGTAATGCCCTTTGGAAGTTATATTATGATGTAGGATTTATCGTAGTAGTATTTTTATGAATTTATTGCAGATAATGATAACCAGCTTCTGTACTTCCAATTTCACAAAATATTGAAGCATTTGCTAACAGAGGAGTGTTAATATCATGACTGCTTGTGACTTTGTGAGTTGCTGTTCTCATCAAATTCAATGGCCTAATGGTATATCAGCTTCTTTAGGTGACATTGTACTAACCAGATCAGTTTGGTGATGCTGTCCCAATGATGAATGGTTGCAGTTTGATTTTAATAACACAATATCTTTATCAATGTGGTAAACTTGGCTGGGGAATTCAGAATATCAATGTACCACATTGTGGTATTATTACACCTCAAGGTGTAATAGCTCTTGAACTCTCTAAATCATACAAGAGTCACTAATTTCGTCCGTAAGTCAGCTTTGTTTTTCTCATTGATAACCAACTTCTTTCTTACTTTCTTGCAATTCCGCAAAAATGTCAAGCATTTGCAAACACAGGAATGGACGTACGCTAAAGTTTAGCACCGCTAGTGTCAACTAATATCTCTTAAATTTCATAACTCTTTTAAAATATCATCTTTAAAAATTTTCTTATATCAATCCATCCATCCATCTATATTATTTATTTTGCAGTTTTTCCACTAAGGTTGTGATGTGACATTTTCCCCTAAATTTGTATACTTATAATTTTTTTATGCTTTTCAATTTTGTTTTATTCATCCCTCATTTTTTTGCTTTTTTACCTTTTATAATCTTTTAATTTTTTTTGTCCAATTTTACCTAAACTGTTCTTGAATGAGAAGATTAATAATATTAGTAACTATGGAAACGAGTAAAAGTTCAACTTAATCCCTAAAATATGTGTTTCAACTTAGTCCCTCTATATCTGAATCAATTTGACCATTTTCATAGAAGTGTAAGTAACTATCGCAATGAACTTGATGAACCCTTTCGGATCTAGCCCGAACAAATGACAAGCTTATATTTTGTATCTCTCATGAATATTTTCAATTTATAATTTGTGTTTGAGGTTTCATGGATATGTAATATGAATTGTGTTGTTTCATGTTTTGAATTTAGAATTATTATGATATTAGAATTGTACTGTTTGAGTATTATGTTGTGATTATGTGATATCTAGGAACTTCAAGTTTAAATGCTATGACATCAGAATTTTGCTAGTTCTGTACTTCATTCTAGGCTTCTGGTAGTTGGATATTAGAATATCATATTAACATATAAAACCTTTTTATATAAATTTTAGAAATTTTATAGTATTTTTTATTGAATTTTTGGGATAAAAAATGAGAAAAAAAGAATTAAATACCTAATTCAAACCAATTAAAAATTGATTGGTTTGGATAGCTTTTTCTCCAAACTCAATTCGAACAAACTGGTTTACTTATCTTTTTTTTCAATATTTTTGAGTGATTACTTTATCACTTTTTTAGATAGATCAACTTGTGACATGTTAAAATTGTCAGGGACTTCTTTATTTTTTTAATTAGATATTTGTTTTCTCTTTTGGAATGATCAATTTATTCGATGTGAAATTTTAGTTTGGGGATTTTTTTTTATTTTTTTGCCCTGTAACACTAACACATGCATGAAGAAGAAAATGGGGTAACAGACCCACATTGTAACATTGCATCAGCCATAAAAGGTAAGGAATAATCTTGACCCAAAAACAATGAGGAATAATGGCCTTGCCCGTCATGGCCTCTAGTTTTTTATTTTTATCTTTTCTCAAAGGCATAAGGCCATGAAATTTTCTTAGAGGTTACGGGAGGGAAGGTGAGAGTCGAATATAAGACCTTCCATTTATAGAGTATAGTAGATAATTACAATCAATAGACTATGGGCTCAATCATGACCCTTAGCTTTTTGTGTAAACTAAGAATTGTTAAGTGTGTTTGGTGCTTATTTTCCAAGAGCTGAGTGCAGATAGCCCTGGGGTGCCGATCCGACCCTCCAACCAGGCCTAATTTGAAGTTTATTGGGATGAGTTTAGATCTTGAAATTTAATCTGATATACTTTTCAGGTTCGGCTTGGGTCATACATCAGGTTGGCACAACCCGATACAGTCAAATAATTCATTTAAAAATATATTTTTTAATAACAATTTGTAAAAAATTATAAGATTTTATAGTTCAATATATATATTTTATATGACTTGATATTATTTTTATATCGATATGATTTGTTTTAAAACATATATTGCAAAATATTTCTTAATTTTTTCTTGTAAAATTATCAAATTTTACTATGTATAGTGTCTAAATCCTCATATATAATTGGAATGTCAGGTTGACTTGGTCTATAGTCGGGTCATTATCGAGTTGAATGCATGTTCTAAAAATTGAGCCGGGTTCAAGTTTTATTCAGCCTGGCCCAACCTATCTTTTGTACACCCTTAGATAGCCTACATGTAGTTTTCTTAGGCTTTATATATATATATATATATGGCGTATCACATGAAATGAATTGTTTATTATGAGAGTAGGAGGAGCAAAGATGGGCTGTATAAACCATACATGCAAGGTCAAGATTGAAAGTTATTTACTGTAATTAATACTCATATGCTCATAAAAAAAGTTACATGACTTTATGTTTTAATCTTAACTATTTATGTAAAATTTAATAGTTAAGGTTTACTCATCTCACTCTCATAATAAATCGCTCCTCTCACTCTCATAATAAACCACTCATATCATATGATATACTCCTATACATAATCAAGTTATATTAGCATAACTTTAAACAACTGTATCACTGGGTAACTTTTTATTAGATTAATTTTAAACCAAACTCACTGTTGAATTAGTTTTTACGAATTTATATATTGTCCATTAGTTGTGATTAGATTTTATGATTATAGTTATTGTTAAAATTATCAGTATTTTGTTATTTACTTTCGTTAACTTGGAATGTGTTATGTTAGTACTATGTAATAAATTATGGATTAATATATGCCCATTCAAATTTCAGAGTTTCTTTCTATGAATTTTCTCCTTATTATTATTATTATTATTTTCTTCCGAGCTTGTTGCCTAGGCTTGTCGAGATCCACGCGACTCGTATTATTATTATCTCTTTTTCTTTTGGTCCTGGGTCAACAGATCACGCGTATTCAAATCCCTGTGAGATAGAGGTCCGAGACTAAAAATGGGGCGGGGTTAAACTTCCCACGCCCGGCCGAAATAATTTCCAGGTCTAACTAATAGTATCCATTACTGCCCAAGCAGGACCCCCAAAAGAAAAAATGAACTAACAACAAATTCATGTCGTCGCGAAACTCTGACCCAAAAAAAGGACAAGCATGCTTGACTCGGAGTTTGGAACGGCTGCCAAGTCTACGAGTTTTTCTATTTGGTCGAATCTTGTTTCGTGTGAAAAATCGTACTTTAACAGTATCGCGACACTCACTTTTTTGTGTTAAAAAATCCAATGTTCTGAAAATTAGACCGGATCGGTCAGTCGGACCGGTTGAACAAGGAATCGGTCTGCTATCCAGTCCGGATTGGCCTCCAAAATCGGGGGACATTGGACCGGTCGAGAACCGCTTTGAACCGGCCAGGAACCGGGCAAACTGGCCTGGCCGGTCAAACTGGTTTTTTTTTTTTACAGAAAAGATTCAAAAATGACATTTTTTTGGGTTTTTTTATAAAAAAATCCTAAAATCTCTTTTTTTTTCCTAATTCTTTTCCTTTTCTAGTATGAGAATTAGAAACTTGAAAGATTTAATCCATATGGATAATGTTTATTTTGATTAATAGATGAATTATGTTATATTCTATGGGTTTTGTTGATATCTAAATTAAATTTTAGTTATTTATGACATATATCTTATTTTGTATTTTTATATATTTATATAAATACAGATTTTATTATATACCGGTTATATTCCGGTTGGACCCCCGGTTGAACCTCTGAATCTTTGAACCCTTGTCCTGACCGGTTTGATATTCGGTCCGGTTTTCAGAACCTTGAAAAAATCGTAATTATTTTTGTACACTAAACAATTAACGTATCTGGCTACAAGGTGGAAGTGGAAGCGAAAACTATGGGTAACTGTGTAATTGAAAGCTTTAACAATAGAGTACGAGATCTTGTTGTTGCACTTAAAGGAACTTCTCCAAGTCTAAAGTTCCTTAATCCATGCTCATGTTGAATTATGTGTTTATGACACATCTAGGCAGCTTACATGATCATTGATATCCAAATAACGTAGTGGCATAGAAGCTGTTATTCAATGGACATTTTTTCTTTTACAATCATGTTTGCTTGCATACTTGGCTTCCCCTCTCAAAGGTTTCATAGTAGTTGATTTCATTCGTGTTTCCCAGTCCATCAGTGATGGCAATGGCTGTTAGTTTTTCACAAATCAAATACTACAATTTGGAACACCAATATACAGAATAAAATTAACATGGTAACTCACGTATCTTTAGAACTCATATTTACTGTTATGCAAAAGCATACACACGTGTACATCAGGTGCAAGAGAACCTACTCCTTGTCTTTCTCTTACATATGGACCAGCCTGATCGAAATCCAACTCCAGCTCTCGAAACAAGTGTTTGAAATGGCCTTGCCCGCGTTCATAACCGGGGGCAAATTGTCGGGGCAAGTCATCAAGGATGGCCTGCTTGATCTTCTCCTATTGAGCTTTACACTTGGACAATGATTCACTTAGTCCCCTTTCATTTTCCCGACCCAAGTTCAACTTCGAAGACAGATTCTAAATATGTTCTTCCAACGCCTTCTCGTAGCCTCTAACCTTGGACATCTTAGTCGCATACATCTCCTTAAGAGTGCTCATCTTTGCTTAAATCTCAGTCAGCTAGACCTGGGTTTGGTTAGCCTGGGTAGCCATCTTCTGAACCTCTTTCTCCACAGACAGAGCCATGGCTGCGTTCTGAAAAGATGTAGCTTATTGGGCTTGGAATAAGGATAAGAGACCGACTCTCTTGAATTTTACAGCATCGGCTATTGTCAAGAGGTGTGCATCGATATGGCACTCATTGGCGAAGCGTCGATCCCAGATCGAGCTAATTGGAATCCATGCATCGCCTACAAAATATTTTAGAAATGGCATGGCCTTTTCCAATAAAGGATCAGGGTGAAAGGAGAGGACTAGACCTGGAGAGTGCGACGGCGGCATAGCTTTTCCCAGTAGTTGTAATGCTTCATTCATCATCCCAGCAGGGTCGGTCTAAATTGTGTCGTCCCACCATATGATCCTTGCTCTTGGGTCCAGATAGCTGTGACATTAGCACCGCTGGACCTCTTGTTGATCTCTCACCACCTGATGACTTACTGGAGGCTTCGAACGCTGCTCTCTTCTGTTGGTAGAAAAGTGCACGAGAAGGGAGATTGAATCATGCTTTCTTCCATTTTGAAATATGAAACATTTAACAAAAGATACTATAAAGCATTAAGCTTGAAGTGCAGCAGAATTTAGGTTAGTTATTTCAGAAAGTGGATCTTAGAAACATGAGTTAGTAACATTGTAGCTTTAACCATATTCCAATTATTATTAAATTAAAACGTGTAACATAAAATAAGATATCAGGGAAAAGAAAGATGACAAAAATTATACTGGTTTGGCTAAACTTGCCTACATCCAGTACTCAATATAAGTTGAGATTCCACTAAACAACTTTCTCAACCTGAGAAAGTAAACTGGATAGTCTTTACAGTAGTCTTCCCAAGCTCTTACTAGTGAACAGTAGATAACCCCTACTGTCACAAACCGAGTAGTTATGTACCAGCTTCTCCAAGCTGAACTGAGTAGTTCTACACCAGCTTTTTCAAGCTAAACTGAGTAGTCTTGAACCAGTCTGTCCAAGCTGGACCACGATTAGTGGAATGCCTTCATCATCATGTTGCGAGTAGTTCTTCCACAGTCTCTTCAAGCTAGACAACAATTAGTGGAATGCCTCCATCATCATGTTGTGAATAGTTCTTCCACAGCCTCTTAAAGCTAGACCGTGATGAATAGAACGCTGCCATCGCATTGCAAGTAGTTTTACATTAGCCTTTCCAAGTTATGTCTCACACTGATCACTATCGGATCAAGGATACAAAGGTTGTGTTTGTGGTGCACTCAAACTAATCTACACTTAAGCATTTTGAAAGAAGATTTTTACACTCTAAGGAAACTGATTACATATTGTGATGAACATCATAGGAAGTTTGGAGAGATTTTTCTAGAGTTTCAACTCTTATGTATTCAACTTTCTCACCGGCTTTCAAGCAAAGCATCTCTATTTATAGTGGTCCTTCTTCATGATGGTTGCCCTTGATCAAATCTCCAAGTGACACGTGTAGATCATCTGTTGTGTCTTAGAATGTTAGTCTAAAAAGATAGGCGGACAAACTTGTCACATCGGTGCAAAAGCCATTGTATAGTAGAGGTTTCTGATGCCCCTCCTTTTTACTTTCGGATCATGGTTTCTAAACTCCTCCTTCTAGAAGTTGGCATGGTTGACCTATTGGTAGAATAGATGACATACTAGTCATGAAACTAGGTTTGACTCGAGATTTGAAATTTGAATTTCAAATTTCCCTTCATTTCCTGTAGCGTTCTATACTCCACAGTGAAGTGAGTTTTCTGACATGCGCAATTAGTCCCTTGATCATTCTTTGGTCTTCTATTCTTCAATCTTGGCTTTTTGATGATGAATGATTTGCGATTATGATGATTGTCGACTGAGTAACACATTACTTTCAGATTTACATGATTTCCTCATTTTTGACGTACTTTCTAATGTCCCGTGTTACTTTCTGAGACCCTTTCCTTGGTTTCTTATTCTTATTTTGATATGCTTCATTCCTTTATGCATGTAAGCGTACTTTACATTATATAATATTTACTTCATTTAAGCTTAGTCTCTTTCTACCAGATAAAACATGTTTGCACATATATAGTGAAATTATTCTCACTCAATCCATGTAATGCAACTTGGAAATACCTGTTAAGCTTAATTAAGAAACTCAAGGTAGCCATTAGTCATTCTTCAAAATATTTTCTTTAAATTGGTTTTATTGTCATTCAAAACAATATAGCTCATACTTTCTGAAGAATTTTGGAGCTTACAATCTCCCTCTTTTTGATAATGAAAAACCAATTTGAAGAAAATCTTTTGAAAAAATGTTGAAAGAAATAAAACAGAATATATTATAATGAATACATTTTCTTTCAAGATATCATAATTCTTAAATTTTAGCAAGTCCTTTTCTTAAGGCATGATTGGACATGTTCAAAATATTTTTGGCTTTAAGTTAACTTAAATTAGAGCTATTTTGATTTGTTATGATAATTTCTGAATTAAATCAAAATACTTCCTGAGTTGTATCATAAAGATACCAAAGCAGATGTTATCGTTTAAGTCCATTTACTTTAACAGCTTGGCTTTTTGTTATAAAAGAACTTTCTAAAATTTAAATGTGCTTGAATAAAAAACAAGTAATAGTTGTGATATTTCTCTTTGATTAAAAGCCTTATTCAGCACATTTTTTTCCTAAGCCCCTTTTTGAAACAAGTGCTCAAAAAATGTGTTCATGACAAACTGATTAGAGCATTCCGTAGGAAAAACATCATGATACAAATGTAGTTTCTGACACTCAAGGAAACCTTAGTAGAATATATCAACATATTTTAGTTCGAGATTTCTGATGCTCAATCAGGGATAAGTCTTAGAATTTTTCAAAGCAAAGCATAAATGATCTTATGTTATGAATTGAGAAACTTTATCACATAAATATCAGAGCATAAAAACACTTTTTAAAAGCTTTGCTTAAAATAAATATATGCTTATGCTTTCTATATAATTTTGCTCAATGATACACATTTGAATCATAATATAACACATTTCATGTCATTATAACCATGACACATTAGAGAGAGTTCTGAGCATAGTCTTAAAACTCGAACCGGTGATCGACTAGGTCGAGGTACTAGGTCACTGGGTCACTGGTTCAACCGGTGGGTCACTGGTCGAACCGGTTGAACCGGATTTATATAAATATAAATAAAAATATATAAAAATTTAAAAAAAATATATAATAAAATAATAACTAATTAACAATTTGACACTCTTTAAGGGCTCCAAATATAAAAACATAATTAAATAACATAAATTTCTAAATATTGTTTTCATTTCACAATCACAAATCACAATTAACAAGTTCAATATATAATTGCACAAGTAAACTCACAAACTTTAACACCACAAACTCATAAGTCATGACAATATAAAAAAATTTGTTGCATTTTTCTAAAAGTAAAATTAGAATATTATTTTTTAAGATTTAGAAAAAGACATCATTTAACCAAAAAAAAAACCCGAGTTGACCCGGTCCAGTTCAACCGGCCGAGTCAAATTGGGTCACACCGGTTTTGATGCGAGACCGATCTAAACAGTGGCTCGGACCAATTTCATGACCGGTTCACCGGTTTTCCAGTCAAACCAGCCGGTCCGAGCCGGTTTTTAAAACTATGGTTCTGAGGTATACAAACTGATCTTAGTTGAATTAAAAGCACATAAAAATATGTTTATGAAGATCCTCAGAACTATTCACAATTGTATTTGATCAAAGCCTTTTAAAACACTTCATACATGTGTCAAAAAGAATGTGTTTTATAATGATAGGCATTTTAAGCACATCATACATATCAAAGCACATCAATTTAGTTCGAGTATCCAAACAACAATGGAGAGATTTTGTGCTTCAGGGGATACTTGCTAGTGCTAATCATGAATACATAAATAAGCCAAACTCCTAGCATGTAAAAGAATAGGAAAATCAGATCAATAGCTTAGGAGATTAGAAGAATACATTAACAAGCATGATATGTGATTAGTTAAGCATGATGGGTAGGCATCAATATGTATTAGAACTTAAAAGAACCATATAAGTATTAGAGCATGTTAAACCTTAAGATAAAAGACATAAACTAAGCATACTCATGATAGTTAAGCAGTTAAGTCAAATTAATAGAAATTGTTAGATTATAAAGACAAATTGTCAAAGCACAAACAAGTTCCAAAAAAAAAAAATGCATGCTTGAAAATTCTCTGAGCTCCCTCTCAGCATAGGGTCTCCCCTTAAATTCCTCAGAACATGATTTTGATTTTCTTTATCATTCTTCTCCCCCTTTTGGCATCATAAAAAAGGAGGTGTGCAAGAGGAGGACCAGGAGTCACATTATCAGCCTCGACCGTAGTTTTAAAAACTGACTCGGACCGGTCGGTTCGACCGAAAAACCGGTGAACTGGTCATGAAACCGGTCTGAGCCACTGTTTGGATCAGCCTCGCATTAAAACCGATGTGACCCGATTTGACTCGGTTGGTTTTGGATCAAAACCAGTGACTCGGCCGATTGAACCGGACCGGGTCGACTCGGTTCTTTTTTTTGCTTTTTTGTTTTTTTTGTGTTAAATGATATCTTTTTCTAAATCTTAAAAAATAATATTCTAATTTTACTTTTAGAAAAATGCAATAAATTTGTTTATATTGTTATAACTTGTGAGTTTGTGGTGTAAAAGTTTGTGAGTTTACTTGTGCAATTATATTTTGAACTTGTTAATTGTGATTTGTGATTGTGAAATGAAAACAATATTTAGGAATTTATGTTATTTAATTATGTTTTTATATTTGGAGCCGTTAAAGAGTGTCAAATTGTTAATTAGTTATTATTTTATTATATTTTTTAAAAAAATTTATATATTTTTATTTTTATTTATATAAATCCAGTTCAATCGGTTCGACCAGTGACCTACCGGTTGAACCAGTGACCCAATGACCCGGTACCTCAACCGAGCCGATCACCGATCCGAGTTTTAAAACTATGGCCTCGACGCTTTAATTCTTGAGGAATTTCTTGATTTGTCTGAAGTATTTAAAGTAGTAAGTCTTCATGATTGCGTGACCTTTTTTACCAAATCATTCAGTATATTGGTGATGAGTTGTTGATTTTCTAGCAACATTCATATTCGAGGAGTCACTTGGGGAGGCATGGGCTGAGGACGACTGGTTGAAGGTTGGTCAGTTTCTGGGGCTGGAACAGGTGGTGGAGCAGGAATGGAGGATTGTTTGGCATGAGTAGGAGGAGAGTGATCAGCTAAAGTAAAATCAATCTCAGGAACCACGCTTCCCATGCTATCATCTGATGTCTTCCTTTTTGTGGATGAGGAGGGCTCTTCTCTGTTCAGCCAAACTCTACTTCCTTCATCAGTCCTAGATTCTGTAGGTTTGGACAATGGATCAGGTAAGTTCTCACGACCAGTTTCTGGTTGGGGTTTTGTAGAATCTTCTGAGCTATTGTCCACATTAATTATCATCCTCACCACCGGCTTCTCTCTTCCTTTTGAAGTGTTCTACAGGAGCACCAATAGGTTCCTTTTTGGCTCTAAAGGAATATATGGTATAGTCAATTCCAACCATATATTAATACCATTCATTTTCCAAGGGATAGTTTAGGTGTTCAAACACTTTGATTAATAGCATTCCATAAGGAACAGAGGCAGATTTTATATTTTTCTTTTTAGCAACAGTACGTTGACCATGTACTAAAAAATAAGTTTGGGCAGGTTAACTTTCCTTATTGTCAGTAAGCAGAAAAGCAACATGCAGTCTATCCCTGTTAGTGAGTCCAAGCTTCCTATTCTTGGGAGAAGAGAAAACTGAATAAGAATAAAAACTTACTTGGCTCTGGGGTTAAGTATGGTGACGGTTATCTCATTTGGTTGGTGCTCCTAAGAGTTTGTGAGGCAATTTGAAACATCTTTTGCCAATACTCCAAGAGTAGTGAACCAATTTTTATTAGATGAGCATTAGAGTCTCTTATCAAGTGCATGGATGATATAGGAGAGGTCATTTGTGCTCAGCTCCAAATCTACACCTTTGATATAGCTAACAAGTTCAAACTCAGTTACCTATACCAGTTGGGAGTAAAAGACACTCACCATTCTAGTAAATACTCGATCAATGATGTTGAGAAATCCTTCTCATCCTTTGAAGGAGATTACTTCTAGCAGAATCATGAAAAAACTCATAAGTTCCTTGGTGAGCCTCTTTCTTGGTGCTATAGGACGAGGGGCATAGCCGTCGGCATAGTATTGTTGATGAAAGGATTCATCATACATCTGGATTATTCCTAGATCGGTAATGTTTTTGTCAAACTTCTTTCCTTTCACCATTTTTAAATTTGTTTAGAACAAGAATGTTAAAACTTGGGAGATATGATAGAAAGGAAATGGTGAGGGTTTTGTAGTATGAACGTTTATTTTGATTCAGGAATGAGGGTTTGAAAGAATAAGAATACTAAATAATTTAGGAAGCGTTTTGAGAGAGATGAAGGTAAATGTGTGACGCATGAGGAGTGGGTGGTATTTAAGTGATGGGACATGGCTGACTAAAAAGTGAAATAACGTGGAAGAGAAAGAAATGAAGAGACTCGAGGAAGAATTTTCCAGCTCTTTTATCTTCCTTAAGTAGTAGCAATTTCTAACTCTTCATATCACTTTCTGAAGGGCTTAATTTCTGAGCTCTACTTCCCACTTTCTGATCCCTTGGAATGTTGTGAAAATTTAGCTAAAGAATCATTTTTACACTATGGGTCTCATGATGCTGAATATTCCTAAATTTTCAAACCTTCTCTTTTCTATTCTTAGCGTTTCTTCTGCTTCTCAGCCTTATGATCAATTCTTCTGACATTCAAGAAGTGGGTTGGTCTCGTATACTGATATCTCTATGTGGTCTTTAGGCTAGAGCAATGAAAAGGAGAATGCCCATAGACTTTGTGCATGAATGCTTATGCAAATTTTTGAAATTATTATTTTTTTAAAAAAATTCAGCAAGAATCTTTTTAATACAATAGACAATTTTCACCTTCAGCATTTATAAGTTTATGATGTAAAATATCTTTTGTCAATCACAACTTTAAACAAGATTTATCAAAAAAGGAGATGAATCTAAAGGGCTGAAAAGAATTTTCAATTTGAAATTAATATCACTGGCATTACTGAAAAAGATAGGGATTTTGGAATACCTCTTGTGATGATTTTCTGATTGGTTCCTTATCCGCACCATCTAGGTGTAGGAATTTGCAACAATCTCCACTTTCACCTTAGGCATCAGAAATATGTTCTTTTCTTTGCACGATCACGAGTCTTAAGTCTTTCAAAAGAATGGTAGCATTCTGGGATCTCTTAGTCCCATATAGCTTCTTGTTTTGAGCTCATGATGACTTCCTTTTTCTTTTCAAGTAATCAGGCTTTGCAATTATTTTATCTAATTCAATTCTCATAGCAAAACATTCTCCTAACTTTGATTTTTCAAAACTTCTTCAATATATTCAGATCTAATGGTAGAGATGAATGCACAAGTTGACGTATTTCTTTGGGGTGTTTTGATTTTCACTCCTTTTGATCTATTTCTAAGAACTCTATATTTAGACACTGTCTATAGATTTAGAATAATTCTTTGTAGTTTATGTGCCTTGAAAGTCTTCAGTTTCTTTTCTACTTCATATTACACTTCTTATTGCTGAGAAGTGTTTCTTTGATTGCTTTGTCATTCTGAGTATGCTTTCTGAAGTATCTGAGTTCTGAAGTCTACTTTTGAAGGCTTGGCTTCCATCTGTTTGCTTTGAGTTTCATTTCTTCCAGTCTTAAGTGACACCTTGCACAATTTTTCTTGAATGCTTGTCATCAATCAATTTAAGCCATTTGGAGATATTTAGCATCCTAATATTCCTGACTTTTCTTATGAGCCAAAAAAGGTGTTTGAGATAGTCGCTGTCCTTTAAGCTTGTAGGAACCTTAATCAATGGAAATATTTAGATGTGCCTACAATAGAGGGATTTTGATTTTAGTACTCAACTTTTCTGGAGTCCATTATGGTTAATTTTGAGATAGATGTTTCTCATTTTCTTTAACAAATTTCTTCTTCAAGAAATATTTGTCAAATGGATAAAAAAAATTGATAGCTTATAAATGTGACTACATATCTTTTCTGCTCCTATTTTCTCTTCATATCTCAAAACTATTTCTTGAAACAATGGCCTCTGACTTCTTCACATAAGATCAAGCCTTTAAGTTCTCCTGCCATATGATGTAGATTAGATGTTAGACGTCATGAAGTTCTTTCAAATTAGAATTAATTTTCTAAGATTTTTCTTATATAGTTTAGAGACTTCAGAATCCATGGCCTAGAGTCTGAAAATGTTGTATTTTACTTGTAAATTTTTCTAATCAAGCTTAAGCTATACGTCTTGAGATATTTTGAGAAGAGAAATGTTCAGGTTATACAACATCTCAATAAGCAATGCATGAAATAAAGAAAATAACAGAAGGGCTTTGGATACTCTAACCTTTCATTTTTCTGTCAAATTACTCTCATGTCATAAACTTTAGATTTTCTACATCTTTGCACTTATCATGACTTACTGACCATTTCCTTCATCTTTAGAGTTACTCCAAGTGATCATTAAGCTTTTCAAGATTTTCTTTGCCCTATTTCTTCTAAGATTGATGCCTCTACCTTTCTTGGCTATGCCTCATCAGGCCTTAGACATTTTTTTTCTGGCAAGAAAATCTCCATTTTTAATCTCAAATTTTTCATCAGATTTTCTTTCCTCATAAGAAGTATCGGCAACTTCCGTTGCTTTAGCCTCTTTTTGCTTCTAATGTGAAGATTTTTCAGGGTCGAAGGCTTTGTCCTTTTAATGGAATTATTATTCATTTCAAGAAGCATGACTTATTTAGTATATCTACTTTATCCCATATTCATTACACATTGTTATCAACACTAATTTGTCATGTTACACTTAGCTTGGTACACTTGTGAGCATAATGTTGACTTGGAATTTAGTTGAACTTTGGCTTTGCTCTTCTTTGTCAATTTCCTTCTTTGGAATTCCATATACTGTTGAGATTGCCTTATCAAATCCTGGAACCTCATCAAAAATAGATGATCAGTTTTATGAGTGATATTCTGTTATGGATGATCTGTGTCGTTCATATCCTTTCCATCTTTTTCCTATGCAATCGTTGGATTGCTCAACCCCTCAGAGGCCCTACTTACTCTGATACCACTTGTTGGTAAAAGAGTGCACGAGAAGGGATGGTTGAATTGTTTTTTCCTCCATTTTGAAATTTGAAACATTTAACAAAAGATACTATCAATCATTAAGCTTGAAGTGTAGCGGAATTTAGGTTAGTTGTTTTAGAAAGTGGATCTCAGAAACGTGAGTTAGTAAAATTGCAACTTTAACCATATTCCGGCTATTATTAAGTTAAAATGCGTAACATAAAATAAGAGATCAGGGAAAAGAAAGATGACAAAAATATTTTTATACTGCTTCGGCCAAACCTGCCTACATCCAGTACTTAACACATATTGAGATTCCACTAAACAACTTTCTCAACCCGAGAAAGTAAACTGGATAGTCTTTACAGTAGCCTTCCCATACTAGTGGACAATAGACAACCCCTACTATCATAAGCCAAGTAGTTTTGTACCAGTCTCTCCAAGCTAAACCTAGTAGCTTTAAACCAGCCTCTCCAAGCTAAACCGTGACCAGCAGACAACCACTATAGCCACGTTGAAAGTAGTTCTTGCCAGCCTCTCCAAGCTGAACCATGATGATTGGAACGCCTCCATCATCAAGCTGTGAATAGTTCTTCCACAGCCTCTTCAAGCTGGACCATGATTAGTAGAATACCTCTATCATCATGTTGTGAGTAGCTCTTCCACAACCTCTTCAAGCTAGACTGTGATGAATAGAACGCCTCTACCATTGCGTTATAAGTAGTTTTACATTAGCCTTTCCAAGCTAAATGACTCGAACACTTCGAGTAGGCATTTGTTTTGTGCTCCGGTGAAAAACACAAGTGATTCCCTAATGGCCATGGGATTGTTTACCCTAAAGAAATAAAAGAAAAATCAGGGAATGGCTTGAAAGCCTATCAACCTACACAACATTTGGAAGCCCCAGAGGAATGCCCAGGAATTGGGATGCAATTGCATTAGGGCTATCTGTAGGACAACCAAGACCCCAAAATACAACCGGGGAAAAGGGTACTCTACTCTAACCTAGGTGAAAATTGTCTCATAAATAAAGGAAGCACCTTGCCAAGGTCCCTAGTCACCCAATCTCCCGAATTGCACGTGGCTAGTTCTAAACCTTCAATGTTATTAGGTTGTACCCCCTATAAATCCCCGGCCCAGGTGAGGGTGGACGCAATCTCCTTGAGCAATTTTGGCACTTCGCCAGGTTGAGGGACCGAGACCTTTGTCAGGTGGCTAGACATAATCTCCACAACCGTAGGTAACCTATAGAGCTCACAGAGGTACCCGGTTTCAGACCCTATTGGGGAAACAATGAACAGAAACAAAATCCTATCTAAGAAGTAAATCCTATTTCAATGCAAGACGCAAATCAATGCAAAATGCAAAATAACAGGCACAAACAAGGTCTAGACAAACCACCTCATACTAATGCCAGATACCAAAATAAACAAATGCTCATACATTCAAGCAAAAACAACATCTTTTTACAATCACATAGGCACCCCTAACGCCACCTAAGCATGCATGTCCAGAACTAAATAAAGATTAAAAGCAAAGCAACATTTACTTTTTCAACATATGGAGGAGGAGAAACGGGTTGGAGCATTGCACGGCAGCTGGAAAAATTCTAGAAAGATGTGTACTCCAAATGTGGGTGAAACTAGTAAAAAGCTCAAGAAAAAAGAAAAGGAGTTCTTGGGCAGGTGGTGATTAGAAACCTCAGAAATAGCAGTTAGAGTGAAATGCAAAATGGGAAGGGTGCTAACTCGCCTAGGCGGGGTTTTGCTTTCTAACCCTTTCATCCTCCCCTATCATCACCGTTGATTTCATGCCACATGTCCACCATGCCATGGGGTACGGAACCACATTAATTAAACGTGACTTCTAACCCCATGACATAGAGAAATGTGGCCTTTCACTTGAAGACTGTGCAATTATTAAGGCTTGGAGTAAAATTCAAAATGCTAGATGTCAGGCCATCCAAAGTCTCTTCAGTCCTTCATATTTCTAGACTAGAGGGCATGTGGATTGGTCGACTTCCCAACCCTCACACAGGGCTTTGGTTAGACCCACATTACTGAGGAACCTTATTGCAATCAGCTTCTTCAATTCTTCAGACTTAAAGCTTAGGGGGCTTATGGATCAGTCGGCTTCCAACCGGCCTGGCCATCGGATTGAAGCTCGAGCCATGCCTCTGGCTCACTGGCATCTAGGTTTGGAGTGGAAGCAAGGACTAGTTGAGTACTAGCCTAAGAAGCATGGATTATTGGTTGATCTTGATGGTGACTAGCCTAAGAAGCTAGATCACGAGCTGATCCTTATGACAAGAGATCCCCGGAGGGAATCTGTATTAATTCTCTTAAATGCTGAAAAGGCCAAAGAATGAACGAGAATAATGAAGGGCAACAACTCCCCAAACTAGAGATATAGGTTCGACTAATGGATGAGGAGAGGTAATTCATTCGTTAACCCAAAGAAACACACACTCACCCTCTACTTTGAACCAATGCCATAACATGTTTCAATAAGATTTTGATTATATGTTGTTTTAAAATCAAAACATAAACTTATCTAAAGTCTAAACACATTAAAAATCTCAAATTTTGAAGTTGATTTACAGCACAGAATGGTCCGCCAAAAGGATCATCATAAGATAATACGTTCAATCATTTTCTCAGTTTTCTGAGGGGATCCTTTTTTTCATTTTGGGTTGGAAATTCATTTAAAGCATGTTTGGATACCCAAAATTTTTCGGTTGAGTTGGAAAAAATTGGGTTGGAAAAAATGAAATAGTTTAGATTGGATTTGTATTTTTAGGAGACGTATTTCACTCTGAAAAGAATTTATTTTAGTGAAAGCTAAAATTTTTAGCTTTTACTTTTCTTTCTCATATCAATTCTTCTAAAGTCACTTTTCTAATATCTCTCCTAAACACAAATCAATTCTTTTAATATTAATTCCTTCAACATTAATTATTTTGAAAGTAATTATATCAAAATATAAACCAAATGGGGAAGACCGACTTTGATGATTTCTACGATTTAGCTTTTGAGTAATGCCCTTCAAACATTCTATTATATTCAGTTTTTTGAAAACTGGATTAGACCAACCGGTTTAATTTGTTCAACTGGGATCCAGACCCTTGTCTAGTCTGGATAGTACCTAAAAACCGGAAAATGCAAAAACCGTTCTCAAACCACAAAAACCGGACAAAAATCGCTAAACAACCTATCCAGAGCCATTCCAAGAGGTATCCTGTAATTTTTTTTTGGTACATTTTTGTTTGGAAATTTGGGAAATGAGAGTAAATGGCTTGAATCATGTTGCTCCTTCGTCACAGCCACCTTACTTGTCATGGCTGTTGGTTCTATAGCCGCCATCTCCACCATGCCACGTAGTCATCGTCATTCCAGAGAAGATGTGGGTGGGCCAGTCATTTAAGGTGTAGAGGACTAATTGAAAACGCTCTAAGGCAGAAGATTATAGAATAGCAGAGAATGAGGTGTAATTTTGTGAAGATAGAGTTTTGGTGATGAAAAAAAAAAAATGAAGGCAAGTGCACCAATGATAGAATGGTAAATGGTAAAAGAACAGGACCATTGTGAGTCCTATGACTTTCATTTTTTCCTCTTCAATGGATATGTGATGTAAGATGGATAACCTTGTCTATTAACTAAACCTTTAGCCATAAAATCACTTCTTTAAAGATTTCATGGACCTATCATTTTAGAATTCATTTTTATTTTGTTTTTTATATGGACCATTTTATATTTGTTTTATTTTGGGTTGTTATATATTTTGCATTATCTTTGTCTTTAAAGAAATGTTAATTATTTTTAAAGGACTTTATTTGGACCCGATTTTTACCCGTTGACCTCGCTATTAATTAATTTTTTTAATAAAAAAATATTTAGACTTTTATAAATAATCACATGCATTTACATATATATATATATATATATATATTTGCTTCTCCGTATATTTCATTTTTAGTTATTTTACGACATATATTTCATTTTACATTTTTCATATTTATATAAATCTATATTTTATTATATATCTATTATATCATAGTTGAACCTCCGGTTGAATTGAACCTCTGGACCAGTATCTCATCCACTTCAACGTTTGGTCTGATTTTCATAACTTTATTAAGATATAGGCTGCATTGGAGTAATATTTTTGTTAATTTACTGCTTGATAATGATGATTGGTAACCAACTCCATTACTTCTCTTGCGAGTTCACAAAATATTGAAGCATTGCTAACACGAATGTTAATATTATGAATGCTTTTCAGTTATCATTCTGTTTAATTAAATTCAATGCTTAATGGCATGTAGGTGACATTTTACAATCCAGGGTTTGGTGGTGCTTTCCCACTGAATGGTTGCGGTTTGATTAATAACACGGTATCATTTCATTATTATCTATGTGGAAAACTTAGCTGAGGAACATCTTTATTTATATTCAGAAATACCTATACTATTACATCGCAAGGTGTGAGAGCTTCTGAACT